>JAXRKN010000044.1:8112500-8712500 GCA_038502055.1 Tanytarsus gracilentus | reverse complement strand
GAAAATGTGCAAGTCAATCTAAAGCCGACTTTCCTAAACTATATTTCGCATTGTCTTTTATGATTTATGGCGTTAGTCATTGAAAGTGAAGGCAGTCTTTTTTGCCAGTTCCTCACACTCGAGATTGAAATGGATTTGATTTAAAAATTGCGCTTATAAAATTTTTATTTGCTCAAAGTGAAAGTCTTTTTTTTCAGATAAACAATAAAAGGCGATGAAATTCGCTCACAATGTGACACAATGTGATGAATTCGTTCGCCAATTTTTTCCGCGACTTTGCACAACTTTTATCTCTCAATTATTCGATAGCGTGTGAAAATTCAGATCATAATTGCGCCATAAAAAAAAGTATTTCTCTCAGTGAATTTCCATTTATGTGATTTAAATTATTTCACAATGTGACACACCAAACAGATGGAAGTGAAAGACATTCAAAAATTTTCGTAATTTTAACTCAACAAATGACATCGATTGTATTTGCGAATTAGCTCAAGAGAGTCTGCCTTAAATTGCAGTATTCATTACGTTTTATGAAGTAATTTCCCAAAAAAAAAATCATAGATCGCTTCAAAGCGACAACAAACATTGCAATTAATATGATTAACGATCACTTGAGATTTGAGAGTTAAAAGTGAAGAGTGAAGGCTCATTAGAGAATTTTTTTATGCTATGAGACAAACGTCGTGGCGATCATTCATCATTTTTGCGTGTGCAGCGATGAGAAATTTTTAAATCGTACGATTTGAAAATTTTCTAAAAACAAAAAATCCATAACATAAAAATTAATTTTTTTATAATTTAAGGATTTGAACCTTCATTCAATATCTCAAATTGAAATTTGCTTGCAAACATTTATTTATCATTAGAATAAATTTTTAATATTAATTACCACAATTTCCAACCGACATCACCTCGCTGATAGAATTGTAACAAATAATTCCAGTCTATGCCAAATATATTGCAAAAAAAACAGTTTATGTTGGCGAGAAATTGGAAAGTGCGGTTTAAAAGTTCACGTTGTATGCAATTAAATGTCGAGAGAGTGAAAGAGGAGGAAATGCACACAAAAAGAGCTATGCAGATCAATCAATTAACGTTAAAGAGCGCTCTAATTAATTTCTCAAAAGCAACGACGTCGGGTGTAGCTTGTGAGAGTGCTGAAAAGGAGGCTGCGACCGGGATTTTCTTAATTGACTGTTTACTGAATGTTCAACATTCACTCGGTGCATAACCGAGATATAATTTTCATATTCGAGCTCACCAAAGAGCACCAGACAAAACAAAAAAAAAATGCAAAACAAAGCTAATCTAAAACAAGCCACGGAAATCTATTAAGCACTTGAAGCTTAATCGCAGCGTTTATTTCACCATACAAACATCGAACACATTAACGGGACTCATGTTCAATCTGCTGTTTTACAAAGCTGATAACGTGACAAAAATTGTGAAGTCATTGAAAAAAAGACTCGATTGTGAGCATTTTGAGCGACAAAAAAGTTTAACGATTGAATAAGCGAGAAACCCTTTTTTTGCGCTTTGAGACTTATGAAGTCAAATTGAAATTTTTAGGTCAAATAGTTGTGAGAAAAAGAGTGATGGGAAAAAAAGATTTGCGGGATTTAAAAGTTGTGTAATAAAAAAAATTTAAAAGAAAGTTTCAAAGAGTTTCAAATTTTTTAAATTCAAGAATTCGAACTTTACGAAATTTTTACTCAATTCATTTGATTTTAATTTATTTAAACCGATTTAAACAATAAATTATTAATTTTTCATCTGTTTTTAACTTTAAAATCTTCCATCACCTCATTTTAACATACTTCCCATCACAGTCACTAGCAAGAGATTTTTGAAATAATTTAATATGAAAACTTTTCATTTTCTTGCATGAATCTAAGTTTTTTCATCGCTCTTATTGATTTTGACTTTGAATGCAACAATTTAATTTTATTACTTTTTTCTCTTGCAAATGATCTGAAATATGTGCAGAGTTTTGTTTTAGAAAGCTTGAGGGAGAGAACTTTAGGTCGTAAATTTTTAAGATGGAAAAGAGAGTTGAGTTTGAATAAAATTTAAAACAATCTATAAAAAAATAATATATTGAAATTAAAAAATTATTTGATAGAAATTTTGAAGTTTTAACAATCGAAAATATTTTTTCAACCATTTTAAATCTCAACTTTACCCATTAAAAAAAGAGAGAAAAGAAATTCAATTGAAAATTAGCGCAACTTCAATTGTCAATTGATTTCCAAGCGCATGCAGCTGTGCACAAATTTATTGTGACTTTATTGAGAAAGTTATTTGCTTTCGGACGAAATGATTTAGTTGATTTTTGCACACATGGTAGCTCCCGCTCGACGACGCATGATCATGCTTAAAAAGTATTTCGCACGAGAAGCAATTTAAACTTTTTTTTGTAACCAACTCACGAGATCGCGGGAGTGTCACAAAATTTCTCTTTCATCTCGCAAAAATTCCGCGCACATGGCACGATTGAAAATAAAATAAAATAAAGAGATGTGTAATTAAGAGCGGAAAAATGTTTTAGAAAAAGAGATCGAAAGTGAAAACTTTGCTCATGACCAAAAGTGCATACCGTAGCAAATCATGCATTTCATGTCACATTTTCTCCTATTTTAAAACTCACTTCCTGACTTGTGTGTGAAAAGTCATGGACTCTTGTGTGTGCCTCAGAACGATGGCATGTGATTGCATAAGAGGGTTTTCAAAAAACATGCAAGTCACATTGAAATTAATTTAAAATAGAAAATCCTCTTTGGATTTAATTAAAGCATAGCAAAATAATGAAAAATTAATTAAGAAATGTTGTCTCGACTATAAAAGGGAATTTTACTGATGTCAAATGAATTTGCTCACGAAATTGTGAGACATTCTTTGCTGTGTCAATGGAATTCTTTAAGCTATTCACATGACGTGCGGTTTGTGCATTATTGCCATATGTGAAGTCAAACTTGTCGTCACTTTATTTCCTTTTGCGTGGATGATTGAAATTAAAATATCCATCGATGTAAATTTTAATTAGTTAATTAAACTTTAATTAAGTCAGTAATTTTTTGGTATGCAGCAAAAAAAACACGAGACAGTTAAATGCATTTGGTTTCAAATTTAAGGAGTCGAACCTCAATAATTTTTGATTATTTTATCATGATTTATTCTCAATTTAAATTATTTTATTAAAATTGCCACTTAAATAATTCTACATCCAAAATTGGTCAACATAGTAATTTTAACAATGAATTGCTCTCGCACATTATTAGTTCAAGCATAAGGCTCTTCTTATATCCGTATATAGGATATATGTGCGATTGCAATTCGAAGAGCTTCAATTTCTATACGCATATTAATTTAATGGCACGACTATAAATTTTCATTATTGAATCGATTTTTTATTTGCTCTCACCGGAGTGCCTAGAAGAATGCCTCGGATTGCATATATTGCGCTATGATTCTGAAAAATGTTCTATACTCACTCATTGTCGCCCGTATGGCGATGCGTCCTTGTGCGCATATATTGCGAAAATAAATCTCTTCGATTCACCATAAATTGCTTAACGACTCACGGGGATGTGAGCATGCACAATGGCTGTCATATGTGTATATGTGAAAATGATGAGAGCACTTGGGAGGTAAATCGCGTAAGACTTTTTACAGTTTTATCAATAAAATGGCATACCTAATTGTCACACATACACTCGATCAGCCATGAACTCGAACAATTCAAATAAAAAATGACCTGAGTCACATTCCAATGCTACCGCCACTTACTCAAAGTCATGATCCATTAATGATCACGGTAAAGCTCCGATGTCATAATATTTAAAACCGACTCAACGAAATTGAATCATAGAGCCATAAATCGATAGCCATTTAAGTAGCGGCTACCGCACCTCAACTAAAATTGACACAATTGAAGATTTTTTTGCGCCACTGTCTCATGACATAGGAAAACATTGATAAATTTTTAGAATTATTGCTGTCGTATATTTTAAGGTATTGCGGTGATTTTAAGCCATTCTATGGCGGTAAAAAAATTGAGAGGGCGATTGAGAATTTTCGATTGGTGTGGCATGATTAAAAATATTATTTAATTGGATGAGGTCAAGGGATGTTGAAGTATAAATTGCAAAAATTTAAATTCATCCAATAATTCATAATTTATAGGATTCTTACCTCAAAATTGTCAATTTTCAATTTTCATAATTCATAAAATATTCAACCCTTGCCATTTCAAATCCATCCATCGACTTAAGGATTTGCATCCAATTAAAAACATTAAAAACCATAGCAAAAGCCACCATTAAGAACAAAACGATGATTATACCGTCGATGCCATTCGATTTGATTACTCAATCAATGAAATCATGACGGCGGGTGCCGTGGCATATGTACTTCAGTAACAGAGGCTAGTCATTTTGCTTGGCAATCTTAATCAACGTAAGATAAATTGCAAATGTAGAAAGAATTGATGAATTGAAAGAGTCGAACGAGTCAGTGGATTGATGGCATATTTAAATTCATTTCACTTGATCGATGCACATTACAAAAGAAGAAGAAGAATGATCTTCAAACAAAAGTGAAAACTTATTGAGGGCATCTTATACAAAGTTAACTTGCACAATGCAGTTTCTATCGCTGCAAATCGACGCTACCGAAAGGTAAATGATTCACGTTTCGATGTCTGCACAAAAAGGGAACATCGTGAATGATAAAGTGAAGTGCATTGAATCGAATTATGCAAATGCGGCGAATGAATGTTGAGAAAAATGTATAACAAAATTACCATATTGACAAGACAAGTCCGAAACGTCAATGACTTTTCTCTTCGCTGTGCAATTGAAATTAAATAATGGTCATGAGATTACATTGTAGTCACACTCTGTACGTGCGTTTACATTCCATTTCGTTACATGATGTTAAAATAGGAAACGAGCGAGACGATCATGAGATATTCGAGATGGATGTGATGAAGAGGATTTGCATAATCATGAATTGATAAATAATTTTTAAATCTAAGTTTTATATTCACTGACTCATAAGTGACGTTTTATAAAAATCTTTGTGATTTAAATTATTTGAAATCCAACTTTTTAAAATTTAGTGTGCAAAAATATTCTGACCACACTTCGTTTAGTGTTCAATATAAAAAATGATGAATCAAGTGAAAATTTATAGAGATTTCACATTTTTACTTTTTCCTCTTTATTTCACCATTCGATTGTTTATGACGGCAAAATGCGAGAGAGTCAACACGACGCTAATAACCTCTAGTTTGTACAATAATTGAATTTTGATGTTTTTCAACCGATAAAACGACAATCTTTTAATTGATTTCTCTTTTTCATTGCAGGTATGGTTAATAATCTAATAATTTGAATCGTTTATGTGTCCGATGAGAAAAATTATCTGGTGAGTTGCGACATTATTTTAGCAAACGACTTGGATCAAGACGTGACTTTCACTTTTATTCCCTCGCCAATTCATTTATGAATTAAAAATTAGTCAATTAAACGCTTATGCGGAAAATTTCTGTGCCAAACAATTAATCAATATTATTTCAAAGGCATCGAGATGTGAACTGACAGAGCTATAAATATTTTCTGTGCAATACTGTAACATTAGATCTTGATACAGCCTTTCTCAATTGGTACACAAAACTTGTCGACTCTCGGACATTTCACATTTTAAAAAAAATATAATTTTCCAATTATGTAATTATCCAAAAGAGTCCAGACTCCATTTTTAAGATGCAAAATTTAACTTTTAAAAAGATAATCTCACTCTATGTTTCCAAGCCCGCCGGTTAAGAAAAGACTCAACGTTTTGCATTTTCTACTGCTTGCATAATTTCACATAATTTATCAGTCGTGTTTCGCACAAAAAATTATCCACAATTATTTTTTTTGGGCTTGCGATAATTCACACTGAGAGAAAATATCAAGTTTTAGGCATTTTAAGAAAGAAAATATTAAAAACTAGAAAATTTTAAACTTTCACAAAATAGGTTCAAATCCTAAAATTAAAAAAATTTGATATGGTGGAATCAGGTGTCATTTTTTTTCTATTTTTTCGATCAGTGCCCTCTCAATAATTCTTTAATATGAAAAGTGCTCACAAGTCAATATAATTGAGTACCGCATTGCACTGTTCGCAAAAATCACTTTAGCATGCAAAGAAAAGAGCCTTTGAAGACTTCTCTCTCAATTTAATATTCACAATCGACATTCTTTCATGAAGAAGAGTTTGAAGCATCTTCCTGTCCATTGTGGAAAAGAGAGAGAAAAAAAGCGAGAAGGTAGCAAATAAAATTATTTTATTTTTTTTATAATCATTGAAATTAAGGTAATTGAATAATTGCATTTGGTTTAAAGGCACTCTCTGCGGAGATTTCGAAGAGTCTGAGAACTTTTATTTCGTGTCTCCGCTGGGTTTGGAGAGATTATTCGCAATCAGCGTGTGTTCTACTGCAACTTCACTTAATTCCCATGAGTACATTCGCAGATATGTCTTTGCTTTTGCACGAACTTTTTGCACTACAAAGAGTCAGCGACAGTTAGTTAATTCATTAGCAATGAGGACATGAGAAATTATTGAAGACGAATGGGGTTTGGTCAAAGGATGGATAACTTTTATTAATAAAACTTGAGAATTTTTTTGTTAAAAGTTTTCATATCTCGAATTTTTCCTATTTATTTTTCCACACATCGCGATGTGCTGTCAAGTACATTAGAAAACGTGCATCATGAGCTTTAATTATTTTTAATTTACATTCATGTCTTTGGCTTTGTCCACTTTGGAAAAGGTTACAAGCGAAATGACAAATTGCCGCACAAATCTTTGACTTGGTGATGAAACATATGCTCGCATGCTCACGACTATCCTGTGTTTGCACATTTTGAAATCTTCATCATCGATACAATTATTTCAAGTCATTGTTTAATTGAAAATCATTTTTCACTGTCCTCTTGAGTGTGTATTTGTTGTTTTATGCCATCGCGATAAATATTTTTTTCTGCCCTCTCGCTTCTCTTTCTATTCATTTATGGAAATGAACAATTTCCGCTGATCATGTTACAAAGAGGTTAAAAAATTATATTCAAATTTTTATATAAAATTGCCCTAAGCAAATTTTTGAAATTTTTTTGTAATAAATTTAGATTAATTTGGGAATGAGGACAAAATTAACTTTAAAAGTGAAAGAAATAAATTAAAATTATTTAATCAAACTTTCTCGGTTCTAATCCCAATTTTAACTAAAATATCATAGAATCATATTCAACTTTTTTGATGTTTAAAATTTTTCAAAATGATTTTGATCTTTTTTCTGATTTGTTTCGCGCAACTTTTTTAAATTCACATAATGACATAATTAATTTTTAAAGCGCAAATAAATAACTCAATGAAAATAATTAAATTATAATAAATGACTCAATTTTTTTCTGAAATGCTAAAAAGAGAGGAGAAAAGTCAGCGAGAAGTAAATTTATCTAATTTATAATCTCAAACTGCTTCATGCTTACGTTTCGTTCACAATCAATTTAGATTTTTATCTCCGGTCATTCTTTTTTCTTTTCCCATTTCTCTGTTTGGGGCACTCAACCTCGTTTGTAGTTAAAGTAAAATAGTTACGCATGTGATTAGCGGCGAGTTTTCAACAACACAATTACCTTAATTTTTTTTGCATTTTTGTATATAAATATTTTTCTATGTCATGAGTCTTTAATCTCTCTAATTAATTAACATATTTTTGCCATTTTTCTTTAAAAACATTTCATTTGAAAATGATCTCGTCGCTCGCTCACACACACAAGTTAATGTTCTTTAAAAATTATTAGATTCTTGCGCAACAGGAGACTTCCACGGAGAGGAGAGTTGACGCTCCATACAGTGAGAGGGATTTTTTAAATTAAGTCTTTTAGTGCACCTAAATTTCATACCTGAAAATTTCTTCACAACTGGTTCCTGCTTATAAAAAAAATCCGACAAAAGAAGAAAAATATTGTTAATAAAAATAAATAAAATGAATGCGATTAGTTTAACACTTAAAGCATACCGAGAGAGTCAGCAGACGTTGATTGGCTACCCGATTTAATTAAGCACATAAGTTCTGTTTTTGGTGTCACTATTATTAAAAACTATACCATCAATATCGTGCTGTGTGCGCAAATTTTTTCATCTCACTAGTTTATGACAACTTTTCTCTTTGGTCGAGGATGCTCCAGAAAAAATTTAAATACACTCTTTGAGATGGTTTTTTTTTAAAATGAGTGAAATTTTTCCATTTTCAAGACTGTTTCAGATTTTTATATTTTCTATATTTTCTATATTGTTCCATTTTCAAAACTGTTCTCCATTTTTTGAGTTCAAAATTAAAAGTTCTCATCCCCTGCAATAAACGCTATTTATTATTAATTTACAACCATTTAAAAAGCGAGAAAAAACTATAAAGAGCATGCAGAGAGTGCCATCCAGACACCCATTTCGCCTAATTAAATTACATCTAAAGCACATTCATTAAAGAAATCGTCCAATATGCAAGCGCAATAAATTCTCTTTCTCTTTCGCTGAAGCACGTAGCAGTAGCACTCTAGCGGAAGCTGTGAACAAATCTCAAATCACACTGTTGAAGTGCAGGGAAAAAATTTCTTTCGTAAGTGCAAATATTTGTGGAAACGTGATTTATAGTTTCCACCATTCGGACGGCTGATGTTTGAGTTTTAACTGCTGCTTGCGGTGGCAGCAATGCATTAGAAAATAAAAAGGCATTATTAACATTAACTATAGGTGAAATTTCGCAGAGTCGTGAGCGGAATATTTTTTTTCTTCTCAATTTTTCATTTTTTTTGCTTAATTTCAAAATTGAATGATTTATTTTCAAAGATTGAAAAAAGAAGAAAACTTTTTATCAAATTGAGTCCCACTTAATCACATCATTTTTGATGACTCACAATTTTCTTCATTCATTACGTAACAAAAGCACTTGATTGTGCTCTAAAAGTGTTTACACAAGAAGAAATAATTTTACAAAGAACTTCCTTCACAGATTTAATTTTAAATGATTATCGAAGATGAGTGATTTCATCGAGAATGTTATAAGAATAATATTTCATGTGAAGGTGACTCAAAGGACGAGAGCACATTGACAAATAATAAAAAGAGTTTTAATCCCTTGCAATAAAAATAAAATAATAAATTTTAAGCTTTTTTGCGAGAGAGAGAAAAAAACTTGCTAATACCAATTTTATGATCGATCTCGTAGTCGTCATGCATTAGATTCGTCAATAATTTCTAATTCTTATGAGAAGTGAAAAAAATATTTCGCATGGAATTTTTCAATTAACTTCAATTCGTTGCGCTAATTCGAAATGCAATTTTTTTGCCAAGTCGATCACACACAGGAAAAATATATCGAGTGCAGACGAAATTTAAATTCGCGCGTAGCCTTCAATAACCTTTTAGTACACTCGAAAAAAATAAAGAAAATGGATGCGAATTTATTAATTTTACAAGTTAAAATTTTTAAATAAATTTTCCATCCCTTGACTTTTATAATCCATCATAAAAAAAAGTGAAACATGTGCGAGGTGTGTTATGCGTTTAAATTGAAAACAAAAGTGGTAGAATGACGCAAAGTCAAGAAATTCTTCAATATAACACTCAACAGCACAGCAAACTCGGAATGATGATCTCTCGCGAGAAAAAGCAATTTCACAATCAGCTTGATCCGATCAGTAAAATAATTTTTTTCTCTTTTTGATTTCTTTTGAGAACTTTTTATGATTTTTTCAGCGCTGATGACACCGACATAAATTGTTCGGTGAAACCGGATTATCAGGAATGAAAATTTGAGATTCTTTAAAGTGTCCATCCCTCGATTGAAAAGTAAAATATTATCATTAAAATTTTTTTTTCGCTGAAATAAGGTGTGCCATAAACAGCAACACAACAACTTAATAATAATAAAAAAATTCTCGATGCCATTGTGATTCTGGTGATATTTGATGAAATTCACTCGAGGATTAAGGCATGAGAACAAATTTTTTGTCTTTCACGAATGTGTTAAAAAATTCCACGAGATTAAAAACTATTTTAAAACATTTTTGGCAGTTCAAGAAACTTTTTTTTACGCTCAATTGTGAAAATCATAAAATTCTCTCGTTTGCGCCCTTTAATTTAATTTAAACGAAATGTACTTTCGTATACATACAGAAAACGCCAAATAACAAGACCTATAAAAAAATATCAAGATATTTTTGTGAATGAAGAAGAAGGCGCAAGAGAGAGGAAAAGTGAACTATAAAAAATACGAACGAGATAATAAAAAAATTATCATAAAGAGTTAAAGAGGATTTCTTCTCGTCGAAGTTGCAACGTCAGGTTTTTTTTGAAGAGGGATTTAATTTCCTAAAAAAATGCAACGCGAGATATATTTTAAAGCGATGATGTTGGGAAAATTTAATTTTAAAAGAGATTAGTGAAAAAATAATTTTTTATATCAACAAAAAATTATGATAGAAAATACTAAAATAAATTTTAAAATTCTTATTTTCAATAATTTTCTATAGCCATCTTTAATTTATGTGAAATTAAAAATCTTGCAAAATTTTAAACTTACAAATTTAGTTTCAAAAAATACAAAAAATTAATAGTGGACAATTAAAAAAAAAACTTGCATACAATGAAAACTCAAAATGACTTCGTGCACAAAGAGGTTAAAAAATTATATTCAAATTTTTATATAAAATTGCCCTAAGCAAATTTTTGAAATTTTTTTGTAATAAATTTAGATTAATTTGGGAATGAGGACAAAATTAACTTTAAAAGTGAAAGAAATAAATTAAAATTATTTAATCAAACTTTCTCGGTTCTAATCCCAATTTTAACTAAAATATCATAGAATCATATTCAACTTTTTTGATGTTTAAAATTTTTCAAAATGATTTTGATCTTTTTTCTGATTTGTTTCGCGCAACTTTTTTAAATTCACATAATGACATAATTAATTTTTAAAGCGCAAATAAATAACTCAATGAAAATAATTAAATTATAATAAATGACTCAATTTTTTTCTGAAATGCTAAAAAGAGAGGAGAAAAGTCAGCGAGAAGTAAATTTATCTAATTTATAATCTCAAACTGCTTCATGCTTACGTTTCGTTCACAATCAATTTAGATTTTTATCTCCGGTCATTCTTTTTTCTTTTCCCATTTCTCTGTTTGGGGCACTCAACCTCGTTTGTAGTTAAAGTAAAATAGTTACGCATGTGATTAGCGGCGAGTTTTCAACAACACAATTACCTTAATTTTTTTTGCATTTTTGTATATAAATATTTTTCTATGTCATGAGTCTTTAATCTCTCTAATTAATTAACATATTTTTGCCATTTTTCTTTAAAAACATTTCATTTGAAAATGATCTCGTCGCTCGCTCACACACACAAGTTAATGTTCTTTAAAAATTATTAGATTCTTGCGCAACAGGAGACTTCCACGGAGAGGAGAGTTGACGCTCCATACAGTGAGAGGGATTTTTTAAATTAAGTCTTTTAGTGCACCTAAATTTCATACCTGAAAATTTCTTCACAACTGGTTCCTGCTTATAAAAAAAATCCGACAAAAGAAGAAAAATATTGTTAATAAAAATAAATAAAATGAATGCGATTAGTTTAACACTTAAAGCATACCGAGAGAGTCAGCAGACGTTGATTGGCTACCCGATTTAATTAAGCACATAAGTTCTGTTTTTGGTGTCACTATTATTAAAAACTATACCATCAATATCGTGCTGTGTGCGCAAATTTTTTCATCTCACTAGTTTATGACAACTTTTCTCTTTGGTCGAGGATGCTCCAGAAAAAATTTAAATACACTCTTTGAGATGGTTTTTTTTTAAAATGAGTGAAATTTTTCCATTTTCAAGACTGTTTCAGATTTTTATATTTTCTATATTTTCTATATTGTTCCATTTTCAAAACTGTTCTCCATTTTTTGAGTTCAAAATTAAAAGTTCTCATCCCCTGCAATAAACGCTATTTATTATTAATTTACAACCATTTAAAAAGCGAGAAAAAACTATAAAGAGCATGCAGAGAGTGCCATCCAGACACCCATTTCGCCTAATTAAATTACATCTAAAGCACATTCATTAAAGAAATCGTCCAATATGCAAGCGCAATAAATTCTCTTTCTCTTTCGCTGAAGCACGTAGCAGTAGCACTCTAGCGGAAGCTGTGAACAAATCTCAAATCACACTGTTGAAGTGCAGGGAAAAAATTTCTTTCGTAAGTGCAAATATTTGTGGAAACGTGATTTATAGTTTCCACCATTCGGACGGCTGATGTTTGAGTTTTAACTGCTGCTTGCGGTGGCAGCAATGCATTAGAAAATAAAAAGGCATTATTAACATTAACTATAGGTGAAATTTCGCAGAGTCGTGAGCGGAATATTTTTTTCTTCTCAATTTTTCATTTTTTTTGCTTAATTTCAAAATTGAATGATTTATTTTCAAAGATTGAAAAAAGAAGAAAACTTTTTATCAAATTGAGTCCCACTTAATCACATCATTTTTGATGACTCACAATTTTCTTCATTCATTACGTAACAAAAGCACTTGATTGTGCTCTAAAAGTGTTTACACAAGAAGAAATAATTTTACAAAGAACTTCCTTCACAGATTTAATTTTAAATGATTATCGAAGATGAGTGATTTCATCGAGAATGTTATAAGAATAATATTTCATGTGAAGGTGACTCAAAGGACGAGAGCACATTGACAAATAATAAAAAGAGTTTTAATCCCTTGCAATAAAAATAAAATAATAAATTTTAAGCTTTTTTGCGAGAGAGAGAAAAAAACTTGCTAATACCAATTTTATGATCGATCTCGTAGTCGTCATGCATTAGATTCGTCAATAATTTCTAATTCTTATGAGAAGTGAAAAAAATATTTCGCATGGAATTTTTCAATTAACTTCAATTCGTTGCGCTAATTCGAAATGCAATTTTTTTGCCAAGTCGATCACACACAGGAAAAATATATCGAGTGCAGACGAAATTTAAATTCGCGCGTAGCCTTCAATAACCTTTTAGTACACTCGAAAAAAATAAAGAAAATGGATGCGAATTTATTAATTTTACAAGTTAAAATTTTTAAATAAATTTTCCATCCCTTGACTTTTATAATCCATCATAAAAAAAAGTGAAACATGTGCGAGGTGTGTTATGCGTTTAAATTGAAAACAAAAGTGGTAGAATGACGCAAAGTCAAGAAATTCTTCAATATAACACTCAACAGCACAGCAAACTCGGAATGATGATCTCTCGCGAGAAAAAGCAATTTCACAATCAGCTTGATCCGATCAGTAAAATAATTTTTTCTCTTTTTGATTTCTTTTGAGAACTTTTTATGATTTTTTCAGCGCTGATGACACCGACATAAATTGTTCGGTGAAACCGGATTATCAGGAATGAAAATTTGAGATTCTTTAAAGTGTCCATCCCTCGATTGAAAAGTAAAATATTATCATTAAAATTTTTTTTTCGCTGAAATAAGGTGTGCCATAAACAGCAACACAACAACTTAATAATAATAAAAAAATTCTCGATGCCATTGTGATTCTGGTGATATTTGATGAAATTCACTCGAGGATTAAGGCATGAGAACAAATTTTTTGTCTTTCACGAATGTGTTAAAAAATTCCACGAGATTAAAAACTATTTTAAAACATTTTTGGCAGTTCAAGAAACTTTTTTTTACGCTCAATTGTGAAAATCATAAAATTCTCTCGTTTGCGCCCTTTAATTTAATTTAAACGAAATGTACTTTCGTATACATACAGAAAACGCCAAATAACAAGACCTATAAAAAAATATCAAGATATTTTTGTGAATGAAGAAGAAGGCGCAAGAGAGAGGAAAAGTGAACTATAAAAAATACGAACGAGATAATAAAAAAATTATCATAAAGAGTTAAAGAGGATTTCTTCTCGTCGAAGTTGCAACGTCAGGTTTTTTTGAAGAGGGATTTAATTTCCTAAAAAAATGCAACGCGAGATATATTTTAAAGCGATGATGTTGGGAAAATTTAATTTTAAAAGAGATTAGTGAAAAAATAATTTTTTATATCAACAAAAAATTATGATAGAAAATACTAAAATAAATTTTAAAATTCTTATTTTCAATAATTTTCTATAGCCATCTTTAATTTATGTGAAATTAAAAATCTTGCAAAATTTTAAACTTACAAATTTAGTTTCAAAAAATACAAAAAATTAATAGTGGACAATTAAAAAAAACTTGCATACAATGAAAACTCAAAATGACTCTCTTAACGACCGTGAGTGAATTGAATTGACTAATTAGGATTAATGTTCGAGTGTTTATTATAAAACACGCCGTACAAAACACTTTCAATTAATGAAGTTCCACATTCCTTCATTATTACACTTTTACTCCGCAAAGTTGTGAGAGTGAGAAAAATTATGAAGCCGTTGTTGCTGTTTTGTAGCGTATAAATTTGGGCGCCTCAATAAAATTCGCCTCTTTTGATTATGTTCACACACAATATTTTCATTTTGTAGGTCTCGAGAGAGTTAATTAAAAAAATATTTGTGAAAATCTCGCATGCTTTCAATTTCTTTATGAGCTTCTTTTTATTAAAGATATATAAAAAAAATTAAAATCTATTGTAATGTCCCAGATTTCTATTCAATTCAATTTTCCATCATCATATTTCAATTTTAACTCACAAACACACTCAAACGCAATAAATTGATGGAAGAACCGAAAATTAATAAAGTGCCAAAACAATCGGTTGTGGTGCCGCGAATTCCATTAGAGGCGAAATTATGGAATTTATCTCGGTCAATGCAGACACCGGTAGCCGAGGCGAAATAACAAATTGACTCATAAAATTGTGCAACAACCCGATGATGCTACCATTCAACCCAACTTGTTCACACTAATCGATCGATAATCAATAAAATAATGATTTTTGCTTCTCCTTATGCGCACACTACCCTCGTGCTCGGCCGCGTATCACGATGAATGGATTTTAATGAATATTGCTGGGTTGGGATGAGAAGGCACAGGCCATCATTCAATGTAAGTGAGTCTGTGCCGGCAAATCTTCTCCTTTTTTTTGGCAAGTAGCAGAGAAAGAATTTTGAGAGTCGAAGAAGAAGAAAAATCTCGTTTTCCGGCCGCGTGTTTTTTAACCCAATTTGTTTCATTTTCCACAACGATTCAAATGTTAAAATACGTTAAAAATTAATTTTTTTTGAATTCCAAATGAAATTGCATTTATGACGTGTTATTAGATCTGAAGACCGCCTTCTTGTTACCTCTTCGCTCCTCACTCGCGCGATTTTCTTCTTAATATAAAAAGGAAGGCATCTCGTGTTACTCCCGTATGTGCAATGTGTGTTTTGTTGTCATATATGTCGCAAGAATTTCTATGTTCATGTTGTTCGTCTCTCTTTCTCTCTCTCTCCACTTATTATTACTTTGCTTTTAAAAATGGTTCTTGTATATACAAGAATATTTAATGAAAAAGCGAGAGAGAAAAAAAAATTATACATTTAATGTAGTAATGAAGGAGAGAAGGAGAAGATCAGAAAGAAGAAGAAATTAAAAAAGTTTTTTTATAGTTCTGCTCTTCCTCACTCCTCTCTATAACCCGAGAATGTGTGTAACAGCAAAAGAGTGTGCAAAGGCAGAACGTAACACCAGAAGTAGTTTTCTTCTTGCTCTTTCGGACATATTATGGTCGCATTAAGTACATGAGATTTGCTCAATATAGAGAAGAATGGTCGCCTTTAACTGTTTAACACTTCGTTAATTTAGCTGAGGAATTTTTTTAAACATCGGTTAATTAACCAAATTTAATTTGGCTACGGAAGTTTACGATTTAGTTTGAGAACTCTTTTTTCCGCTGTGTGAAATATTTTATGGAAACTTTTAAAAGTTAATTAAAAAAAATGTGAGAATATTTTTGAGGATTCAAATTACAAAATTCTTTTTCACACCTTGCGCAAAGAGTTTTAAGTATGCATAAAAATCGATAATTGAGGATAAAAGGTGTGTAACGAATTAACTCACAACAGTCAGGTGCACTATGAACAGAATTCAATTTCAACTATCAATCAAAAACACCGAAAAAGAGTCATGAAAACTTTCAATTTCACTTCTTTCGCCACCTTTTCCTCTCTTTTAACATCAAAATAAGAATGTTCATTCATGAGACAGCGAATTTACAATTGAATTGAGAGTACCCGAGTCCATTTCGTGCTATTCTTTGTTGAGTCTCACAAAAATAAAATTATGCGCTAGCGGCTGTGAAAGTCACCAATGCATGCTTTCCTTTTGTCTCGCGTTCTTTTCTCTTTAATTATGATTCCATTTCAATGCCACGCTTGACATTTTCGCGCATTTCGAGTGTGAGACACAAACTTCCCATAAATTTATCAATTTTTCCTTTGTAAAATTCACTCGAAAACAAAAATATTCAAATTTAAAGCTTGTTTTTCAGTGTCTCGGATATCACTTTAAAGTCTCTTTTGTCGATTTCTTTTGGGATAAATATAAATGTCAGAAACAATAAAAATACAATTTCATAGCACTTAGATATGCTAATTTTTCTGTCACGCACACTATGGGGATTTTTTTAATTTTTCTGAGAGAAATAAAATTTTGAGTTTACTTTGATTGAAAATAAAAAATATAAAATGCACTATGGATATTAAACAATTTTGGCATTTAATTCAATTTCATGATTCAAAACAGAAGATATTAATGATCAATTAGCCAAGTCCAACATGCTTGACTGAAAAATTTAGATTCAGCATGTCCAGAAATGTAAAATAACTTGAAAATTCAGTAAATTCGCGATTTTTTAAAATGCAAATTGCCAGTTCCCTGGACGGTCCTGGACGATTAAACTAATTGGAATCGTTTGACTAAGGTCCAAATTATGTTATTCAATGCTCAGAATCTACTTCCATCAACTTCCAACTGATATCTTGACACTCAAAGTTAAGCGACTTTCAGGAAGCTACAAATCAGCATGCTAAGCTTTATAAAAATTTCTGTTGATGCAAGTCGATGGAGAATGTAAAAACAAACAACTGTTCAGAAGAAACCAAGTTCAGGAAGTGAAAGAGTAAAAAGTTAGAGCACATTTAAGAAATTTAAATTTTCAGAGGGTTCATAGAAAATGGGTTCAAACACTCGATTCCTGCGTCCGAAAAAATTGGTTCTTAGCATTTTTAGGAGGTTTAAGGACCAAACATTCGATTGAGCATGAAAAATTAGAAATATAAGGCATGTCGATTTCATGAATTTAGAGATTTTTTTTTGATTTTTTCTCCATAGTCACGCAAGTTAAACTTCTTTAGTGAGTTTTGAGAGTGAAATTTTTGTGATGAGTTCCCGTGAAATTTAATTTTAATTTTGTTCCATTTTCAACTCTGTTCCAAAAGTTTCTACACTCTTCATCAATATATCTGCATAAGATTATTTTTCCATCTTCTTTTGTCTCTTTCTCATCACCAAACCCGAAAACCTGTTGTGCAATTTCGCTAAGCTTATTTTCAACGCGCCGCGATAAAAGCGAATTTTATGGTAAAAGTTTTTCTTTCTTTATTATAAAAATAGAACAATCGAGAGGTTTAAAATCGTTAACCTGTTGCCAAGTTACAACAACAATTGTCGTGACCAATGATTCAATCATGCCCACCACATGACATTCCCCACTCATGCTGTCCCTACCCAAGCAAGCAAGCAAACAACCGAATCGCGAATTTATGGCAATAAAAAATGATATATTTGAATATTTATTTGATCTTTTATTATTTAATTTCTCTACCATGTGAGCATTGCACTCACTCTTCTTGTTGTCTCATTGCACAGCATTGGAATTTACCCAGTACACCGCTTGATAAATCACGGCTTGAACTTTTTTCCTCCTTTTCTTCTCCTCTTCCCTCGGTGTGCATCAATTGAGTCGGAGATTTATTAAACGATATTCAATATAGGAGTTTGAACTTTATTGGCATTGTACTTTGTTTAGGTTCAATTTTTTTTCTTTTTTTTGCGATGAAAAAATATTTATTTAAATTATATTCCACCATTTTGACTAAACTACGTCTCAAAAATCCGCACTTTAAAGCAGAAAAGAATTTGAGGCTTGATAAAATCGCGCAAGAAGCGAAAAAAAATAAAGACATTAAAAAGCTGCCAGAGTTGCACATTTTATGATGCAAAATAACAGCTCAGCGCGGTCAATCTTGCACACACCAAAAAATCTTCTCTCATTTTACTGTCACTTCAGATTTCATCTTTCACATTTGGCATTTTATGATCAGGCAATTTCAATTTTGGCACATTCGTTTCTCTCTAACAGCCAATAACTTCGAGTGAGTCTCTTTATGTATAATAAAAAATGATTGGAAATGTCATAAAATGAAAATTTTCTTTTTGTCACTTTGTCTCTCTCTCTTTTTTAACTCGACAAGAATAAAAATGCGATTCAAATTCTCATAAAATTTTTTGTGCATTATTTTTGGGCAAATCGCATAAATTACTTCATGCTGATTTTCTTTCTTCTCCGGATGGGCTTTGTGTGTGAAGATTGAAAAACTATCGAGGATAAACTTTACTTTTCATTAAATTTTTTTTACAAAAGTTAAAAATCTCAATTTGAATTTTTAATTTCTTTCTAACATTAAATTTTTAGGTTTAATGTAAAAGCATATTTTACCTTAAATTACTTTGAACTTCCAAAATTTCTTTATTTAACTTGTTAAAATTGTAATAAATGACACGAATAAATAGCACCATTAGGAACATTCATTTATTTCGCGGCTTCTCTGTTCTCGAACATTTCTTCCACGGTCCGGACAAAAGTGAGAGGAAAAATATTAGCAAATTTTATTTTATTTCAATGACATAGCACATCAATGAAATTTTACGATAATCTTTATGCAAATACAAAAATAAATATTTTCAAGTAATTCGTTTTCTTTTGATGAGAATATTGGATTGGATTGAGTTGGATTTGTGTTTGTAAAATAATATAATTTTGATGGAAAGTTTTGAAAATTTGAAACAATTTTGAGGTTCGAATCCTAAAATATGAAATTATAAAACTACTGATGGAGGGAAGTTATTTTTTTTTTAAATTTATTTGACTTCAGGTTCGAATCCTATAATATGATTTTGCTTTAATTTTTTTACCCTCCTGTTAAATAAATTGGTTCTCGCTGTGAGATTTAATGCCAGCTAGATTAGTGACACCATGACTCTAAATTCACAAGGGCTTTTAATAACAAAAAACAAATTATGAACGCTAATTATGTCTCGCAAAGCAATTTAAAAGAGAGGTGGATATAAAAAATAGAGATATTAAATGAAAACATGAAAAAATAATTGTCTTCAGTCTTATTAGAGACGAAATCATCTAATTTTCGAGAGAAAGAGTATAATAAGTCATTAAGACGTGACAGTCACTCATTTCGGGTGTGTGTTTCTCTAAATTCAATTATTATTCTTAAGACTTAAGCTCTATTTTTATAACTTGATTGAGTGTTGCGCTCTCTTCCTTGATTCACATCGATATATTATTATGCCCCCCGAGAAACTTGTTCCAAATAAATTAAGTAAATTTAAATTTTTAGTTTGGAGTAAATTTATCAATCATCGAATAAATTGCTTTCTGCGAAGAAATTCATTTTCACCATCAACTCATTTCGGTGACGGATTGAAATTTTACAACCTCTAAAGAATTTATCTCAGAGCGAGATACAAATTAATTAATTCCATTAAATCGAAGTAGATGAATGGAAATTGAATAAATAGATAAACCTGGAGATAACTAATTATAATTGATCTCATCAAATTTGATATCTTTATTAACCCTCTCATATGTATAAAAAATTTGAAAAAAAAGCTCTAAGGGAGCTAATTAACGACTCGATTAATTAAGTTTGAGTCTTAATTAATTAAATTAGGCATCATTGATGCTAATTAAAACTTTGTTTCAGGGAAAACTAATTTATTTCACTCAAACGATTTTGAGATTTTTATTAACCACTCTCACACATGAAAAATGACAATAAAAAAAGCTCTAAGGGAGCTAATTAGTGACTCGGATGATTAAGTTTTTAATTTACTTAATCTAATTGACATCCTGTTAAGCTAATTAGAACTTTATTTCATTAAAAAATTAATTATTTTAATTGAATCGAATTTATTTTTTTTTATTAGCGCTCTCACATGTACCAAATTGAAGAAAAAAAAGTTCTAGGGGAGCTAATTAACGATATGAATAATTAAGTTTATATTTTATTTCATCTAATTAAGACTCAAAATTATTAATTAGCACTTAAAAATGATATAATTAGTGACTCTAAGACCCCAAAGATTTTTATTAGGGGTCCCACATGAGAAAAATTGTTAATTTTAAGCTCTAAGGGAGCTAATTAGTGACTCGGATGATTCTAATTAATTTTTTTTCAGCTTCATTAAAGCATTAATATGTCCATTAGAACTTCTTTTCGGGAAAAATTATTTTAATTACATGGATAAAAAAAATAATTAAATTTTTAGGGATGATAAAGCTCACACATACATATGTAAAAAAAAATTTTTTACTGCAATCCACTAAATTGCAAAGTGCATTTCTTTCTTTTCCCGCGAATCTTCATCTTGAGTGATGGCTTGTTGAATTAATTAAAGTATTATTACACGTTTTATAAATAATTAATTAGCTTTTTTATATTTTAAAGCGGCTAAAATGTATAAAAATTAGCTCAGCTTGAATCAAGATTAGAATTAAAAATTTTCAAAAAATATAATTAATATATTTAAGAAAAATAAACACCAATTTTCTCGCCAAGAAATTCTAGACCCAAAAAACTACGATGTTATGCCAATCTGATTCTCATCAACATCCCGCATTCCTCTAATTGGCAATTGAATACCTTTCGAGCGAGGTTGGAGAGAGCAAAGAAGCGAAAATGATGCTAATGAGACTGACATACTCCCCGAACATTATTACACAATTTGGCTAACGAATTTATAAAGAATATTTCGCGCGACCTAAAAGCCACGCGAGTCTATACGGTCGCAAAGTCAAGATGATCTAAGCGAATGAAATGCTCAATTCTGTTGATAGTCAAAAGAAATGTTTAAAAAGAGACTAAAGTTGCGTCTAACGGTAATTTTCTCTCGTCTTTCTGTGGTGTGCCATTCATCCATCGGCCAGACGGTGTTGTGTTTGCTATCTGAAAAAGAAGAAAATCTTAAGTAACTTTTGGAAGTTCTCTCTCTCTCTCTCTCTCTCTCTCTCGAGCACTCAATCAAACGAGTGGAAATTGGCATTAAAAAATGCAAACACGCCGTGATTAATGGCCGTAGGAAAGAAATTTAAGATTCTCAGCTAATTCACATTCAATTTGTGTCGTGCTTAAGTTGAATTATGGTTAAATGGTCGTGCACTTAAATGCTGTAAAATTTTTGTGCTAAACCTACACGACAGGTGACAAGAATTTCTCAGAGCGAGTTCTGAGTGAGTCGAAAATGTGGGCTCCGCACTTATCTACGAACAGCTTGTTTTTGTGTTCGGCTTTAAATGATAAATTAAGTCCATAAAGCATAAAAGGTTGTGCATTAAAGTTACTTAGTTGAACACTGCGAGTGGAAGTGATTTTTTCTTTTTAAAATTTAAAGCACGCAAAAAATTTCAAGGGCATTTGACATTTTCTTAGATGCATCAAACGATGATAAATCATTTCGACTTAAACTTCACCCGAAATAAAAAGAATGAAACGCATTAAAAATTGAATTATTAACCCAACTTTGAGGCTTCTATCCGGATGCTCAAAAAAGAGAATTTTAAGCTGTCCAATTTGAATGTTTTCTCAACTGGTAGCCTGTCTATCAAAAATTTCCAACGCCGGTGCTATCCTTGAGCCACAATGCCATCATCGCGAGGCCCTTTTTTCAATTTTCTCTTCTCTAAGACATTATTTTTATTCGAGACTGCTCTGCTTTTAGGTATGATAAAAAGAAATATTTATCTGCTTTAATATCCCGCTGATTTTTCGTCTTTTTCTTGCTCCTTCTTTCTCGCTCTCTTCTCTTTTAAATTGTTCCGTGTGTGTAAAAAGCAATGATCGGACAAGAGCTCTAGTTATGCTTTAAAAAATTCAAATTTTTCTTGCGCTTCTTCTTGGTGTTTTGTGAAAAAAAATATTACAGTGAAATGTTGAAAATTGTGAGCAACGCAATTGATATATTTGGAAATTTTTAAAAATTATTCAAGGTTCAAATCCTAAGAATTTAAATTATAAAAGAAAGATTTTTACTATTTTTAAAGTATTATAAGAAACCTAAAATATTTAATTCTTTCAAAAATAAATTTTTTACTTATTTGTTTCATTTTCCAAATCGTTCTTTTATCATAAGTTCGAGAATTTAAAAATGAAAACTTATTGAAATTTATATTTTTTGTTTCAATTTCTAAATCTTTATCAGACTTTCACTGTAACTTTTTTTACTCAAAAGAAATGAGCGATGGGTTCACTCAGACATTCATCCCGAATATAAAAAATTTCTCTTGAGTGATATCGTAGAACTTTTTTTTTCAAGATTAATTAATTTCATCAATTACATTTTTATGGCTCACATATAAGAAGTGAAATAAGATTGATTGATAGAGTTCCCTTCCATCTCATTGACTCTAGAAAAATATATTTGTTTTTTTCATGCGACTCGCGCTCACTTGAAGTCCATTTCAATATTCTCCAAGTTATGAATAAATAATTATGACCAATACAAATTGCTTGTAAATACTCCGCAAAGCAACGGCCACAATTTTGACATGAAAGAGTAGCAATAGCAACTTTATGTGCCTCCTCCTGTCTCTTTCCATTCGGCTTCATCATAGATTCAATTTTTTCTAACTCTAAAATGCTTCATAACATTCGTGTAATTGCCATTTTGCCGAGAGAGAAGTTGTAAAAGGAGAAATGCGCTAATCTTAATCTGTGAAAATTTCACATGGAGATGGTTAATAAAAAAAAGGTTCTGCAAACCATTTAGCAACGCTCTCTGTGTACAGAGTCGCTTGACATTGTGGATAATGAAAAATTTTCATACTTTATGAGCTGTCCCCGTTTTGTAGGCAATAATAATGGCAGATTTTGACATTCTAGAAGTACATTGGATGCTAAAGGCAGCAGTTAACCTTTCATGCTATTCACAGCTATGGTGATAAACTCTTTTATTGATTTTTTCAGTGATGAATGAATTTTTAAAAATTTAAATATTTTTAAAATTGTCTCAAGCTTGCGAAAATCTCAAACAATCACTTTGACTTCTTTTCTCAATTTTTATTATGCCTCACTTTTCACTTCCTTCTTTCTTAACCTTTTTTTTCCTCATAAAAATTGCGTGCCGACTCCTGCTGATTCAAGAGAACACCGTAAAAAATGCAGATTGTTTCATAAATTTAATAAATGTGAGTCGCATTGGCTTTACCGCATATATTTATATATCCAAAGCTCAAAACTTGGTGCAATAAAAATATTTTTTCATCGCATCATATCTAAGGAGAGGGAATGAGAAAGAGAGCCTCAGATGAATAATTTCGGCTGATTGCTGTTAGTTGAAATGAAAAATTGCTACTTTTAAGATGTCATGGCGCATGTCGATGACTTTGAGCCGGGCAGAAAGGAATAAGCAGAGAGAGGTTGTTGAATAACAAGTATATGAATTAATAAATTGAGCGCCATCAAATTGCATGCATGCACGCCAGTGAAAAGGAGAATTTTAACCGTTTTCCGCTACAAATGAATCGTTTGTTTGCAATACTCGAGAAATTTATATATTTTAAACTTTTTTTCTAATTTTTATGTGTAATTGTTTCTTTATCGTATTTTGTTCTGTTTCTCTGTTATTCTTTGTGCTGTGTGTCGAGTGGAAGAAAACACGCAATTTAGTATGGAAGAATTTTTTAAATAAACCTTTTTAGACGGTCGAGTGAGATTGAATAAAATGATAATGTTGTTTCATTTTCCATTGCGTTCTCTAAAAATTTATTTTTTAATTAGAAAAAAATATTGGGGACAAAATATAAAAAAAAATATTTTAAAAAAAATACTAAAACTTTAACATCAAAATCAAGCGAAAGAATTTTTTCTCCTCATCAGAAAAAGCGACTTATTTTGAAAACAATCACATGCTTAATTTGAATTATTTGTTTTATTTAAATTTTCTCTCTTCTGCCATGTCTTCTGCCTAGTTGCTGGAAAGGAATAACATAAAAAATCTTGTTCTAGTGATCACCACACTCGACTGTGTGTGTGTGTGTGTATTTCGCTCATTATTTTAATTCCATTCGAGAGATTTAAATTTTCGATCGCTCACACGTTCGAGAGAAAGAAGAATGGTTTGGAGGTGTCATAAAAAGCGAGCATCAATAAAAGATGAGCGCACACACAACAGCTAGAACTTTAATGTGGTTTCGAGATTAAAACAACAAAAAAATTGTGTAGAGAAAAACCAACAGATGAAAATAGAATCTCTTTTTTTGGCATAGAGTCATCAATAATTCTTTGGTAAGGTGTGAATATCGTTAGAATTTCGCGAGAATTCTTGCTGAGGGATTAAAATTTATGACTTGTGGTTAGCGAATGGGGTTGAATTGGCAATTTTGACGAACTTAGATAGTTTATTTAATATTTCATCTTTTTTTAAAACCTCCCAAAAATATTTTTTAGCATTTTTCATTCCATCTCTAAAGATCAGATGACAATAAACTCCAATTTCAACGAGTATTTTTCAGCTCAATCGCGGCACATTTCTGAGAAATTGGATAAAGGTGTGACTTTGATGTTCGATAACTATTTTGTGGGTTCTTTGGCTATTTCTCCCGGATTATATTTCCATCTCATTCTCTCTCTCTCTCTCTCTCTCTCTCTCTCTCTCTCTCCAAATAAGTATTATTTGATAAATGGGCTTCAAATACATTTCTTGGTCATTCCATGAGAATTTCATCCATCTTTCATTTACTAATAGTGTCATGACAATTTTTCAGATTTAAATAGTTTTCTTCCACATTTGCGCAAATAATTTTTTTATGCAAAACATTAATTTTAAATTTAAACATCTCATTTCACTGAGTGATGATTTATACTCTCATAAATATAAAAATGAAGATTTCAAGATGATTCATTATTAAGTGTAGTCATTGACGCCTTTAAGAACATTCAAAAAATTTAGCCTGTGACAGTTTTAAAATTCAACAAAGCAATTAATAATTTTAATTCAATTTAACAAAATTTATTTCTGCATTCAACTTCAATTGATTAAATCAGACATTCCTGTACTTTGTTAACATCCAATAAGACATGATGTCGCGTGTGTGTGATCATTGCACTTTTGTCATTTAGTAAAGTTTAATAAAATTTATTTGCTGCATCCTCAAACGAAATGATGAAAATTTATTTCGATCTTCTGTCAAACATTTCAAAGATTATCGAAAAAATATTTTTTTACTTGGCAAATATGGTAATGATTATATAAGTTTTAAGTTTGATTGACAATTAATTAAGATTTATTTATTGAAATGATTTATAAGAAATATTAAAATGGGTTCGAATCCTAAATATTTGAAATTAAATAGTACGATGAGAATTGAGCTATTGACTTTTTTTGAAAATTTTGTGTTCAAACTTTTTTCAAATCAAAATGACAAGAAAATTTTTAAAATCGATGTTTTAACTTTTTAAATTTGTAACATTTTTAACTTTTCATCATAAAATTTTATTTTTCATCATCTTTTTCGGATGAAATCAATCGAAATTAAATTTAAAACCCATTTAAATTATTTATTATTTTTGTTACCATCTCAAGATTTTTTTCTTTAATTGTTTTGCATCCAAAAGGATTTCGTAGGTGTTCATTGATTTTTGTCCTCTGCACGTCAGTAATGTCCGGCTTGATTTTAAGAATAATTGCAACGCTCTCAGCCATTAAATCGTCGACGACAATCAAATTTTTTGTCATTGCACCGTCGTGGCGGTGACAATGAAATTATCTCAAGATTCTCGCTCGACGAACTGCCAAAAATTAATCACAACTGGATTATTTTGTGTCTCATTGAAGACTCGACGCTTGACAATTAATGTCTCTGTCAAGTCATCGCCATATTCGTGACAGCTTTTACTTTGCCTGATTTTAAGTGCACGAATATGAAAATAATATTGCGACGATCTTAATGCCATGCACCGCATCTTCTTTCGACTCGCGGTCACACTCTCATTATTGTTGATATTCACTAACTCAAATTCATGCTCGTCATTGTACATTGATGATGAAGACATTCCAGCCACGATCCTCAATTAGAAAATTGTAAACTGAAATCTTGAGAATTTTGCCGACTTTCATCGCAAATGTGAGATTAATTTTTTTTTGTAGAATCGCTTGAATGCGAGTTAAGCTTTTGAGGATTGGCTAATGCTAAGCCGAAGTTGTGATTTATTGAGGAACCTAATTCAGAAAAGTATTTGCAACTTTTAAATATGTAATGGTTAAATTTAAAAAAATTGTCTATTAAATATTTGCGCACGTGACGGAAGAAAAACTGAATTTTGTTGGTTGTCGATGATAAAAATCAGCTTCTTAACAATTATCAGTCATTTTCTGTTTCAACTTTCAGCCACAATCTCATTCCATGAACCAATCGACCCTCGGCGTATTCAGCGTACAATTTAAACATTTTTGCATCATCAAAGTTGACTTGAGGATCAGTCATGATGTAAACATTAAAATTTTACCTTCGTTAATATCAAATGATTTCCTCACAATGTGCTCCTTATCATCAACTTTCAACATAATTGATCACTGGTGGACGTCCTCGAAATTTTTCATTTCAATTTTTATACATTACCGCTTGAATTTTTGTGACTTTATATTGGCGAAATTTTTAAATTTATTGAAATTGTACTCAGCTGACTGGTCAAGATAAATGTTGAGAATTTTTCGTTGTGGGGAGTTTCATACTTTGTTCATTTACCCTTCTGATAGACGAGCACTGATAATGAACGGCAATTTATCGATGATTGATTGTTAATCTGCAGTAAAAGGCGAGAATTAAGTGTTAAGTATTATGGACATGGGAGTTGTGAGATTCTTGCTAATAATTTTTTAAAATTGAATGTTTGATGGTTTCCATGGACATAATTAAAGTGGCTGAACTCTTGTTCCATTTTCCATTTTGTTCCTTGTAAAACATTTTTCCTAAAATCTGCTCTAATAAAAATTTTTCATCGGAAAACATCGCGATAGTTAAAGTGAGCAAAACAGGACGCATAGTGTGCTAAAAATTTAATGCAGTCATAAAAATGAACGCGGCTAAGAGCGTTGCATGTCGGAATCCTATTTTAAAATATATTTATTCAAATGACCCGCAATAAAAATGTCATGATTGCTCATCATGCTGCTGTTGCCGGCTATATCGATTTCTGATTGCCTCCAGCGTTCATGCTAATAGGATAAAATTGCAATGTTATCTAGCTAAAATATGTTATGAGAGCTGCAGATTAAAATTCGATCCCGAGGGTGTTTCTGTGGAAGTATTTACTCGAATTGGCGAGGGATGGAAATGAGAAGAATTTTAATAATTTTTTAAGTAAATAAATAAATATTAGTTTCGAGGTTCGAATCGTTTTGAAAGAAATTTTTATTAAATTTACCTTCCCTTGAAAATATTTTCCAATTCATCCGCTAACACAATCTGTCTTCCCATGATAATTTTTTTTGTTTGCCAATCTATTTTCGATTTAGCGAGAAAAAAATTATAGATGCACACAATACTTGAGGGCAAACAATGCCGATCGAGAGAGAGAGAAAAAAATATGATACTTTGATCTGTGTATAATTACGAATGTGCATGCCACCCGCCTCACAAACATTTAACTTAACTATCCTTGACTCTTTTGGCTCACTTTTAATCATGAGCACGACTGTTATTATGTGTGGCTTATGAAATATGATTTTTTTTTTCTAAAATATAATAATAAAAAAGTGAATGTTTGTTGATATTTTCGGTTTCATTATTAATATTTTGAGTTTGGAACGTTAAATTATACACTGCATTTTAGAGCAGGTCGCAAGGGATCAAAATATTTGATTTTTAATGTCATGAAAAAGTGATTAAAATTTAACGAATGAAAAAAATTGAATTGATTTTTTTTTGAATCAAAACTTGAAGCATAAAAAGCTAACATTGTTTTAAAAAATCATTCAACAATTCTTCCCTAATGTCCACAATAATTCTCTCCATTACTGTCCATGATGTAAGGTTCATGATAATTTTACGGTCATTAAAGAAAACACAAGGAGGCTCTCTCGTCCTAATTGAAATGTGATATGCGGCATTAATCTTTAACACATCTCAAGTCCATCGATGCATTTTTAGCTCACGCATATTCGAGCTCTAATTAAATTTACACGTGTAGTGCGCCATAATTAAGAGCGAAATGCAGTAGCAGCTGTTGTTGAAATGGAAAATTGTACTTTGTGTACCTTAACAAGCCACCAACTGATCGCTACTTGATGATATTCTCGGAAATGAAGGAGAAAAATCCTTTCTGCGGTTGCAAAATAATTATCTTGTGTGTACATTTCTTTTGTTTCTCCAACTGTACGGACATTATCGCGTCACATACTCCGCACTCGCCCGCTGGCCTATGCATTTGACTATTTCTTTGTCACAATGTGCACATTCCAGTGTGTGCCAGAATGAAAAATTTTCCTCCTTTCTACATATTTAAATCTGCGATATGAGCGAGAGACTTCTCTTGGCAGCTCTTTGAATAAAATAAAGCTGCACACACAAGAATACCACGGTGGGTAACAACAATGATCATGCACAGATAAAAGACGAAGAATTGTATGTACATAGGAAAAAAATACCTGATCTGAATAAATAATAAGCCACAAGGTTCTTTTCTCACATTGATCGCTTGTCTACTGCTCTTTTTTTCGCATAGAACGCAGAGAAATTGGACGTGAATAAGATTGATCATGTTTGTTCGCGTTTAATTTAGTTTGAAATTTTAATTTATTTATGCTAAAAATTTTTTGTTTTTGGGATTTGAACCCAAATTTTTAAACCCCAAAAAATGGGGAAAAAAATTTAATTTTTAAAGGTGCAACGAAATTTTCTCAAAAATTCAGCGGTAATTTTCTGATGAGCACATTTACCTTCTTTCTGATGGATAAAACAAACATTCTGAGATCTCTCTTTCCAGAATTTGTTCTTTCCTTCTCCCTCGCCGTAAGTTATGATGACAATTTTAATGTCTTTTGTGCACTCTTCGAAAATTCGCGACATACAAATGCAGACACATACACTCATTATTTGATTGAAGTGAATATGAAGATTTTTATCTCGGACATACAGTGACATAAGTTCATACATGAAAATGAAATGAGGCAAGAATTTTTTCGTTTCTCTCTCTCTCATGTACCACATTGCATCTTTATGTGCGCAAAGAGGATTCGTCATGACAAAACTGTTTTTTTTTCGACGCAACAAAGAAGAAACGAAAAGGAGAAAAAAGATTTAAATTTTTTTTGTGGAGCATTCAATTTGTTATTTTGTGATGTCGCGCACATTTCTGGTGCGGTTTTCCTCATTTCGTAATTTATTGTGTCGTTTTATTCTGTTGTTCTCTTATTTTGCATACACACACAAGCGAAACGATACATGTCGTGGCATAATTTGAATTGACAGGAAAATTTGGCAAATTTTAGTGCCGCTATGCAGACCATTCGAAGACGTCTCTTTCTCTCTCTTATGTCGATCATCACGTTCACTCGCGAGAGTGATTGAATTATTGTGATGAGAATTGCTGTGTGGTATGATGGAGATGCGACTGAAATTTTATAATTTCAACATCATTGTTTCATTTTTCAAAATGTTCCTAGTTAAATGTGTTTCATATTCCATCTTGTTTCAATATTACGCAGATTAAGTTCCCACAACTCAAGTTTGTGATTATTCTAATCTATAAGTGGCACTCTGGGAAAATTTATACAAATTCCAGGAATTTTCCTCACTGCAACTCGCCGAGAGAATTATTATGTAAAATTCTAATTGGGAATATTCATGCGATGCGCGATGTAAAGTCTTCACACACATTTTGCTTAGAGCGAAATTGAGAAATTTGTTGTATGTACAAAAGGCAGAGTCAAAGAGAAGAAAATTACCAACTGAAGCTTAATTTTTTTCATTTAACATTCTTCTCTTCTCGTTTCTTTTTCACTCCTTTTCATAGCTCTGGGCTGTCAAAAATTTTGTTTTCGTTACATTGCACTTCGACTTGGCGATTCTTTCGCAGATCTCTGCAACTCACAGTTCGTTTCGAATCATTAACTTATCGGATATGCTCCTTTTTGAATGCATGCGTTTGCGCTCAATTAATTTTTATTTCCGAGAAAAATTCTTCTTGTTAGATGCGCGAAACTCAATCGATCAAACTTACTGGAAATTCTTGTTTGCTGTCGATATCTTATAATTGGAAAATCACTTGTAGATACATCTCTAGCCGAACACACATACACGCCTTTGCGATTTGCATCGAGAGAGAATTTTTGTTTTGCACAAAAAGTCGTGCAATAAATTTTCCCTTAAATCCCTCCATTCAAATCAGCAGATAATAAATTACGCTTTGTTGTACAATTAAATGACGACATACCTTCTTCGATGAACGACATATCTTACGTTCATTAAACTCCACAAGCGAATCCATTCAAATATTTTTCTCTCTCCGCTTCATTCTTCTTCCTTCAACTCTCGCGAACCTAAATCGAAATGCTTTAAATTACTTGAAATTCTTTCCTTCAGCCATATTTTCTTTCCTTTAAAAAGTGAGCTGTTGTTGGCTGCTGATTGCCGAAAAATGAGTATTTTAATAACTTTTTCAAAAAAAGAGAACAAACTGGGAAATGAAACAAAATATTTTTTAATAACATAAATCTGAAAAAATTAATCTCAATTTTGTATGAAAAATTTCCTCTCTAATTTGTAACATCCAAAATATTTTGGCATTTCACCTTCTCTCACTTATTTTATTATAATTTTATCGCTTCATACCGCAAAAAAAATATTATTAATTTTCATTCGCGCTTATAACGATATTCAATTGCCATTCTCTCACTCTCCTGCTGCTGTAACTGCCACAATCCAAATTATTAAAAAAGCCTTTAATTTTTTTGATTACGCAATTATCATTCGCTGGACTCGACTGCACTCTTTTCCGCTAACAAAGCGGGACCAAATTGGCGACTCGCGATTAAATTGACCTCTCTTTTTTGCCCTTGCCCACGGATTTTGGGTGAGGGCAAAATGTCTCAGGGGCAAAATGTCTCTCTCTCTCGATATATTGGAAATTCGTGAGCCCTCCACGAAATCTTATTTAAGAATTTCTTTTTCTCCATTTCGAGTGAAATAAAAAAATTCCAGTTATATTTTTTTGCGCGCCTACGCTCAAAGGCTTTAAAGTTATGTGTTTGTATTTTTCGTGTCATAATTGCAAATGATTAATATCGAAGTTGTTTATGCATCATCATTTATACAAACATTCACTTCGCAGTTGCAACAATTCAATTTTCAAGCTGCGGCTTGATTTTTAATTTGCGATATGGAGATGATTTTTTTTGCTTTTCGTGAAAGTTTGTTTATTTTTTATTTTGTCGATGAGATTGACTCGATGGTATTTTAAAAGTTGATTGGATTTTCTATTGTAGATGCAAAATTTATTTTTTGTTACGTAAAATAAAATTGAAGATTTATGGATTCGAGTGGAATTTGCATTGTTTGGATTAAAATTTTTAACGGTTTTTTAAATTGTCCATTTTCCAAACAATTTCAATTGATAAAGTCACTAACCTCTATCCCACCATTCGTCGTTTCATCATGTACTGCACTCGCATAATCTCTTCGACTGAATTTTGATAAGCATCAAAGCCTTTTTATGAGCAACACAAAAAAACATGCTAACCGTGAAAATTCATTTTTCATGTCCTCCTGCACGCCTCTTCTCTCTCTCCCCTTTAAGAATGATTTTACACGTCATAAAATAAAGAGAGCTCACTGGCAATATGATTAATCTTTCACATTTCACATTCAGCCCCGACAAATGGTTAATGGTGTGAGCACTAACAGCATCTCCCGAAAAAAAAAACGCAATTTGCGCTTAAAAATCTTTGATGAACTCCTTTTTTGTGCATGAAAAATTGCAACCAGAAATAAAGAGCCTTCTCTTGCTGCTTTTTTTTAAAGGTACAAATGCGCGCGCATTGATAAGAATGCCATTAAAATATTTGCTCAGAGGCGCGAGAGAGGGGAGGAGGAGTGAAAGATGGAAGCAAAGTGTTAAACATACGCAAAAATCAGCTAATGACAAATGCAACTCATTATTCATGCGCTGAGCTTATCTCTTTTTCGTATACGCCGAAAAAATGCAGTTATTTCGAGCGTCTCATTTGCGCTTTACATTTTTTGTCCAATTTCACGTCGCATCATCAGCGATGAACTTTTTAGAGTTGAAAAATGATCGTGGAGAGAAAATTCTTTATGTGTCACTAGCGTGTGTGAGTGAGAGACAGCGGAGAGGGGAATCAGTGTTGCGGAATTTAATAGGAAATATTTAAGTTTTATATCTAAAGTAAAATTCAGCAAAAAAAATGAACGTAAACACTGTCATCTTAAGAATCCCATTTGTAGTTTTAGGATTCGAACCTAAAAGTTTGATTAAAAACTTTTTTATTTTTCATATTTTATTTTAAAAATTTAAACTTTTTCCCGTTATAAATATTTTTTCTGAACACCTTTGATCTCCATCAGATGATCATAAATAGCCATCGTTATTCTCATTCATGGTGAAGATAAAAATTGACAAATTTTTTTAACCTCCCGCCAGAATTCACGCCTCACTCTTAAAAATTTCTAAATCAATAAATGAATTTTTTAACGCACGACTTCATTTGGTCAATGGCTAGAGATTGCCAAAAAAAAACTTTTCTATAGATGGAATCAGCATGATTTCGGGTTTTTGAGAGTTCACCAACAATACAACAATAATATCGAGAGCAAAAATGTTGAGAGAGAACTTTTTTTATGGTGTTGTGTGGTTTTTATTCTTTCTTACAACAAAAAGAAGATTTATAGCGAAATAGAAAATGTAAGAGATGGAAAAAAGACTTCTTGTGGAGATGCAAACAAAAAAAATTTCTCGCCCAGCTAGAATTTAGAAGAGAGATTCACAAAAATCATTCGAACAACTCACGAATGATGAAATGAAGTGTGTTCATCTCATTGAGTGTAGTTAACGGAATTTTTAATTCTTTTTCATCTTCATCATCACGTCGCTGTTGTCTTTTCTCTTAAAAATTTTTCTGTATGTTCATTCTATTTGAGAATGAACTTACAACTCAATTATGGATGTAACCAAAATGTGGGCTGGATATTTCAAAATGAATGTGAATTCCATTTTTGGTTTTAAATTAAATGTCAATTTTTCAAATTCTAAACTGTTTCATAATTTAAACTTTAAAATGGAACACCTTGAAAATGAAATGTTGCACATTAAAATATTTCGTGTCTTCCTTACACCCCATCGATGGCCATCGCAAATAAGTAAGTCAGTAAGAGTGAACACCATAATTATAGGCATTTTAAATTATTAATGAACTGAACACCTTCAAACCTGATCATTAAACAATCAAAACTAATTTCTTTTACAATCGATACGGAAAGGGGGGATAAAAGTTGGAAACAATTTATAACAATTTTGTTCTTTGCCGTTCATCCCGTATTTTATTTTATTTTTTCCTTTTCGCGATTATATCACACAATAATTATTATTAAAACGACTCTCGAATGTTATGTGAAGTCTTATTTTATTTTACCCTCGCTTTGTTCTCGCTCGCCCAAAGAGAGAGAGAGGGAGAGAGATGCAAGCTATGTCTAAAGACAGAGCTGATGGCGCTTGGGTGTAAATGAGTTATGTAAATATTTCATGAAAAACCTGGCGACTGCCCTGCACTCATGTGAATGATGTTCACTCAATGTAGAGAAATTATGATTTGACGAGGTCTGAAAAGAAAATTTAAAAATGGAACAGTATTGAAAATGAAAAATTTAAAATTTTAACTGTCAAAATTATTTAGAAACATTAAATTTAACAAATTCACCATTTGAGACCTCACTTAAAATTCGAGCAATAATTCAGTTTATTTTTGCTACTGGCAATATTTGAAACACATTAAACAAAATAAAGAGAGCGATAAAGGGTAAGAGAGAATTTTGTACATGCTCGAGATCTCAGGGATGGGTTGAAACACCTTGGGATTGAAGTTTATATTATCATTGTTTCGCAATCTCTGCACGTATGCTGCTGATGCTCGCCCTAAAAATGAGTGAGAGAGCCTTGCAGAAAATTTCATGGGAGTTTTTCATGACTTTCAAATGAATTCATAAATTAATCAAAAAGTGTATATGAAAACTTTATGTGCATGATCGATATCGAGCCGGTTTTTTTTGATAATTTATTGAGCTTATTTGTTCAATGTTATGTACTTTTTTCTCATCGGACCTCATGAACTTTTTTTTTTCGAGCATTAAAAATTTCACTTTTTAACAATTTTCATTTTTTAATCCCTCCAGGTCAGAGTGACAGTGTTGGATAAGAACGATGAAAGTCCAACTTTTCGTGACATGCCATTGAGCTACATGGTGTCTGAAGATTTGGGCATTGGACAAGTTGTCGCAACAATTAAAGCAACTGATCCCGACACAATTGGCAAACTGGAATATTCATTGATTTCCGGTGATGATGGCAAATTTGCACTCGACAAGCATCAAGGCACTTTGAAACTACGCGATACACTCGATCGTGAAACAAAAAATCTTTACAAGCTGCTTATTAGAGTCACCGATGGCGTTCAATTCACTGAAACTACAATCTCTGTTCAGGTAAGAATTTTTAAATAAATTTTGGGGTCAAATTCATGTAAAATTCCACCTGAAGAAGATCCACTCAGAAACCACCTCAATCAATTTGTTATAACAACGCGGTCATCATAGCCAAACGACAAGCTTCTTAACATGAAATTGAAATTCGATCGCACCTTCATCATCTCGTTTATTAAGGAATTTTATGAACTGTAAATTTGTGTGCTGTTTTGGAAATTTAATCTCTTTTCCTGGATGAACACTGATCGTGTGTGTGTGTATGTGCACAGTGCAATAACTCTCTCGATGATGGATTTGAGGGCTTGCAAAATTTCACTTCATTTTCACCATTCAGGTTTCGTTAATGCTCACATTATGCTCATGAAATTGATGCTCGCAAAATATGCATAAGCTTTCACATCGCATTTCTCCCCAGTTTTGCGCTTGAGAGACTCTCGGCTTGTCCTCATACGTGTATGAATGTTTAATTTCTTCTTTATAAGAATTATTAAATGAAGCCTGAATGTAAATTAAATTTACAGAAAATTATTTACTGTGCACATTTTGTACTTTTCATTCTTCTCCTCTTACCGTCACTTCGCTCTCTTCCTCATGTGGCTTCACCCAAAATAAAAATTTTAACTCAACTCTTTGCAATCTTTGCACGCGATCTGCGAAGAAGAAGAAATTTTTGTTTGAGGAAGTTTTGTAAAATGATAAAGAACATGAAGACGGTTAAGTGTTTTTAATTTCGTTACGACGTGTGTGCTGAAAAATTAAAATTATGCAATCTAACTCGATCGAGAGAGAAAAAAAATATTGATCTCATTTCCATTCACGCAAAATTATCCAAATGTCAAGCTTTTTTTACGATCTCCAGACTTTTTACGACGATTGACATTCACTGCAAAATGAGTTTTTATTACTCAAAATATGAGGTTTTAAAATATCCAGAGCAGATCGTAAAAAATAATATTCGAGGGGGAGCAAAACGAGAGCATTAAAACATCCAAAAAAGATTTGTGGTTTATTTCTTCTTCGACACGACAGCCATGGGAGTTGTTTAAGAGTTTTGTAAAATTTATGTTTCATTTTTCACTTTGTTCCAATTGATAAAATTAATTTAAAAAAATTCTATTTACTCGCAAACCACAATGACTAAGTTTTGTAAAATGTACTCAAGCATTCATCTCATCAAGAGCCGCAAAAGATGAGAATACGAAAAACAAACTGAAATTTCATTACCAATTTTGGCGATCATTTAGAGATTATTATTATTATGGTACATTCTCATCAATCCCTCTTCGCAATTCAATTGTTGACGAGGAAATAAAACAAACAATTTTTCGCTCTCTTTGTCTGCTCCAATTTTTTTTTCTTTTATAAAATCACTTTGACGTTTCTCTTTCTTTTCTGCAAATTCATCATCGAAGATATGTGCGGGAAGAGAGAGACTTTAATGCTCAAAGGAATTTAAATTTCAAACATATTAAGTAATCACATTAAAGTGTATAGCGATTCCGATGGAAGTTTAAATATTATTAATTGAATTAAAATTCTTGTGTGACAGAAAATAAGTGAGCAAAGATTGGAATGAAATGGAAAATGAAACAGTTATCTGTAAATGCCATTAAAATTTAATTTTGCATCTTAAAACTTAAATTTTATTATCACCAACTTAAACTCTTTTCCCAGCCACTTAAATCCCTCTCTCGACACTTTTGATTGAATGCTTAATTTAAAAAAAAATCTTTTTTCGCTAAATTGCAAAATGATGTTCACTTTGACATCGTGTGACACGTTTCGTGTGTGCATTTTCAACTCTCTTTCTCTCGCCATTGAGCTCAGCATAATCACATGCGATGTGTAAATGCGATATAGATTGAGAGATTAATGATTCGAGTGCGAGTAAAATGACTCTAATTATGTTTGCATACAGTTGGTCACCGCACAAAAATTATGATGTTCGATCGATGATAAGCGGTCGGCAATTTTATGTTTTAAATTTCAAAGCCATGTAATTGAATTAAATTGATTATTTTTCACTTTTAGCATTTCCATTAAAAAAAATTGATCCATCTTAAGCTCTAACTAAAATTTTACACCAACAAGCACCTGTTAAGTGTTTAAAAAAAGATAAAAACATTTCCAATCGATGTGAAATTGTGTAACACAAGAGGGAGCGAAAGATAATCATTATTGAGTGCCTTCTTCTAAGACGCATACATACTTTTTTTATATACACATCCGACAATGTGCTAAATTGTATTTTAACCATCGCATCCGAATGCATTAAATGAGTGAGATGGAATGAAAAGAGAGATCCATCATGACAACATGAGTGCATGAAAATTAAAGAGCAAGAAGAAAATTTGACACGAAATGATTTAAGAAGTCGAGAATTTTTAAATTTGTCGAAAGTTAAATTTTACAAAATGTAAATTGAACAAATCATAAATTTCGATTTCTAAATTTTAAATTAATCGGGTTCAACGGCTCGCTTTTAAAAAGCAATAAAATTTCACTTAATTTTGCATTTCTCACTTTTCACTTTTTTTACACTCCCAAAAAAAGGCGGAAATTGAATGACAATAAAAATGATTTATGCTTAAAAAAGTTATTTTTCAAACGGCTAAAGACCATCGAAAGCAATTAATATGCCAAATGTCTCGTTTGTCTCAGAGAATGAGCGAAATAACTGATCATTGTCAAATCAAATTGATGTCACAATCACGAAAAAAAGATCTTGATTTGTGTGACCAAAGGGAAAAGAATTTTTTCGCTTGCGCGCCTGGAATTCTCTGTGCGGATTAAACAATCAATTTACATGTGTTTTCGTTTGTCATATTCTTCTCTCACCCATTTTCCTCCTTCGACCAGCTCCGGCTGTGCACAAGCCACAAAACATCCATTTGATGTCATTTCTTTCAATCGCTTCTCGTTGCTTTTTTCTGCTCTTTTTTCGTTCATCTCCAAACACCAATTGAAATGAATAAAAATAATTTTTTTCTTCTCTCATTTTTCGAGATCAAAATCTGATAGATTTGAGAAGCGAATAATAAGCAAGGGGAGAAAAAAATAGCTTTTGAAAATGATGGAGTGGATTTGGATTTTGGAGAGACATGTCGAAGCATATTTTTAGAGATCTAGTTGAAGCGATAAGAATGAATTCGAATGAAATATAAAAGAGACATGCCACTGGATAAATGCGATGCGATGTTTAAATTGGAAATTTTTCATATTCACGTTGAAACGAAAGAAATTAAAATTAAAATTGATTGTTATAAAAATTAGGTTCGAATCCTAAAACTATTTTGTCGCATTTTTAAATTTCATTTTCCATTCTGTTTCACCAAAATTCATTAGTGTTTCATATTCTAAAATGTTTCATTATTTTTTTAACTTTAAAAATTCATATTTAAATTCAAGCTGTGCATCGATGACCGATCACTCTCTCTGACCAACTAGATTTGCATATTTTTCACGGAATATTTCAATTTAGAGAGAAATAAAAAGTAGCAATGTTGAATATGTTGTGCGTGAAACCATTTTAACTGGAATAATTCTCGACGGCTGGCAAATAAATACTTAAACTTATTAGTAATCGTCTAATTTCATGAGACGGCATTTCGATTCCCTCTGATGACCTGATTTTGGTGGTGTGTGAGGGAAAAAAGAGCTAAGAAAAAAGCCGCGCGACGTTAATTCCCATTGAGGCGTCCCCGAATGATTGGTTTGATGGGTACGACAGAATGGTGTGTGTTGGTTAAATCTATTTAGTCGATCAATGGGAGCTTTTCCTAGAGACAATTGCCTCACACAGCTGAGGAGGTTTTGATATGCAATTGCCCATGATCCGACATCTTACAAATTGAAGTCGCGTACAAAAAAAATAAAGAAACAAGAGAGAGAAAAAAAGCACACGAAATGTCAGATTTAACATTCACAAGCGATGATGAGTGAGTCTGGACCGTTACAAGCCACTGAAAAGGCCACGAGAGAAATTTCGTTGATAACATCAATTAAAAATTCATCAATAATTAGATTTTCGAATGAGTGAAGGTTATTGGGTCGTTTAAAATTTCATGCTTTACAATAATTTTAAAATATTTTTTATTATTTTTCTAGGTCACCGACAGCAACGACAATCCACCAGTATTTTCAGAGCCAGCATATTCATTTGACATTCCAGAGAATGCACCACGTGGTTATCAAGTTGGCCTCATATCAGCTACCGATCCAGACCTAGGCGCTAACTCAATGCTCACCTACACCGTCATTTCGGATTGGGCCAACGATGTGTTCTCACTGAACCCACAGACTGGCGTTTTCACACTGACGGCACGTTTAGATTATGAAGAGGTGAGTGAATGCAAGATGGTAAAGAATGCCTTCATTGTTATGTGTGTGCATAGACAGAAGCCTACGAGTAATTTTCTCATTTATATATTTCTCAAAAAAGAAAGAAAGAATTATTTGAGAGATTAATCAAAGATTAAAAATCCATCGAGAAAGATTTGTTTCCTAAAACGAGCATGGCAATGAAAAGAAGAACTCTCTGATGGACACATTAATAATTTTTCACGAAATTCCACTTCTCAATACGATTTATAAGTTCTTTGATTAAGATCTATTTCTTTTGTGCTCAATTCCTTGACTGATCACCACCGCGCTACATACATTTGTGAGTGTATGTTGGAATATATCGTGTTACAGCTTCATCATCGCTGCATGAAGTCCTTTTTATTTTAGAAAATTGATTTCTTACTATTTGACGGCGAATGTCAGTTTTCGATGAGAATAATTGACAGAATTCTTAAAAATTCTAAGAATTAAAATTAATTTTAAAAAATATCTGTTTCATTTTCAAAATCTTTCCACAAAATGTAAATATTTAAATTCACATAATTTTTCAATTTATTGCATTTTTCGCTAATTACTGCAATTCATTTATTCCGCCTATAAATTAATCTCAAATAATTAATTGCATCAAATTGTCGAATGCCATTTAGCAAGGGATATCGCGCGACTATGTAAGCCAGTTTCGCAAGGAAAAAATTCTTTCGTCAGCTAATCCGTCAATTAATGAGAGCTATCAGCTAATCGTCAATATTAAGTTGTTAACTGCATTTTCTGCAACGGAATCTCCTTGTAAAATGCACACGCGGCGGCAACAAGTAGCTGAAAATTCCCTCATTTAATTAGATTGTCATTTTTGCCTTACTTAAACTCAACTTGGTGTGCTGCAATATCGCAGCAGCATCGACACAAGTTGCGACACACAACGATGAAGGCATAAACGAGAGAAAAATATAAATAAATTGTTATTACATTTCTTTTATTCTCTCTCTTGTGTATAATTTTTTTCACAGGTACAGCATTACATCTTGGTGGTGCAGGCGCAAGATAACGGACATCCAAGTCTATCGAGTACGCTGACAGTTTATTGCAACGTGATCGATTTGAACGATAACGCTCCCGTCTTTGATCCAATGAGTTATTCAAATGAAATTTACGAGAATGTGCCGATTGGCACTGAAGTTGTCACCGTCAGCGCTACCGATATCGATTCAGGTGTGTATTTATATTATTTTTCCCCCCTCATTCTCCTTTGATCACTTAATTTTCGTGAGTAAGCGCGGCATGAGCAGTTCTCGCGAAAAATATGCGAATTAATGATAGGAGATTTATCAATGTCGATTTAAAGCGTGAGTTTATCTGTGAAGAAGTATAATGACTAGGCTTGAGAACATGTCGGCATTTCAGCGATGACCAGACTTGTTGATTTTCCTCTTCATCTTTCTTAAGACAAGGGAAGTGAATAATTTAATTGTTTATTAAACAATATTTCATTCAAAATGTTGATGAAACGCCATGGAATATGAAACACTAAAGTCTCAAGATGTCCACCCCTTGTTTTCATCTCTTCACATTGCAATTCATTTATTAAATATATCCATTTGGCATCATATTATTTTAACGTCTATTGTCTCTCTCTTTTCCTTCCCATTTACACACATATGCATTGCAATGCACTCTTGAGAAATTCACAATGAATGAAAAGTGTTGGGATAAGAAGGAAAAAATGAATAATTGTATGATGCACGATTCATATATAAAAATCAATTGAGGTGAAACGCGCAATGGCAATGAGTTGTCACTGGATTGAGCTTTACGACTCATCATATCCTCGCCCTTTTATTGTCGCTGTGCGTAATTTCATTACTGAGCTTAAAAAATAGTTATGTAAGGAGTTACTGAGAGAAAGTTATTTTTTTAAAGTTGATTTTTACAGGATTTAAAATTTTGATTAATTTTTGTTTCAATTATGAGAGCGTCGTGAGTTCTAATCCTCGACCGGTCTACAAAAAATATTTTTTGCTTCAAGTCAACTTTTTTAAAAATTATTGCACAATTTCTTTCCATCTCGACTCCTTTCAAGCATCAAACTAGGTCAACTTAAAGCAACATTTTCTCTGATGTCTAATTGTCGTTTAATATTACACAATTTAAGCTAGTTAAGCACAAAAAAGTCTTTGTACGAACATCACAAAGGTCTTAAGTCAACATAAGATTCTTTCAATTGTGAAAAGCTTGAATGCTAAAATTTCTGTCTTCCTCTAATTCATTCCGAACATTCTCGCGCCTTTCGTTCTTTCTTCTCTATGCACTCGATGCGATAAATTGTCGTTTTTTGAAATATTGACTCTAATTACTTGAAATTATTCTCGATCGAGAGCACATAGAACGTGATAGATTCTCAATTGCTTGCATTTTCTTCCCGATTTCCATTCGATAGTGAAGCACACTCGAATGCAGTGCCCGAAGACACTTTTCTATCTATCTTTTTTTGCTCTCTCGATGGCTCTTAAAGTGTCAGTAAATGGCATCATTATCGAAGCCGCATTAGAGGTCTTCCTTTTATGAATTTTTAGAAGATACTCGCGAGAGGTAGAAAAAGTGACGAATGACGGCGTTGATGGTGTGAATTGAAAAAGTCCATTAAACGTTGAGAGCTGCATCGAGTAAATAATTGCAATGGACATTTGTCAGTGCGAGGGAAAAATTATGCAGTGGCGCAATGAAAAATTGAGCTATGAAACAAAAGAGAAGGAAAAAAATTCCACTTTAATCTGACAACATGAGAGAGAGAGTTCACCTACCCGGTAAACACAGCAGAGCCTAACGTTGTTGCTAATTAATAAATGACAACTGTGCAAAAAAGTTCTCCCATGCGCGCGCGAATGCAAAACTAGTGGAGTGTTTAGTTAAGTCGAGAGACATAATTAACGGAACTTTATTCGATAAGCACTGATGGTAGGTTAAGGTGCGAGTTTGTACTAAAAATAACTGGAATGAATTACAAAGTAATTGAGGAATTTTTATGCACAAATATAAATTTCGGAACGTTATGGAAAATGAAACATTTTAAATTTATTTTTTTTTAAAAAAAAATCTGCAGTCACACTCGACAGATGAACCCCTCGTATCTCAATAACATTGTAAACCCTCTCTCGTTCACTCTTAGCCATCGCCCTAAAGAATTATCTTACTCAATGCACATTACACACAAAAAATGAATTAACATGATCATGTCTCGCTCGTACAAACATTGTATTTAAATTGCTTTATTGCAACACCATCGCTCAACCTCTGGTGGCTAGGAAGTGCTTAATAATAATTTTGTAATCTAGACGCAGACACTCACTTTTTTAACGCTTCCTTAACCTCGCTCTGCATTTTATTCTTTTATTTTTAGTCAGAGATCAATAAAATGATCATAAAAGTGACTTCTTTAGGGGAAAGATTTCATGTCGCGTTAATTGATTCCTGCACATTTGTGTGTTTGTGTGTTTGTGCTGATGATGTTGAAAGAGATTTTCTGCACTCAATATTTTCGTTAATAAATTCTTTTATTGCTTCATCCAAGTTGCAGCTTTTTTCTCTCTCTCTCTCTTTTCATTATCCCACCGGTTATTCGAATTCCATTTAATATCTTAATTAAGAAATGCCTTCTTTTAGTCGTATTTTGTGGTGCTTGCAATCGGCAGCAGAACTTAATGCTATGAAAATGCAAATTGTATAATAATTTTATGCATTTGCTGACTCGCGTGAAGGCTTTTAGCCTCTTTTACTTCTAGGCGATTTTAGTATCGCCTCACTAAAATCTCACCTTACGCAATAATATTTCTCATGTCATGCCTCCTAATTGCTCTCTCATGTTCTCGCGAAACAGCTGTTCGAGAGAAGCTATTGCCTGCATATCAAATACTTTTGATCAGCGACTCCATTAGAATACAATTCGAGAGAGAGAAGAAGCTTGGTGGCTACAGTTAGCTACACTCGATGCTGCCCTCCATTCAACGCTCCTTTTTTGTTATGCAAATCACAAACACAATTGAGAATCTTTAGCACATACAGAAGAAGTTCATAAAAAAGCATCAATAGATGAATAGAAGCACTATTGAGTATTTTTTCTCTCCTTTCTCCGATGCTGCTTAAAATTTATGGAGATTTTTTACAGCTAGAGAATTTTTTTTGTGTAATAAAAGAAGAGAGTTGAATGAGGTGCAAGGGATGGTGAATTAAAACTTTTTTATGTGTGTTTCATTTTCCACGTGTTTCTAGTTTTAATTTTTTATTACGAGTTTTTAAAAAATTTAAAAGTCAAAAGTATTCCAATCCTCAACTAAGCTCAAATTCATCGTGTTTTATTTCGCTTCTTCTTGTTGAAACTTTTTTTTGGTTCCACTAACAAAAAAAGCACTTTGAATGATTATTCTTTCTTTATAACCGAACTCTCTCGCATGGAGAGAGCAAAATATGCGCTTCACAATAAAGTACACAGGTTGACCCGAAAAGCGACCCACAATTGCCATTTATGGACGCTATGCTATGGTTAATTTTTCATGCAGCACTCGAATGTACATAACCAAATGTGATGATGATGAGAATTGGAGCTCATCATGAGAAGAAAGAAGAAATTCTCAGATACATTTTGATTAATCATACAATTCCAATTCTAAAAACCTCATCGCACTAAATACAAACACAGAAATCAAGCTAATCATGCCCGAGATGCTCGTTAAGCTCACAATTGAGTTCGCACACAAAAAAATCAATAATCACGCTTTCATTAATTTGTGGTGTGACTTCATTCTAAATAAAATATTGAATTAAATTATTTTTCTCTCTCTTTTCGCAGGCGATAACGGTCGGATTGAGTACAGCATAACCGCAGGTGACGATGATGATTTTGAGATTGTCTCGAATGGAACAATTTATACAAAACGCATGTTGGATCGTGAGACAAAGAGCACATACAATTTGGTGGTGACAGCTCGAGATTGCGCCAAAGATGCTGACAAAAGACTTTCGTCGACTGTTCAGGTGAGATGTTAAGAAATTTTTTCATATTAAACTTGTGAGAAATGAATTGAGAGAGAAATTATTGATTTAAAAGTGAAGGTTCGAATCCTAATTTGTTAAAAAAAATTAAAATTTTTTTCTGGTGATCATTTTTAACTTTTTTTGCTCCTTAAAATATTCAAAAATTTAAAAATCTCAATTTAAGTCATTAAAAATTCAATATTTACACAACGACACTCTAAAATAAGTTCATTCTCCCCGACTGCTCATCGAAAATTTTTCCGTCATGGTTCAGAGTGTTGCTAGAGCAATTAGAACATGTTTTTTTGTCAAGATATTCAAAGAAGAGTCCACTTGACACTTCTTCTCCAACATTCTCTCATCTTTATTTTTTTCGTGGAAAGGAAATTGTAGACAAATATTTACTCAATAAACAAAAAAGAGCATTGCTCGTTAGACACAGCGTCAAATATTTTGATTTTCATCCAACGCTCAATTCTCACACCCAAGTCTTAGAATATTTTTTTGTGATTGCTTCCAACATTCATTTATATAACCTCTCCACAGAGTCAAGATGATGATTCTATAAGAATTTAATTTATGTTTCGTAATTACACACGAGCATCTCACAACGTCGTACCTTCACACGTATGTGAGCCATATTAGCGCTAAACGGCGCTCAAGTTAAATAGCAATAATTCTATGTGGGCATTAAATATATGCAAGAGAATGAAAATTATTGAAGAACATCTAAGAAATTGTCAGATTTGTGACAACGAAACATAAGAAAGGTTGAATGAGCCTCGGAGGGAATATTTTTGAATGTCCATTCAGACTGAGATGCATAAATTAGTACACACGGATATGAGAGATGAAGTATTAATTGAATATCAAGGGTTGAAACTTTTAAATAAAGCAAAAAATTAACTTTTAAAATTTTTATGTTTCAAACTCACAAGCACGCGTTTAATTTTCAGTAGGTTCGAATCCTAATTTTTTAAAAATTCATCAAATTTCCCTTACATTGCTATTCAATATTTTCTTGAACAACAATCCTCAATATAATGATGATGATGGCGATTATGGACAGTGAAAAGAGCAAAAAAAATCAATTTATCCTCACATGCTTAACGAGCACAACTCTCGAAAGTGCAATAAGAAAAAAGAAGAGGAAAATAATCTTAATTCATTCTCATTTTTTAATTGCCAGGTCACAATAATTCTAAAGGACGTAAATGATGTGAAGCCGGTCTTTATAACGCCAAATGAGACAAGTGTTAGTGAAAATATTCCCATAAATACGGTCATGATGGCGATAAAAGCCATTGATCGTGATGAAGGTCGCAATGGTTATGTGGAATATATGCTGGAGACTAACTCATCATCCATTCCATTCACATTGGGCTCCGTTGACGGACTGCTGCGGGTTTCGGGAAGACTCGATCGTGAAATAAAGGCCAATTATGACTTGACAGTTACGGCGAGAGATCGCGGTGAGCCACCAAAGTCCACACAGACAAAAATCATGGTTAAGATTTTAGATGAGAATGACAACAGGTGAGAGCAGTTCACGATGAGCTTTTGAATTTGTGAATTTAAATTTTTCTTTTACAGTCCTGTTTTCGACCCAAAACATTACAGCGCTTCCATAGCTGAAAATGCAAGCATTGGAGCGAGTGTGTTGCAGGTAAATTAAATTGTTTCATTTTCCAATTTGTTCCTCAATTAATTTAAATTAAATCCCATCAGGTATCTGCAACGGACATCGATGAGGGTGCAAATGGACGTGTTCGTTTCTCGATAGCGAGTGGTGACGATAATCGTGATTTTAGTATTAGCGAGGATACTGGCGTGGTGCGAGTCGCAAAGAACCTCAACTACGAACGTAAATCGCGCTATGTGTTGATGGTTCGTGCAGAAGATTGTGCCAGCGATGTTGGCAGCGGTGAGACGAGATTCGACAGTGCCGAACTGATTATAACAATCACAGACATAAATGACTGCTATCCCACCTTCCTCGACTCGCCATATCTCGCTTACGTCATGGAGAATGTTATTCCGAATGGCGGCTATGTGCTTACAGTTAAGGCATACGATGCCGATACGCCACCATTTAACAATCAAGTGCGATACTTCCTCAAGGAGGGCGATGCCGATCTCTTTAGAATAAATGCATCGACGGGCGAAATCTCATTGCTGAGAGCATTGGATCGTGAACAGCAAGCGGAATATACATTGACCCTCGTTGCAATGGATACCGGTGAGTAGCGTTCATAATCCTTTTAGCTGCATCATGTCAAACAATTCAGAATATTCAGAGTCGCATTTCTCCTTTTTTGCCTCCAATATGATATTGCGTGAAAATTGTTTACCAAACATTTCTCCTCCGCTGTCAGTTACTTTTATATAAACTGAAGAATATTTTTTTTATTATATCTCTTATTGAATTAAGCTGCGAGGGTGCGATAGAGATTTTTATTGAGTTGAGTGAACTTTCGATTTAAAGTTGAAATCTTTCAAATTGTTTCATTTTCCAACGTGGTTCGAAAATTCATTTTTATTTACACGAGATTGAGAGTTCAAATCTTCTCAGAATCTCACAAATATATTTTTTGCTTTTTATGCATTTTTAATATATTCAAGCCATCATCTTACTCACTCAAATCTAGCAAATTTCCTGCATATTAATCTTTCCCATGGTTACATGTCCGTACATTATTAATATAAGCGACATGTACGCAATAAACGAGCCACCACCACACACTCCACAAATAATAAAGCATCATTAAATTTGAATATAAATAAATTGAGAGGATGATGTTGAAAATTGATTGCGCATGGAACAATGGAGCTCGCATCGTAGTTCATTTCCATATGAACTGTTGTGCACATATATCGATAAATTTTCGCACGTACTTTTCCAATGGTGACAATAATCATCCCGAGTACAAATTTCTGTGCATGTAATGCTGATATTTCTTTCTGAGAGGTATATAGAGAATAAATGACGATGATTTGTATATTTTTTTCTCCTTCCATCCTCATTCTATTGTTCATAATTAAGTATACTGTGCGATAAGTCTGCATGAGCGCAAAACAAGAAATTTAAATACAAAAGAGATGAGACAAATATCGCGCGTATAGCATAATATGTGAAACTAGACAAAGGAGCGAGAAAATTTGCATAAAAAGGAACATGAAGGCGATTTGTCGGTTTCGTTTTCATAAAAAAAACACATTTGAAGGTCAAATGAAAATTTGACAAAAAGAAATGCGATTCATTTTGAATTTAAATATTTTCCTCATCAGTCCAAAAAATTTAAATCACAATTCTTTGAATAATCCGCCGTTCTCAGCTCTTCACATCGCACTTCATTATTCTTATTAACACAATTGTAAGCAAACGCAAACAAGAGGAAGGATGATGATGATATTTTTTTAGTTTCGACGCTAATTCAAGTGTCGAGATCGAGTGTGAAATGTGAATAGGAAAAGAGAGGGATAAATGTGCAAATTCTAATGATGTAGACATTCCTTTTTGAAGCACACACAAACATCTCCATTTGATGTCTACCGAAAACGACATCGAGTGAAGTGGAGAATGGCAAAAAAACCGGCTGGTTGCATCGAAGTTGACCAATGCCGCTTGAAATTTAATCCCATTGCAATGAAAAATTATTGATGCAATTAAAAAGAATTATTTTTCTCGCCGCAAAGTGAGAGATGAAGAAAAAAAACTTGGCGAGATTTAATTTTAATAATTTTTATTTAGAGTTTCGTCGCCTACACATTCGCGCGAGTCTAGTGAAATATTTCTCACTACAAATAAATATTAAATCGCAATGAGTTTCGTAAATTTTCCACCATCAGTCGGCAAAAGACTAGAATTAAGTCATTTAGGACGCTCTTTATAGCGCATAATTATGGTGCATTTTAAAGATTATCTTCGTATTGACTTCACCTCTTCTCCGATCTCAAATAATCGATTGCCAATTCCGCTCACTAAATAAATGAAATTTAATTTGTTACGTGAATTATTTGCGAGTAATAGAGAAAATTTGAAAGAGATGCAAACTTTGAATTTATTTGCAAAATGTTTTATTTATTAATTGACTGAATTTAAACTAAAATTAATTAGGGTTTTTTACAATTAAAATTTTTTTAAAAAAATAAAAGTTTTCATCCCTTGCAAAAAAGTTTTCAAGCTCACTTAAGTGCAACTATAATTTATAAACAGCAAAAACAAATAGCAGAAAGATTCACCTATAAAGTTTAAGAGAGATGTGTCAGAAAAATTATTAATGTTAATGTGCGACCAAAATTGTTTTGGGATTGGCATAAAAATTATTTACAAATTTCGTTCATTTTTCTTCAATCAATTCCTACAATTTATTCAAGCTTGGCGATAAAAATCTTCACGCAGATTTCAACGCGATAAACTCACCTCAATTAATAAAAGTCACAAGCGCATTGTGAGTGAGTGAGTGAGAGGAAGCGAGTGAGATAAAAATTGCAAAAACAACTTTATATTTTTCTTCTTCTTATTTCCAATAATGCCAACAACAAACAATTCTCAGCGGGTCGCTCTTTCACTTCTCTCCGCGCGAGTCCCATATACATGAGGCAATGATTGAAATGGAAATGCATAATTAATTTCAATCCTATGTGCGATTCCTAGGCCTGTGCTCTCGCTTCGATAAAAATCAATAAAATTTTAATTTTATCTGTCTACCTTTTGCGATATTGTTGTTCTTTATGTGCATTGCACAAACACACACAAACACGCTATGCAGCATAATTAATTAAGCGTGGAAATATTGGCAATGTTGGTCGACTTTGGAATGTCTCCGATGCAAGTTTTTCCCGTTTTATAAAAAGAAACAATTAAAATTTTCACACCCAATCTCGCGATCCATAATTGAAAATTCTCATCGAAAATTTTTTGTTTAGCACTAGCGCCAAAAAAAGGCGAGACGACTTAATTTAATTTTTTATTAAATGGTTCGCCATTGAAATGCAATTAATTATGCATATTTTCTACTCTTACAACAAATCAAGTGGCATTCAAATGAGAAATGACTTAATTATAGACACACGTGTGCGGCTGTAAATTAATTAAATGCTATTAAATCACTTGAGATCGAAGAAAATTGATATAAAAAGTATCAAATGTTGTTTGAGTGATTGGTGACTGATTTGTTTGGGGTTTTGTAAAAAAATTGAGTGTTTCATTTTCTGCTTTGTTTCATTTTTTTTTATTTTCTGTTTCACTTTTTATTTTGTTTCATTTTTAAATTAAATTAAAATATTTAAGTTTTTAGCAAAATTCCTTTCCTTTTCACTTGTCCAGTCGTAGACACATTCATTGCAGCAAAATCTTATCTCGTGCTAAAAAATCATCGCCCACGCATTGCCTATTCGAAATGTTTGATTTTTTATGTTGTTTTTCTCAGCTCTCTTTGCATTTTACATCGCTTGCAATCTTTGATTACAATTTTTATCGCCATCGCATGCGAAAGAGGGAAAAAACTTGCAGAATGACATTCATTTCTTGTGCTTGCCACACTTTTTATGATGCAACTTAGTCTCGACCGGTCACATTCTGCATTCCTCCCCATTTTTTACTCTTCGCATCTCTTCTGTGAGTCATTCGTAGCGTAAGCGCATAACTTTACATTCATTCTTCCGAGATAATGCATTGAAATTGAGTTTTATCTCGCTGATGACATGAAAATGAACTTAAGCTAAGACGTTTTAAGAAAAAAATTTATAATTTATTAATTCGCTGTTAATTAATCGTGATTTAATTTTATTTTATGAGCAATTTGTTAGTGCTTGGTATGCAAGTCACATCGCAATGATCTCGCACTCAAATAGCTTCCCTCGGGGATAAAAAGTAACTCACTAGAGATGATAAATATTAACGCAAGAAAAAGTTTCTTTATAAGTGAAAATTAAATTGCAATCAAAGGATTTTTTTCTGTTGTATAAAAGTTGGCATAATTGCCGTTGCGCGCAGTCATTGGGTTAAATTTATGTTTAAATTTGTGGGTTGGAAGTATTATAAATTTTATTTCGATTTCGAATTTAAAAAATATTTAAAAGAACAATGTTGAAAGTGAAACACAATCAATCATAGTTAAATTTTTTCGTATAAAGCAGTGCTGAAAATAAAACACAACATTTTAAATTAATAAATCGCTTAAAATTACCATTAAACCCCATTAAGTCATTCCACATCCTATTTAATGCTGCTCGTTGTCGGGACTGGACGTAAAAGCTAAAGGGAGATTTACTAAATGGCCCGCAATTAATTCAACTCAAGTCGCAATTGCTTTTTATGCACAACTGTGTTATGATATCTATCATCTCATATTTTTTCCCTCAACATCCATGCACTGGTCATTATTAATTTATATATGTTTTAAAGTAGATGACGATTAGAGAGAGTTCTGGTTGTGAGGAAATTATCGGTAATTTAGAGAGAGTTCTCCAATGATTCAGATTTAATTTAATATTCACTGAAGATCATCACATAAGATTTCTCATAGAGCAAAAATGCATTTCAATTAAGCAAAAAAAAAATTCTATGAGGTCGCCGGGTGAGAGAGAGAGAGAAAACTTATGCTAGAATCATTAACATTTATGGTTTGGAGAGAGAGGTTAATTAGCACTTTTGCTGTAATTAAATTTAATAACTCGGCTGTCATATTGAAATTTTTGCAGTAATGATGAAAAATATATGCTTTCAAACGCATACAGAGTTTATTTTTTTATGGCCGGGACTTAGATGAAATTTGTGCATAGCTGTCATTAGCATAGACTGCAAAATTTCATATTCGCCCAACGTCATAGTATTATGAGAATTTAATGATAGAGCATAATATTTCTCCTGTGTTATGCAGTTTCTTTTTTTTTTGTAAGATCATGTCCATCATTTTTCTCCTCAAGCATATTTCTCATGCTTTACTGCAGGTAATAATTATTTCATAAAATATACAGCAAATTTTTTGTTTGCTGACCATATGGATTTTAGTTTTAGAACAAAATGGAAAATGAAACAATAAAATTTAGTTATTTTAATTTTTATTTTTTTCTCTTTTTGTAATTGATTGCCATCAGATAATTTTATGTTGAAATCACTTAAAGCCTATTGAAAGCTCAATTAATCAAAAAGTTTTCTTTTCTCTGCAACAATGTATAAAAAGCCCACTCTCGACTTCACTTTCAACAGCTTATCTAAAACGAGAGAATTTTCCAATTTAAATGTCCCTCAAGTGTCAAATGTCAGACACGCCGCGGGGCGCACTGAAAACAATTTTAATCATCGACACATGAAGGACGAAATTGCACGATAATCCCGAGTGCATTTAATGTTGATCCTTTGTGACATTTTTACCGGCCACTGTGTGCATGTTGTATGGCATAACCTTCATGCTTCATATTCATGAGAGTATAAAGTTTCAACGCAGCAATGCGCTTGATTTTTAGAGATAAAAATGAGTTTGTTTCATTTTCAACTTTGTTCTAAATTTACAAAAAAGTATAAATTAATGTGATTCATTTTTCAAATTGTTCTTTAATTAATAATTGCTGTCATAAAATGCGTCATTATTCCTCATCCTTCATCGCAGCAATTTTTCAGTAGCCCTTAAAGGTAATCAGCGCTAAATGGACATCGCAAGAGTGAAATATTTTTTTTATCGAGATCGATGGAGCGAGATACTTTTATTTCACTTGAAATTTGCGCGATGCAATAACTGTCGCTTACCGTGTGTATATCTTTCAATAATAATTTCATAATAACATTAATTGACAAAATTGGCAGAAACCGGGCTTGTTTTGTTCTCTCCGATGATGCACCGTTGATAAAATTATTTCTTTGCACTCGTTTTTTATTTCGGTGGTTGATCCAACGTAACTAACTATTAAAGGTGCTTTATATACGCTCCGCCCGTTCCTGCGTGTTCTTTGCCTTCTTTCTCTCTCTCTCTCAAAGCTGTTAATGCACTTTGCATGCAAAACGCATTCGCTTGCTTTCGAAATGGGAGATTTTGGTTTGGGGGCTTGTACATTGTTTTCTCATCACTGATCTCGGCTGCCATGTACATGCGATTCTTGTGAGAGCTTATGGCGATTTATGGGCAGCCAGTTCATATAAAAATTGCACTATACATCAATTCGATAGACACATTCGCAGCATGACATCAAGTCGTTAACGCAATTAATAGATCGCGGCCATATAATCCACTTGATCTGCGTATAGAATAAATAAAATCGCTTCCAGCCTCATATAAGAGGATGTCATGTTGATTTAATGGGAAAAAATATTTTTTAAAATAAATTTAAAAACACAAAAAATATTTAAAAAAATATATTTTTTTAAAATAACCATCGGTTTTTTATTTTTATCCCACCAACCTCTTCTTTAATGTTAATTCAATCTTTCGATGTTGCTGCTGTTCTTCATGTTCGTATGTTGTCAATGAGCAACTCAATCCCGAGCCTAGCAATCATAAGCCATTTGAAAGAGGGAGATTTTTAGCTTAAGGTAATGAGTAAATGATCAAGACATGCTCAGTGCAGTGTACCGAGTGAAATTATAGTCAATTCTTAAATCTCCCCGGAACGACTTCAAGCGAGTCATGTACTTACTTACCCCGATCGATATCAGCGTTATCGTCGTCGTTTATTACAATTTCCAGTTTTCTTTCTCTCTCTCTCTCTCTCTCGAGTATTTTTTGGTGCATTCGGGACATTAAAAGCCATAAAATAATAATAACAATGGGTTAAAAAGAAAGAGAGAGAAAAATTACATGCACGAAAGAATCTCATCATTGTTCATAACATTGAGCCAATCAGCGATGTTTGTCATGTGTTTTTATGCTGTGAGGGGCTGCAGCGAGAGGGGGCTGGTAAAAGAAGGAATTTGCGCTGCATAAGTGCATAATTAAAATTAAATGTATATGATGGATTGCAATTATATTTTGCGCATGTGTGTACTGCTGAACATAAAGAATGCAAAATGGCCGTCATTCACGCACCGGAATTATTATGATTTTTTCTCTCTCTCAATTGTGCCTCTTGGGTCTTCTTTTCTTTTATGTCTTTGCAAGCAATTGACGCATTCTTAACATTCCGCAGAAGAATGACAATAAAACCGTGTACGCACACTGTGTGCTCTGGAAGAAGTTATTGCATAAATTTTGTTGTTGTTTTTTTATTCAATTGAATGAAAATTCACCAAATATGTAAATTGACCCAAAGACTCTCTCTCCGGTCAATCGCTTTCGTTCGCTTATAAATTTCACATTGGACCTTTGTTGTGTCTTTCAAGTTCGCACATGTGCTTTTTTGATATCAATTTTTTACGGTCAAATTTATTTTTTATTTTGAGGTTAAAAAAGATTTTAAATTCATTTTAGTGATGAAAAAATAGCGCAAGAAAAAATTCGGTCATAACTTTAAGAACACTTAACTTGCCGCCGCAAAAAATAAAATTCTAATAAAAACAAACGAAACTTTAAAAAATCGTGATTCTCTCTTGCGATGTCATTATGTTCATTCAATCGATGTTGTTCCCAAAATAATGAAAAATGTTTCTTGACAATGACGACAATATGAGTTATGAGTCGTTTGTCTCACACCATCGCAGACGATGACAAGAGAATCTGATTTGTGTGTGCACAATAAAACATGATTTGCCACCAAGCGAACATGAAATCTAGACGCAATTCAAGTGAGTGAGTGTAATATGTGTACACACAACATGCACTATATGCTGCATAATTATTCAATCGTTACGTGTAGAACATTTGTAATATAAGAGAAAAAACGAATAAATGATTAAAGTTGCAATGTTGAGTGAGAAAAATACACACCGGTGGATGAAGAGAGAGCGAGCGAAAGAAAAAATGGCATCGACAAGACATGAAACCATATAGCAACAAAATAAATTCCATTCTCTTGTGGCTTTTCATCGGCAAATGATTTTTATCAATTTTTATTATTTGTGTTGTGGAATTTTAAATTTTCATAATTCTAACGGTTATTTTGAACCTATTGAAAATTAATAAAATTATAAAATGAATATCTAGTTATTTGTATTTTGTTAGTAAACAGTAAAAACCTCGCTAATAATTAATGGACACGATGAATAAATTTTCCCTTTATCAGCGTCTCAAAGGTGATAATCGATGCATTTGCAAACCTCAATGTAAGCTATGGACATTCTCGTAGAAACACATTTTGGTCGTTGAACCAAAACAGCAACGGTGCACAATGCACAATATTATGCCATAGAAGATTATTAATATTCCACTTCATTAAATCGCTCGGATAAAATAAAATATCGCATAGGCTGTTACAATGTTGTAACTCTCCTTCAAGCCACAATAATACGGCATGGATGACACTGCTCTCCATTCAATATCCATAAATTCCTTCTTTGCCTTAAATTATGTACACTTATCCGCTCAATGTTCTGACATATTACAACGCGAAACACAAAATTCATAAAATGCGCAAAAAAAATAGTTGAACATTGAGTCGTCGTGGACTTGCTGCATATTGAAAGAGAGAGAAAATAAATGTCCGTTTCGTAGATTTATAGACTTGCGACTCTCCTTCCTTTGGTGTATTCGAATGTCACATTTTTATGCTCTGTACACACATTACATCAAGCATCGGCGTTCGATAGTAATGAGAAATTTTTTGAAATAGAATGGAAAATGAAATGCTTTACTTAAAAATCTTGAATAAAAATTTTGGAACAGGGTGGAAAATGAAACATCAATGTGAATTCCCTTGCAACATCAATTTAAGAAGACGCGACATTTATTGTGTGCGCCGAGCTAATCTCAATGGTATCTGGTGCCGTTTTGGATTATTTTCGCTTATTATGCCTCTGCCAATGGCAATTAGAGTTGTACATAAATCATTATGGTCATGCGAAAAGCGCGTTAAAATGCTATTTAAATTCTAAAAGCGATCAATTTATAGATTTTCACGCCGCTCTTTATATCCTGAGATGTGAGAGTTGGTGTGTACGAAGCAATAGCAATAATAACGAGAGCTGTTGTTGCCAAAGGGCAGAGAAACATTCACTATTTAATAATATTTATCGCAATCATATATAAATGATCTAGAGTCGAAGAGGAGAATTTTTTCGCAAGAAATTCTCATTCTGCACAGCAGCCCAGCTAGCGACCGTACGGTAGTGGTTGGATAATAATGGAGCAGACACATATCAATGTGCATATCATGGTGCGCAATATCTGAGACTGCACTGAGTGAGGCCCATTATTGTATTGTTCAACCTCATATATATATATAAACTTTTTTTTTGTTTGTTTGTTTGCAACTCAATGCGCACATTTTCAGGAACTCTCCACACATTGCTCGATTCTGCACTCTGATTGCACAATATTTTTTCTTCGAGGTGTAAAATAGGAATTAAAGACTCACTCCATAGACTTTTTTCCTATGAATTCCTTAATAGCTCACCATTATATATCAGCTCGAAAGACTTCCTAGTATGGCACAAAAAAAGAGAAAGAATTTTTTTATGATTCTATTTATGAATTATTGCGTACATACACTCGATGTTCTGTTATACAAAGTGCAATTTATTTCCATTATTGGAGAAATCATGTGAAGAGGTCTCTGTCGACGGTTGAGTTCATAATTCATGAGATTTTGCTAGTTGAGTTGACGATGAAAAAAACTCTTCTTATTAAAATTGTTTCAATTTCAAGTTTGTTCCACAATACAAATTAAGTGCAATTTTATAAATCAATGATCAAAGACGAATTAGCCATTCGAGGCACTTTTATCGATCGTGAGAACAGAGTTCAAAAGACTCCTCACGTATTCCCTAAACAGTTGATAACTACGTGCCTTACACATGCTTAGAAGTGTGACAGTGCCATTTAATTAAATTAAACAACAATAATTAATGATTTCGTGCGCGAGCAAATAAATTGCGGAAATTTTAGTTCGATTTTTAACAAAAGAATCTCAAATTGGCCTTTCGCGCAGCTAATTCTAGACTTTCCAACTCGTTATCATCGCTCATGCAAACAACGTGTTTCGTTTGCACTTGCTGCCTGCTATTGTTTAATGAGCTGCAAGTTTTTCTAATTGAGATTAATTTGATGATGCTGAGAGAGATTGCAGAAGCGAAATTGAGGAAGTGCTTGGAGCTTTTAAATCGATGGTCATTTATTTTCACAAGAATTGAGTTATTTTTAAGTTGAATTACGAGGAAAAGAATGGTGAATATTTCCTAAGTTTTTACATCATTAAAAAAGTTCCTTTGAATCTTCCAAAAGTGCTCGAGTCATTCTATAATTTATGAACTTTTGATTGCATCCATAATCACAAGTTACACGTAATACGGAATGGCGGTAACCCCAACATTAACGATCATTTTGCATTGAAGACCCGAAGCAAGGATGCTAATATGCATATTTGTGGATCGAACGCCTCAAAGGAGACTTTCACATTCTTTCATTATTATGGCTTTGAACTATTAGCATGTACCAATAGACACACACGTTTTAATGGTTGTTCCTTTACGTGATAAGATTGACTCAACATTTTTTTTTCTCTCGTTCTTCTTCATCGCGACGGTTTTAATGCTGCTTGCCCTTGAAAATGCATAAAAACATACAACGAAAAAAAAGAGAGTACAAAAATCGTGATGTATTGACGTCACGAGATTTCCTGAAGGCTCTTGCAGCCAGCAACATGAAGCATATGAAAAAAAGAAACATAAAAAGGAGGAAAAAACTTTAATATAATTTTTTGCTTAAATATTTTTTTGTCCGTTCATATCGAAAGAGAAGTTTTACCACAAAAACAATTATAATATTATGTTAAACTAGTTCTTGCCTCTCTTTTTGAGTGAGAGAGATGAGGTGAGTCCGTTAGATCACGAAAAGTGCATTGCTGTATGGACAGCATCAGCTACACGAAATCTCAAGGGGAGGAAGTTTTTAAAATATTTATAAATTTGCTATGAAATTTAAATCGAACCTTTTAATTTCAAAATTTATTAAGTTTCCTCCCCTTTCTCACAAAAAAAATCATCTTACAAAATTTCGCTCGTCTTCCCTTTGCGCGAAGACTTGTTAAACATAATTGCATTTAATCTACATAAATATATATTTTTTTTTGCTCGCAAGTGCACACATTCCACGTTCATATATCGAGTGTGGTGGCAGTCAAAAAATGATATGCACAATGTGTGTTTGCCTGCATTGCATAAATATAAAATCGTGACATTTTTTATCTCGCTGTTTCTCTCCGCGATGATATGAAACAATTAGTCAGATGAAAGTTAAATTTTTATGCTCAATTTTCTACAGCGAATAATTTTTTTCATATATATTGAAAATCATCGAAATGTCATTGAGGGTCAGGTAAATGGTAAATACAGAAAAAAATAAAGATAAAAGCCTGCGGCAAATAATAAACTGGCAATAAATAATAATAAAACACGGCAGGGGAAAGAGAGCGAGAAGATCGAGCGGAAGGTTTCGGTTGGAGGCGAAATTCAATTGTTAGCAGCAATAAACGAAAAATAAATATTAGAAAGATTTAATTTCTCTCTGCACTCACTCTCGTTATGCTCGATCAAATTTTTCAGATAAATTTTTCTCCAGCCATTTCGCGAATTGCTGCATCATGAAATTATATTAAAAAAAAAATATTTTTATAGCCACAAAATCGATATGGCATGAGAGAGAAATGCAAGAATATTAAGAAAACAAAAGGGCGCAATAAATGTAATGTGGCTTAGCTTTCTCGATATTAGGTTAATTCGTTTGAAAATAAATTCCACTGGCTGAAACAATTTTTTCATTTTTGCGATTGATTTAGCGTTTCATTTTCCACTTTGATTTAAGATTTCATTTTCCATTATGTTCCATTTCAAAATGGTCAATTTTTATTTCAAACTTTATTTAAAGTTCCACTTTCGATTCCATTCCAATATATAAAGAACATTCTTGAAAATGAATCACAAAAATTTTCTCACAATTGGAGAAATTTTTTATCGCGATCAAAATTCTTTTTCTCATCACTTCCTTCAATATTCTCCATTGACATGCCGCATCGAGATCATAAAGCTGATTAGAGAGAACACAAAAAGTATATTCTCATATTGATCTCGAATCTGCATGCGAAAATCATGAAAAGAAATGGCATAGAGGTCATTAATGTTATTTTCTTCTACCATAAAATGACCCGCATCAGATTCAATCGTTCTCATCGTAGCTATTATTTCTCTAGTTATTTTCTCAAACGAAAAAAAAACTATTTTGCAAAGCGAGAGAGAAACAATGATATCAATAAAGTTTGATTTCCAATAATTTACTCACTATAGGTGGACTATTCAATGAGAATGAGAGAAAAATTCTTCAAATGATCCAATAAATTCCAAAAACACAACCTGAGGTTTGAATAGAGTTAACTTCGTAAAATGAAGTAATAAAAATAAATATTCAATAACGTGTGTGCATATGTTTATAAAAACAGTAAGCGATCGATGAAAATGATTTTTTCACACCAAATTTTTAACGTAATTTTTAAATTTACGCTTCATATTAATTTAAAACAATTTAACGATCGAAACAAATTTGAATATTTTAACGTCCAATAAAATTTAAATTTACTGAAAAAATTAATTAAATTTTTATTTCGAAACCTATAAAAAAAACTTTTATTATAAAATTTCTCTGATCTTAATCAAGAATTTAACTGTGAAATTTTTCTACCTGATGCGCTTCGGAAATTCGAAGCGGTGCTAAAAAGCTTTTAATATTGTCACACCATCAATTTGAAGTCAATTTATGGTTCCTTCGTCGTCGGCGATGTTCCTCCATTCTCCGCACACAAGTTCACTTGAATGGGGGATATAAAAGTTATGGTTTAAAGTACTCGATTCCCGTTACATTCGCCGCAAAATAATAATAATAATATTCAGTGCACTTTGTACACCATTGCAAATATTTTATCGCCAGCAGTTCTTTCTTTTTTTTGACAATCATTTGAGAACGTTACCGTTCCTTTCATTTAGCATTTATCACTTGTAGCCGTATTGAATTGCCATGCGCCTCTCTTTAGCTGGCAATAAAAGTGCCACAAGGCAGTTAAATAGATCTCTATGGTGGAAGAAGAAGAAAATTGAAAAATAATTTATTTTATTTGAAGAGTCAATAAATTTTAAGAGAAGCATGTTAGATTTTCAGCATGTTGGTAAATTTTTATTCGTTCGGTGAGATGAACTTTCTTGAATTTATGAGCTTGAGAGTTTTTTAATGAATTTTACTGTAAATCTGAATTATTAAATGAACTGTTGAAAATTCGAAATTCTAAAAAATAATTTTTTTATCGATTGTCATTCCGAATAGATATTTCGTAATTTTACCAAGAAAATCTTTTTGAATCGATAAAAATTCCTAAAATTTCAATCCTTAATTATATAAGAATCTCCTCGCAAAGACTTAATTGCCATCAAAGCCACATTAAATGATGCCTGAATAGAATGTTTCAACTCATATGGATATATAAATTTAATATATTAAATGCACACACAATTGTGAACATTTTCCCGCTAGATCAACTTCTTTTTTTTACGAGAAAAAAAAGTTGAAGCAAAAGTGATGACAACATAAATAGCACAAAAGAGAGTCAGATTCATAATGGAAATAAATCCATTGAAGAGAAAAAGGAGAGGAGAAAAAATAAGATAGGAAAAGTCGCATTAATGGGCTCTTTGGAAGTAAACATTGCAGATAGAAAATGACCAATTAAGGCAATCGCATTCAATTATTGTTTTACAAACTATTTAGATGTCGAAATGAAATGAGAGAGATGTGTAGCTTGTTAGGTTGCATCATCACAAATGTCACATTCGAGGTCCTCGATGAACAATTTATTAAATTTTTGCCAATAATTTTCTAATTTTATTTTTATTTTTTTATTCAATTCACAGGTTCTCCGCCCTTAACAGGAACTGGCACTGTTCGTGTAATTGTGCGAGATATGAATGACCATAGTCCCGAGTTTGAACGTCAATCATACCGTGCAACGGTTTCTGAGAATCTGCCGGCGGGCACAAAAGTTCTGAGTCCCATTGCGCGCGATAAAGATGACGGACTGAATGCCAAGATTCGCTTTAGTCTTTTGGGAGATAAAATGGAGCGGTTTATTGTGGACGCGGACACTGGCGAGGTCACAACGGCAGTCGTACTCGATCGGGAAGACACAGCTGTTTATCATTTTACTCTCATGGCACAAGACTCATCAACAACGGAACCACGTGCGGCTGCTGTAAACTTTACAATCAACGTTGCCGATATCAATGACAATAGTCCATCGTTCGAGCAGGCTGCATTTACTGTCAACGTACCCGATCGCATCAAGACCGGTCAGTTTGTGTTTGGCGCCAAAGCCATCGATCTCGATGATGGCATCAATAGTAAAATTGTCTATTCAATCAGTGGAAAGGACGCGAGCAGATTTAACATCAATCTCAATACGGGCGTCATTAAAGCGGCCGAAGAATTGTCATTGGGTGGACAGGGCAGTGATAGAGTATTCAATCTCATTATTCATGCGGTCGATCAAGGTCATGAACCAAAATCGGCAAAATGTGAATTGACAATTGTTTTGAGACCAGCACATTTATTTCCAACATTCTCGTACTCCCTCGAGACACAATTTATTTTATCTGAAGACGTTCCTGAAGGTAAATTAGTGACAAAAATTCAAGCGTCATCGCCGAAGAAGGGTGCAGCAGGAACAATTAAATATGCAATTGCTGGTGGAAATATAAGGAATGCTCTCAAAATTGATGCAACAAATGGCGATGTTACAATTGGACCGGGTCGACTAGACTATGAGACATCACAGCAATATGAGATTTGGATCGAGGCATCAGATTCAGATCGGCCAAGTTTGAGGAGTGTCATGAAGTTGACAATTAATGTCACTGATGCCAATGACAATGGACCGATTATGGAGAAAATGATTTATTATGCCGAAGTGATGGAGGAAGAGCCGCCACCTCAAATTGTCGCTCGTGTACGCGCAACTGACGCTGACAGCGACGAGAATGGACAAGTGTCCTATAGACTCGTGAATGATTTTGAGAGTGCATTTGAAATTGATTCGGATACCGGCGAGATATTCACAAACATGCGACTCGATCGTGAAGATATTGCGAGCTATGAGTTGACAGTGGAGGCCGTAGATCAAGGCATGCCGCAGATGACGGGAAGTGCAACTGTTCTCATCACTGTGTTAGACAAAAACGACAATCCGCCTCGCTTTACGCGTCTCTTCAGCGTCAACGTAACCGAGAACGCTGAAATCGGCGCATTTGTCATAAAAGTCACATCATCGGACTTGGACATAAACGAGAATGCCAACGCAACTTACAATTTCACAGAAAATCCAGGCAATAAATTTGCAATTGATCCAATTAGTGGTAATGTGACAGTAGCCGGTCGACTTGATCGCGAACAACAAGATGAATATCTGCTAAAAGTTGTTGCTGTCGATGGTGGCGCATGGCGACAAGAAACACCTCTGACAATCTCCATCCTCGATGTGAATGACAATGCGCCGGAGTTTGAGCACAGTTATTACAGTTTTAATCTGCCCGAGTTGCAGAAGAATGTCGCTTTCGTGGGACAGGTTACGGCCACAGATCGCGATAAGCAAGGGCCGAATTCAGTCATCTCATACTCACTCCAACAGCCGAACGATCTCTTCACCGTCGATCCCGCGACAGGCGAAATATTCAGCAAGAGATCAATTCACTATAAGCACTCACAAATGGAGGCATCGCCCGAGAACATGTATGCGTTGACAGTGATTGCAATTGACAACGGGAAACCACCAATGTACTCGGAGTGTCTCGTTAATATTAATATCGTTGATGCCAACAACAATCCACCAAAATTTGAGAAGCGTGATTATCTGTCACCGGTTCCGGAAGGTGCCGAGGAGGGTCAACGAGTCTTGCAAGTCGTCGCCAAAGACACTCTCGATTTTGGTGTCAATGCTGAAATTGAATATTCAATCACGGGTGGAAATGGAAGCAATCAGTTTGTTATTAATAAAAACGACGGTTGGATTAGTGTCAATAAGCCGGTTAACATTGGACCTGGTGTCATCTTTTTACTCGCAATTCGAGCAATTGATCGTGGAGTTCCTGCTCAATACGATGACGTAACAGTGACAATTGTCGTTGCTGGCGAGAACCGCTTCTCACCTGTCTTTACAGCTTTAAGTTATCAAGTAATTGTGCCGGAAAATGAGCCAATTGGATCAACAATTTTGGTCGTTTCTGCAAGTGATAATGATGACGGTCCGAATGGAATGGTTCGATACTCAATTTCAGGTGGAAATGAGCGGAGAGAATTTAATATTGATGCGAGATCGGGAGCAGTTACAATTTTACAGCCGCTCGACTATGATGTCATACAAGAATATCATTTGAATGTAACAGCTGAAGATCTTGGATTTAAATCAAGAAATGCTGTGGCAATGTTGAGAGTTACACTCACCGACATTAACGATCAAAAACCTGAATTTAATCAAACTGAATATCATGCTTATCTTCCTGAAAATTCACCCGCCAAAACTTTTGTCTATAAAGCCACGGCAACTGACAAAGATTCGCCTAAAAATGCAATCATTCAATATACAATTACCGGTGGAAGTGGAAAGGAATTCTTCAATATCGATCCACAAACGGGAGTCATTTATTCGAAAGTTAGTTTTGACTATGAGGAAAATCATTTGTATCAATTAATTATCACCGCATCCAATCCCGACTCGACCGTTATGTCGAGTCAAACAAAAATTACCATCCACATTACTGGCGTCAATGAGTTTTATCCTCGCTTCATGCAACCAGTTTTTCACTTTGATGTGTCAGAATCGGCCGAGGTTGGAACTAGCATCGGCTCAATTCAAGCGACAGATAAGGATTCTGGCGATGATGGAAAGGTCTATTACCTTCTTGTTGGCTCGAGCAATGATAAGGGATTTAGTATTAATGCGGAGACGGGCATCATGTATGTGTCACGCAATCTCGACCGCGAGACACAATCGAGAGTTGTTCTCACCGTAATGGCAAAGAACTTTGGCGGCATTCGAGGAAACGACACGGATGAGGCTCAAGTCATAATCTCCATTCAAGATGGCAATGATCCACCAGAATTTCAAATTAATCTCTACGAGGCAACTGTTTCGGAGGGCTCAAATCTTGGCACTAAAGTTGTTGTTGTCAAGGCAATTGATAAGGACGTTCGACCACAAAATAATCAATTTGGATATTCAATTATTGGTGGAAATATTGATCAATCGTTTAAAGTTGATCCACAGTCGGGTCAAATTGAAACATCTCGAAAATTAGATCGAGAAAAGACGCCAACATATTCGCTGACAATTGGTGCCATCGATACTGGAATTCCACCACAAACAGGCACAACAATTGTTAAAATTCAACTATCCGATGTCAATGACAATGGTCCGACCTTCGATGAGAGCAATTTGATTGGTTATGTCTCTGAAAATGAACCAGCTGGTACGAGTATTATGACATTATCGGCAACAGATCCCGATTTACCACCAAACGGCGCTCCATTTACCTACTTTTTGATTGGCGGAAAACACAAGGCACTCGTGAGCATGGAAAAGCACACGGGATTGATGAAAACAACACGATCGATTGATCGCGAAGTGACACCACAATTGGAGGTGATGATTGAGGTGGAGGACAATGGAAAGCCGAAAATGAGATCGCAACATAAAGTCATTGTCAATGTTCTCGATCAAAACGACAGTCCATCACTGCCACGAGTCGCTCACATTCTCGTTTACACTTTCAATGGAAGAGTTCCGAATGGAAAAATTGCTGACGTTCATCCAAACGATCCCGACTCGAGTGGCGAGTATAAGTGCAAAATTATTAGTGCAGTTAAAAGTGGAGGTTTATCAATACCGGAAGCATGTAACTTGCACTCATCGCCAAGCATTAAATCACAGGGATATTCACTTTCGGTTACGGGTAATGATGGCAAACATCCTGACGTCATCTCCACCATCACCGTGGAGTTCTTGAGCTTCGACAACAACACCGTCGCAAATTCAATTACGATTCGTGTGGAGAACATGACAGCTGCAAACTTCTTAGCGAACTACTATCGAAGCTTCCAAGACATCGTAAAGGCATCGATGGAAACGGGAGATGAGACTTCCCTCTACTCGATTCGTGAAATTCGAGGCGGTGTCGAAGTGACAATTGCTGCAAAATTCTCAGCAGGTTATCGTTCATCCACTTACATAACCGAGAAAGTTAATAAGAAACGTGAAGCACTTGTGCAATTGATGCAAAATAGAAACCTAATAATGCCGTACACGCCATGCAATGCAAATACATGCGATAATGGAGGCATTTGTTCCGAGCAGATCACCATAAGCGATGAAATTCGCATTGCGGACAGTCAAAATCTAATTTTTACATCGCCACTCGTGTCGCATGACTTCAGTTGCAAATGTGCTGACGGTTATACCGGCGAAAAGTGTGATAAGCGTCAAGATCCATGCGCGCCGAATCCATGTCAAGCGGGAGGTCAATGTAGACGACAAGGCTACGATTTTCAATGCGAGTGTCCGGCTAATCGCGAAGGAAAATTGTGTCAATTGGAACGTGGCGATGCCTGCTCGAGTAATCCCTGCAAAAGCGGTGGCTCGTGCCGTGAAAGTCCCGATGGCTCGTCATTCTTCTGCCTCTGTCGACCGGGTTATCGAGGCAATCAGTGTGAAACAATTGCCGACTCTTGCCGACCCAATCCGTGCTTGCATGGTGGACTCTGTGTTAGTCTCAAGCCCGGCTATAAGTGAGTGGAATAATTTTAAACTTTTATTTTTAAAAATACTAAAATTTGCTCTTTTTAGATGTTCATGCACTGACGGTCGCTACGGGCGTCATTGTGAGCGCGCTACTTATGGATTCCAAGAGCTCTCGTTTATGCATTTTCCAGCACTTGATGCGGCAACGAATGACATTTCCATCGTTTTTGCCACCACGAAACCCGATGCGCTCTTAATTTACAATTACGGTGTGCAAAGTGGAGGTCGATCGGATTTCGTTGCGATGGAAGTTGTGGATGGAAAGGCAGTGTTTTCATATGGCGGCGCACGAACAGCCATAACATCGATTGTCGTTGGCGGTGAATCATTATCGAACGGAAGATGGCATAAGGTGACGGCCACGCGAAATGGCCGCGTGATGTCATTGAGCGTATCAAAATGCACCGATAATGGCGATGTGTGTGAGGAATGTCGACCCGGCGATACCACCTGCTACAGTGACGAAGTCGGTCCGACTGGGTAAGTTTATCACTGATTAATGTTTTAACTTTTTTTTGTGTGAGGAAAATGTTAACATTTTCGAGGTGTTTCTCTTTCAAACCCGAATTTAACTCTTCTTTAATCTCTGTGACTTGTTTGCAACATTGTTGCACACAAAAATGGCCCGAATAATTCTTTTATTGCTCGCTTTCGTATTGTTTCTCCAAAAATCTCCAGTTAAGTTATAAATTTTGTGTGTGTATGCACATACCACCGACATAAAAGTGATTTCGAGGCACAAATCAACTAAAAAGGGCATACGAGGAGAAAAAGATATTTTTAATGAAGGAAAAATTTATTGATTTTGCATGTTAATTTTCGGTGCATGCTATGTGCGGTTGATGCTTCGAGAAAAGAAAAATATCCAATTTCTGCGCTGCTCTCGAATATCATCTTGAGAGTCGCTCGAATGTATACAATTTTGTGGCACATGCAAGGAGCAAGTTGATGCATGAAGAAGAAGAAGCATTCGCTGTCCAATTAAAAGAATATTTTTGCGCGTAATATTTTCTTAATCGCTAATGCACTCAATGAATGCATTATCCATTATCAGTCACTCACGGTACATGCTGTAAAATCACCACGCAATGTGACACATTTAAATTTATAATTATTTAAAGTTCCTGTCATTGCCATATTTAAAGTCGCTCGCTTTGCTTCCGAAATAACTTTTATGGAAATTAAAATAAATTCATTAATAATTTAAAAATTCTTTCCTCTCGCTCAATAATAAATTGACGACATTGTTTCGATCTTAAATTACACTCTTTACGAATATTTGTTGTAATTAACTCCAGTGACATGAGCGAGAAATGCAAAATGCTCGAATACTTTGAATTTCCGAAACTTATACAATGTTTTATGTGATTTTTTTTTCGTGATAAAATTGACACAATGATGATAATTACGAGGATGCAATGCAAAACAAAATTACGTGTAATAAAATATTAATCATCATTTAAATGAGCAAAATTGTGGATTAATAATTTTTTTCCGTATTCATACTCGATGTAGTTCAAAAAAACGAGATCAGAAATGCGCAATTGTGTAAAAAAAGAGAGGAAATGCAAGAGAGAAAAATTATTTTTATCATTTTGGTGCTGTTCGTGCAATGTTGCAATAATTGGTGAATTTTATTAAAATGCGCACCGAGAATGGAGCGAGGAGGAAAAAGATTTATTCAAAACAATAATTTTCTGCTGATTAATTCGAAAACAAACTGCGAAAGTACAAAAGAAGCGTAAGAGAATCGAAGAAATGTGAAATGAAATTGGGGAAGAATATCACATGCATATCCACATACTTAATAGGACCTCAATTTGTATATTTTTTAACTCTCTGCATCCATTCGAGGTCGCAAATGTGAAATTTAAAATTTTATTCGTTTAAATTTGAAGTATTTTAACATTTAACGTATTTATTGGATTTTAAAAAATTTATTTCTTCATTTTATCCCTCGCATGCTCATAAACAGTTCACGACGGATGAAATGAGAAAAGAATATTTCTTTATGGAGCGGGCGATGATTTGTATTAATCCAAAAAATTGATGCCACGAGGCATTGCGCCGCATATACGTGAAATTGAAAAACAAATACCTTTTTTATTATCATGCAGAAAAAAAATATGAATTCGCAAAATAAATTATAATTCGATTCTTTTTTTCTCTCTTTTTTAGGACACTGAACTTCAATAAGCATCCACTTTTGATTGGTGGCCTCTCATCGGCCGATCCGATATTAGAGAGACCCGGTCAAGTACATTCGGATGACTTAATCGGATGTGTGCATAGTGTATCGATAAATGGTCGAGCGTTGAACTTGAGCAGTCCACTTAAAGCCCGTGGAGTAGCGTCGACATGCAATCGTAACAACAACGGTGGTCCATGCTCTCAAGGACATCCAGATGATCCGGCTCTATCGCTTTGCGGCTCATTCGATGGCTGCCTCGATCGATGGCACTCGGCTATGTGTAAGTGCGGCGGCAATTTATTATCACCCGACTGCTACACATCGGTAGATCCAATTTCACTAGTCGACGGTGGCTTCATTGAGTATAAAATATCCGAGAAGCATAAACGCATGCAATTATTGGAGAGCATTTATAGCGGAACGACGGCAATGTGGAATGTTGACTTGGGACGTCAGAAGAGATATTCAATTAAAACCGACAACATATCCACTCTGGCGCAAGTCGATGATCCACCGAAATCGATGAGCGTAAAGTTCCGAACTGTCAAGTCGGATGGTCTTTTGATTTATGCCGCGACAAATAAACACTACACCTCCATTGAGTTGCACGCTGGAAAGTTACTTTACATCAGCAAGCAAAATACGCAAGTCAATATGACATCATCGTCGAAGAGCAACTACTTAGCTGATGGAAAGTGGCACAATTTGACACTCTTCTCGCATAATCGAGTCGTTCAAGTGATTATCGATGGACGACTGTATGGCGAAGAATTGGAGTCGACGGGAGTTCACGATTTTCTCGATCCATACTTGACGGTGCTCTCGGTTGGTGGCGTGAGACGTGAACTTTTCCCTCAAGACGCTACACCGCTTGCGTTCGAAGGTTGCATCGCTAACTTTACAATTAACAACGAAATTCAGCCGTTCAATGGAAGTGGCAGCATATTTAAAGAAGTCTTACAAAGAGGAAAAGTATTCCTCGGATGCCATCCACTGACTGGCTTGGGAACATCTGATCAGGTCACCGATCCACTTTCAATCGGTATCACATTAGTGATTGTCTTCTTTGTCATTCTCCTCGTGGCTATTCTGGCATCCTTTGTTGTGTTTCGAATTCGAAAACAGCAAAAAGAAAAACATGGCGCTGGAGCGTTACACTCGAAACAGAATGGCACATCGACACTACTTGGAGGAGGTGCAGTTGGTGGAAATATTGATATGGGAAGAGGAATTCATGTTGGCGACATGTCAGTTGTTGGATTTCATTCGGACTCGTCGCATCATGGCGGTCATCATTTAGTTGCACCCGAATTAATTTCCAAAAAATATAAAGAGAGAGAAATAAATGCAGCGGAACCACAAAGACCTCAAAGACCTGACATTATTGAGCGAGAAGTTGTGAGTAAGAGTCCACCGCCACTGCGAGAAGCTCTTCCTCCACCCGGTCAATCACATCATCCACACGATCACTTAGCAAATATCGACAATGGATCTGAATTTCCAGAACATTATGATCTTGAGAATGCAAGTTCAATTGCACCGTCAGACATCGATATTGTTTATCACTATAAAGGCTATCGAGAAGCGAGCGGAGTTCGTCATCAAAAATATAAAGCGACACCACCGCCAACTTCATATACACATCATAAACATCAATCGTCAGCTGCACAACAGCAGCATCGCCATTCGCCGCATCATGCGGGTCCTTATGCCCCTCGAGTGCCACCTCAAGCTAGTCAACCACCAACAGCGACACCTCGACCACATCAGAGCACGCCACTTGCGAGACTATCGCCAAGCTCTGAAATGAGCTCGCAACATCCGAGAATTCTTACTTTGCATGATATCTCAGGGAAGCCATTGCAAAGTGCACTTTTAGCAACGACATCGTCTTCGGGTGGCGTCGGTAAGGATGTGCTTCATAGTAATAGTGAACGGAGTCTTAATAGTCCAGTAATGTCACAGCTCAGTGGACAGAGTTCGAGTGCTAGTCGCAAAAATCCGGGCGTTCCACCAAAAACACCAAACGTTCCTATGGGACTTACAGCTGAAGAAATTGAGAGGCTAAATTCACGTCCACGAACATCTTCGCTCGTGTCGACGCTCGATGCAGTGTCGAGCAGTAGTGAAGCACCTCGAGTGCCTGGTCAGCATCTAAATCATCGCCATCATTCGCCAGTAGTTGATAATAATAGTTCAACGTCATCCGATGAGAGTGGAAATGATAGCTTTACATGCTCGGAAATTGAGTATGATAACAATAGCATTAATGGTGATATTCGACCGAAGAGAGATGATGAGAGGAATGGCAATGAGAGTGGAAATACGAGCAGTGCCAGTAAACCTCACATACCGCCTCCATCGTACGACGGTTTTGACTCTTCCTTTCGTGGCTCACTCAGTACATTGGTAGCGTCAGATGATGACATTTCAACGCATATGGGTGGCATTTATAGACAGCCGAACGGCGCTTCGCCATCTGCCACAACACTAGGATGGGATTATCTGCTGAATTGGGGACCAAATTTTGAGAGTCTAATGGGCGTCTTCAAAGACATCGCTGAACTGCCCGACACAGTTAACAATGGCGGTGGACGAGTCATGCCTAATTCCCTTCGAATACCAGCAAATGTACAAAATCCATCGGAAGAATATGTTTGAATTGCCTCACTAGATTATAAATAATTCGTGAAATCTAAAAGAATTTATTGATGTTCAATTTTTTTTTGTTGAATGTCAATTTTGTAAATAATTGCAAAGACTTAATTGAAAATGTGCAAAAAATGCCTATATTAGGCTCATACTTCGCTGTTAAGATAACTGACGTAAATTTGCCATAGTATCAATGTATATGGAATTTCTATTGTAAACTAAATTTTATTCTTTTAAAAAAACCAGAACAAAAGAAACTTTAAAGATTTTATAGCGAGATATTAAAAAAATTTCTGTAAAATTGTAAATAAAAAAATGTGAAAATTAAAGTTTTGCTTTTTATTCGACATTTATTTCAGTTTTCTCAAAGAGCGGCGGAGTTTCCTCATCAGCTATCAGTTGATCTTTTTCACATTTCTCAACCAATAAACGCCATCGAATTTTATCGTCGTCAGTGCGAGGAATTATTGGGTTCGTTTCAATTGACTTTGAAAATAATTTTAATTTAAGTGATTTGAAAAAGTTTTTAAAGAACTTTGGTGCCATCATGTGATATCCGAAGCCAATTGTGATGGTGAAACCTATCGAGAAAATGAGCCAAAATAACATTTTCAAAATGCTGGTTTTTATTAATAATTAAATACTGATTAAGTGGTGCGATTTTTGAGTGTCGATAAAATTATATGTCAGTGACACCCAAAAAACCTCACAAAAATTTTCATACTCACTTATCAAATGAAAAAATGTCAAGCTTACTTAGATTAATTTGTCTTTTTTTATATTTTAAAGTTTTCAAATATGAAACGAATTGAAATGAATTTGATCTCATCTGCTTTGCATTTCAATTATTTTAAATAATTTTTTATAAAATGAGAAAATATAATTTGGTGATTTTTGTCTTAAATAATTTATTGAGTCTTTCATTAGCGAACATTTGCGAAGAACATTTAAATTTAGTTAACGACGGTTTAGAGAAAAATGAAACGTGGGCAGTTGAAAGTAATTTTTAAATAATTTAACTGGAAAATTTCTAATAATTTATTTCAAGTGTTTTCTGGCTATTTCATTGGAAACTATTCAAGTTTTTTACATCTCGAAAATTGCAATGAAATTCAACACGACACTTTAACATCTTCAGGAATTATCAAAGGCCAATCTTGCAAAATTAAGCTCGAATTTAAAAAACTGGAAAATTCTCTAAAATCATCTAAAAAATTCATAGAAATTTTCGACCCTGAAAATTTGTAAGAAAAATTTATTTAAAACTAAAAAATTAGAAATTAAGCTTTCGATTACAGGAAATTTGAAAATATAATGTGTTTTCCGTCATCGTGCAACTCAACAGAAATTAAAAGTTTTATGAATCAAAAAATGCTGATGAAGAAAAATTTCATCGCCACAAACGTCGACTGCTTAAATCGCAATTTGCTATCGTGGAAAGCTTTCCATACAATAATTTCGTAATTTAAAGCTTTTAACTTTCACAAGAAATTTAATTTTTTTAATTTTAGAATTTTACTAACCACTTTGGCATTTTTGTGCATCATCAGCACAATTTATGACCTCAAACATCAAAATTCTACGAAAGAATCTAAAACCCTCTTCATCGCATTTTCTTTCTACACAAATTTCAAAAATATTTTTGACTTAACTCCATCGAGTTCACAATTGAACAGTTTCCATGGCATTCGAACGATTTCCGCATTTTGGGTTGTTTTACTCCATCGATATGTGATTGCTTTTGAGAGTTATGACTATGAACGAATCGACAATTGGCTAAATAATTTTATTAATTTAGCGAGAATGACCGTTGACACGTTTCTCGTCATTTCCGCATGTCTTCAGACAATTTCAATTTTAAAAGCAATCGATAAGAAAAATTTAAATGTGCCAAGAATGATATGGAGAAGATATTTGAGGTACACGCCGGCTGCAATTGGAACAATTTTCGCTTCATCTTTACTGCTCCATCAGCCGATTTATGTCAAGCCAAAATTTCGCATACAAGAATACGAAACTTATTGGTGGCAAATTCTCTTGACTGTTCACAACTATTTCGATTGCTGCCAGTTGGGAAATTTTTGGTAAGAATAATTTTACTCTATACAAATTTTGCATGTCAAAAACATCTCACTTTAGGTACATTGCAGTTGATTTTCAACTTTTTTGTCTCACACCATTTTTCATCAAAGCAATTAAAAAATCAAAATATTTCATTTCGTTTATTCCGATCTTGATTATTTTCTGCACTTTATATCTCTTCATCATGCCATATTATTTTGGAACTTCATATAGCGGGACTTACTTTGGAACTCAAGACAGACTGCAGCCATGGCTGATTGGAATCATTTTGGGATTTGCTTTCGATAAAAAATGGGATGAAAAATTTCCAATTGTCAAAAAACATGAAATTTTACTGTGGATAATAACTTCTTCGCTCTTCTTGATAATTGCTTTGAAATTTCGTCCAAGTTTGGGCGGCGGCTTAATTTTTCATGCCACACATCGTCTACTTTGGAGCTCCGCAGTCGCCTTCTTGATTTTCGGGTGTGAACGCCTTGAAAGTGGAAAAATAATCTTTAATTTTTTGTCGCAATCTTTTTGGAAGCCAACATCAAAACTTTCGCTCTGCATTTACTTGACTCACGTTCCAGTAATTTTCTACGACTATTCTTCACAACAACAAATTTATCTATTTCCTTGTTGGAGTTTGGTGAGTTTTAAAATTTTATTTATATATTTTTAAAATTCAATCTCTTTTGTTTTAGTTTTATTCCTTTTTGAGTGATTCGATGCTTTCACTTGTTACCGCAATTTTTATTCATCTAACATTTGAAGCTCCATATTTGATCATTGAAGAATATTTATTTACTAAATTCAAAGCTTAATTATTTTTAATTTCCGATTGAGAAGTGTGAAAGAGAAAATCTCATTTAAAAAAATCGTTTTCCATCAATATCGAAGTACCCGACAGTGTCTTATGACTCTAATAGCCCAAACGCATTGCTGTGCCAAAGAAAAATCGAAATGAAAAATCGTTATTAGAAAATAAATTTATAAATGCTGACTATCACTCGATTTTATAATAAAGAAACCGTTACAAACCATGTGCGCGTTATTAGCGTAGTTTCGCTCCTGCTAAAAACTTTATTCGAGGGTAAACGATGATGTAAGCGTCACTTTTTGAAGTAAACTCCTAACTGAAAATCTAAATCTTTTAAATTTCATTAATTATCGTGTAAAATAACAGTTTTTTTGACTTCTTGCATCGCTAGAAAGGACGTTTGGTATGTTGAGCATGAAATTAAATTCGAGAATTGAAATAAATTCGAAATTTTCTCTAATTTCACAATTTTTGAAATTGCGCGTCAAATTTCACGTTTTTTTAAAATATTTTTCTGAAAATTCAATAAAAGTCGTCAATTGTGTGCTTAATTAAGATCAAAAGTTGCCATTTAGGTGCATTTCAAACACAACAACTGAAAAATTGCGAAAAATCGAAAAATTTCTTCTGGATCTTAAAAAAAAATTTCACAGTTCAAAAATCTTCATAATCTTTAGAATTCTTAAACATGTCCGATCCAAATGGAAATGGCCATAAGCCTGGAACAAGCAGCGGTGGAAATGGAAATGGAAACGGAAATGGTAATGGCGATCGATTGACATTGGGAAGAGGCAGAGGCAGAGGATCATTACCGGAGCAAAGACTCACAGATACAGATAGTGAATCGAATAAGCGTTCGGGAGCTGAGCAACAGCACGCAGGTGAATCAAAGCGTGGCCGCGTGCGTGAAGGAAGAGACATTCAACAGATTGCCTACACAAAGCCATCTCATGTCAATTCGAAAAAGGGCTCGGTGGGAACACCAATCAACTTGCTGACAAATCACTTCCAGTTAAGATTCAATCCGAAACAAAAGTTCCGACTATATCGTATTGACTTTGCGCCAGACGTTGATGATCTTAAACTCCGCAAGGCACTCATCTATCAGCACAACGAAGTTCTCGGCGCTTACATTTACGATGGCGGTAATTTGATTTATCTTCTAATCCAGCTCGATTCAGAGGAATTTGTGAGCCGTTCACGCGAAAATGTCGACTATAAGATTCTATTCCGTGACACCAAAAATGAAATCGAATTTTCCACATCAATGGGAGTGATGGTGTTGAATACGATCTTGCGTAGAGCGATGGATGGCTTGAAACTTATGCTGGTTCAACGAAATCTCTACGATCCGAACAATGCAATCGACTTTCGTGATTATCGGCTTCAACTTTGGCCTGGTGAGTTTCATTTTCTAAACTAAACAGTTCCATAGAGAGTAATAAAAAATTCATATTTAGGCTACATCACGAGCATTCGACAATTTGAGCAGGATGTCTTGATTTGCTGTGAAATTTCGCACAAAGTCATGCGTCAGGAGACAGTTTTAGATGTGCTCACAAACTTTACACGAGACGGCGGAAATTATCGAGAAGCTTTCGAACGTGAAATCACCAATACCGTTGTCTTGACCGGATACAATAACAACACGTACAGCATTGTTGGCGTCAAGTGGGATGCTACTCCACAGACTAAATTTCAAGGACGCGACGGAGAGGAATCATTCATCGAATATTACAAGCGTCGCTACAATTTAGTTATCCGAGAGGCAGGACAACCATTGCTCATTACTCGCATAACACCGAGAGACATTCGTGGAGGCCGTACAGAGCCGGCTCTCCTTGTTCCCGAGCTCTGTCGAACGACCGGATTAACAGATAACATGCGAAACAATTTCAATCTCATGAAGGCGCTCGGCGAGTATACGCGTATGAATCCAAATCATCGTGTTGATCGATTGAGACGCTTTGCGACACGAATCAAGGAAACAGCAGCCAGTACCGAAACACTGAGACGATTCGGCGTAAAAATGGAGCCGACATTGTTGAGCATTAAGGGAAGAATTTTAGATTCAGAGAGAATTCTCTTTGGCAATAATAAAGCCATTGCTCCCGATGCCAAAACGGCAGATTGGACACCGGCATTGCGTAATAATTCGCAATTTGCAAATGAAACATTGAAAAAGTGGATTTTAATGTACCCGAGAAAAACGGCAGATGATACTGAACGTTTCCTCGAAATGATGAAAGAAGTGTCGAATGGTCTTCGTTTTGAAATTAGCGAACCAAAGAAAATTGAGCTCAGCGATGATCGCACAACCACATATGCCAGAGAGTTGACTGAAGTCTGCAAGAAAGATCCGAAGCTCATTATGGTTGTGTTTATGGGAAATCCTCAAAGCAATGGTGAACGATATGCGACAGTTAAGAAAATCACGTGCGTCCAAAATGCAATTCCAACTCAATGCATCGTCAGCAAAACAATGCAGCCGAAAAAGGGCAATATGGCGGGCGTTAAATCGATTGCAACTAAGGTTATCCTGCAAATAAATTGCAAACTTGGTGGAGCTCCATGGATGGTTGGCATGCCCATGAGTGGTGTTATGATTTGCGGATTTGATGTTTCTCACAACACAGCAGCACGCAATGCTCAATCCTATGGCGCATTTGTCTCAACAATGGACCTCAAGACATGCAACAAATTCTTCTCGTCAATTGCGGCACACAACACAGGCGAAGAATGTGCAAGCAATATTCGCATTCACATGCAGAAAGCTATTTATGCTTTCAAAGACGAGCACGGCACATTGCCAGCACGCATCATTTTTTATCGTGATGGTGTTGGTGATGGACAAATTAACATGATTGTCGAAACGGAATTGGCTGAAATTAAGAAGATGCTCGCCAGTATGTACAAGGATACAAATGGAGAATTCAAGTTCGCATTTGTCATCGTCAACAAGCGCATTAATACACGATTCTTCGAAGAGAAGCGCGGACAATTCGAAAATCCAATTCCAGGAACGGTCGTTGACGATGTCGTCACACTTCCCGAGCGGTAATTTTATCTCTCGCTCGTAATCATTATAAATTTAATAATTTTTCTCCCTATTTTTTTTAGCTATGATTTCTTCCTTGTCAGTCAATCAGTTCGCCAGGGAACGGTCAGTCCGACCTCGTACAACATCGTTTACGATACATTTGGATTGCCTCCAGACAAACAACAGATGCTCGCATACAAGATGTGCCATCTCTATTACAATTGGTGCGGAACAACTCGAGTTCCATGCGTCGTTCAATATGCCCATAAGCTTAGTGTTCTCGTCGGCGAGCACATTCGTCAGGTGCCAAACACTGGACTCGACAAGAAATTATATTATCTTTAAGGACATTATATCGTTTACATCAACAATTTGTATAAATACGAGCAACTATAAAAAACGGATCAGAACAAAATTGTGATTAAGTTAAATCTGAAATACATAATAAAGAATTATTTTTTGTACTTTATATAACTTGATGAGTTTTGCTTCTGAAAAAAAATGTCTCATAAATTTAATTCCGATTAATTTTAAATTTCATCTTTATTACGGTCAGAGAGTGATTACAGTCCACAAAAAGATGGGTCTGCAAACGGCGTTGCCATTTCCAATAGCTCCGCATAGATTAGTACCCTACTCCATTGCAATGGGAATTAGTGGCACTCTTGGTTAATCATGATGGACATTCCTCAAAAATCGTCAGTGTCAATCGATTCCTGATGCAATGACGAGTTCAACGACATACATGAAGCCAAAGTTCTGAAAAATGGACATTAGTGGCACTCCTGGCCGACCATGATCGACATTCCTCAAAAATCTTCAATGTCAGTCGATTCCCGATGCAATGACGAGTTCAACGACATACATGAAGCCGTAGTTCTAAAAAATGGACATTAGTGGCACTCCTGGCCGGCCAGGATGAACATTCCTCAAAAATCGTCAGTGTCAATCGATTCCCGATGCAATGACCAGTTCAACGACATACATGAAGCCATAGTTCTGAAAAAATGGACATTCTTCAAAAATCGTCAGTTCCATTCGATTCCTGGTCAAATTACGAGTTCAACGATACCCATGAAGCCATATAAGAGAAAATTTGTATGAAAAAGGACATTTTACACCCACGGACGTTCCTTGGAGGGTCGTACCTCAAAACAAAATACTTCTTGCACAACTAGAACCAAAACCCGATCTTTAGCAACAAACCGGAATCAAATCCGACCAGCCGTTCTTGAGATATGGCGTTCACTAAGATCGTGAGAAAGTAAGAAAGTGAGAAAGTAAGATGACTTAAATGGCTCTAACTCCTCGTAGGATCAACCGATTTCAAATCTGTTTTCGCCAGTTTGTAGGGTTTGACTAGGCCTATCATTTGAGTATATGTTTTATATGAAATGAATTCTTACTAGGGGCGAAAAAAATTTGGAAAAACAAAATAATATAAAGGAGCTATAAAATTAAAATTTTAAATCTTACTTTAAATTAATGTGACACTAATTAATTATTATTACTTTTTGCTGATAATAAAAGTTTAGTCATCGTCGTCGTCGCTTTCATCGGAGTTTATGTATTTTTTAGCATTTTTTCGACGTCTTGCCGGTGTTTTTTTCGATGACGATGAGGAACCCTCTTTTGATGACGACGGAGCTTTTTGTAAATGTTTCAATTTCATTTTCATGCTCTCAGAATCTGATGAATCAGAATCTTCTTCTTCTGTGAACGAAAAAAATATTAAAATTACTTAATTTTATAAAATATTTAGTTTTTACCTTCATCGTCAGAATCTTCAGTTTCGGCGACTTTCTGCTTTGCTTGAGAGAATATTTTTTGCAAAACAATGCTGTCCTCATAGATGAGCGATGCCTCCTCATTGTAAATTTGGGCATTTTGACAGAGCTGGAAAAAGTCTTTCTCTAAATCCGCAAAATCGACATATTTTGCCTCCTCAATGCGCGCCAAGATCTTTTTAATGTCCAATGGCTTCTTAATAACTTCGTAATAATCGGGAAGTTCGCGACGCGATGGCAACTTCATAAACGGTTCGCTCAAAATTCGTCCATCAATTTCATGCTTCATGACAATTTTCATGATTTTTGTCATTTGTTTTTTCATTTTAGGCTCAGTAATGCCCTTTTTACGCTTGGTAATGTTCGATGCAACACTCTCATCATCGGAATCCTTTCGACGCTTTTTTCCCTTGCGTTTACGCTCTCTCTCCTCCATTTCGAGTTCCTCATCAAAATCGATATCATCGCCATCGATTGCCTTTAACCACTCTTTCTCGGTGAGACTGTCAGTGTAGTCAACTTCTTTCCTCTGTCTCGAGCCACGACCCAGGATAGTTGCATCGTCTTCATTGTCATTCCATCGTTCCATTTCCTCGTCTCCCTTAGTCAACCAGTCGGGCAACTCGCACTCCTCAACCAAGCGCTTTCTATCGCCATCAGCCTTTCTCCGATCAATGTCCATTTGCTTAAAGAGCTCCAATTCTTCATCGCTACGAGCAATCATCAAATTAATTGTCTCATCATCGGGAACTTCATTTTCTTCTTCATCGTCGCCCTCGTCTTGAATCAAAATGCTCTGCAAAAACTGTTGACGTTCACTGCCAGTTGATTTTTGATCGAACATACCGGCCTGAATGACCTTCTCGTCCATGTTCAACTTGTAGCGTGCCGCAGCCAGAATACGCTCTTCAACTGAATTTACAGTCATCAATCGCAAGACACGAACCTCATTGCGTTGGCCAATACGATGCGCACGATCTTGTGCCTATTTTTAAAAATGAAACTCATTAATTATCTCTTCTCTCCTACTGGCTGTGACATGTATATATGTGTGTGAAATTTTTAGCCAATCGCAAGCCATAATAATAAATATTTACACAAGTCATAAACTCACCTGTAAATCTTGATGCGGATTCCAATCGGAATCAAATATAACGACAGTATCGGCTGTTTGTAAGTTCAAACCTAAGCCGCCGGCACGTGTCGAGAGTAAAAAGACAAAATACTCGGAGCCTTTGCAGTTGAATTTTTTAAGCAAGTCCCCACGGTCTTCTGACTTTGTTGTGCCGTCGAGACGCAAATAGCCATACTTTTTCCAGCTCAAGTAGTCTTCAATAATTGTCATGCACTGCGTCATTTGACAAAAGAGCAAAATACGATGACCACTCGCCTTCATTTTCGGCAAAATTCGATCGAGAAGTTCAAATTTGCCCGAGACACGATAAAGTTCGGGTCCATTGGCGATTGTGGTAACACCCCGATGATCGCAATATTTCTCCTCAATTTGCTGAAACATGAAGGGATGATTGCAGAGTTTACGGAGCTGAACGATTGTGTTCATGAGCGCCTTAGATCCACCCTTTCCCTTATTTCCACGCTCTGAGCCATCGGTGAGAAGCACTCCCTTGCTTTGCATGTGCTTGTAGAGCACACGTTGTAATCCAGACATCTCACACTTGACAATATACTCAATTTTATCGGGCAATTGCGATTCGACTTCTTTCTTCAAGCGACGCAACAAGAAAGGACGCATTACTTTATGTAAACGGCGAATAATCAACATTTGTTCTTCTGGATTGAGTTCAACCTTTTCTCCGGTCGTTGCAAAAGGAGCATTAAACCACTGCTCGAAAGTGACGCACGATTTGAAGATTGAGGGCAGCAGGAAGTTAAGAAGTGCCCACAACTCGGGAAGTTTATTTTGTAGAGGTGTTCCAGTCAAAAGAAGACGGAATGGTGCATTATAGTGTGTATTGAGAACTTGCGTGAGTTTGCAGTGATGATTTTTCATACGATGACCCTCGTCAATGATCATATACTTCCATAAAATCTTTGCAAGCACCGACTTATCCTTAATGACGTACTCGTAGGTGGTAAGGAGACAATTGTATTTCTGATTTCTCATTTGTCCTTGAATTGAGCGACGTGCAGCTGGTGAACCCTTATAAGAGACAACAACGACCGATGGTGCCCACTTTTCAAATTCCAAAACCCAATTTGAGAGAGTCGAGAGCGGAACAATGATTAAAAATGGTCCATTAACCTTCTTGTGCTCCATCAAGTATGTGACAAGTCCAATTGTTTGAATTGTCTTACCGAGACCTAAAATGAAATATTTATAATTCAGTTTTTTTTTGAAAATAAATAGCTTACCCATTTCATCGGCGAGAATTCCATTCAAGTTGTTATTGAAGAGAGAAACGAGCCACTCTAAACCCTTAATTTGATACTCCTTCAGTTTACCATTCACCAAAATTGAAGCTTGCTCAGTGACTGATTCACGAATGTCATGAGCAATGCTGTAATAATTCTTCTCTTCCGCCTTGTATTCATCATCCTCGACCTTTGCCTTCTTAATCAATTCCTTTGCCTTTTCTTCTTCACTCTTTTCGGTGCCGTCTTCGTTTCTCTTTTTGTGGCGGGCATCTTCGTCCTCATCGTCAGAGGCTTCACTATCAGACACGAGATATTCCCAGCCGGGATTGAGTTGAAGCCATTTATAGAGATTTCGCAAAGTTGGCGCATCTTCTCCGCTGAGAATTTTGCCAGTATTTGTATCCTTAACCGTGACACGACAGTCAATGCACTCATTTGTCTCGTCAAGCATGAGAATTTCACCGCTCTTGAGGATTTCTCTCTTCCTCAATTTAACACGCAACTCAATTTCAGCCTTCTTTTTCTGTTGCTCAACTTTATGGGCTTTAACCATCTCAGTGACACTCGCAATGTACTCATCAGTTTGCGAAAGAAGTAACGCGAGACGTTTGTCTTTCTTCTGATCGATGAGTTTACGATAACCCTCTTCATCTTCGGCAATCAAACGTCGCATACGTTCCTTTTCAATTCTCTCCTGTTCCTTCTTTTGTTCACGCTCAGCATTTGCATGATAATTGATAATGGCCTTGTTGACGCGTCCAAGCTTAGCCATATTATTGCGATGATATTCCTTGAAATCTTTTCCATGCTGAAGGACGAGTGTGAGAAATTCTTGATGCTTCTGACGACGCTTGCGTTCAGCTTCAAGTTTCTGTTGTTTTTCGAGTTTTTCAGTTGCTCTCGCCTCTCTCAATCCTTGACGTTTAGTGCGCTTATAAGCCTTAACATTGACAGCCGTCTCGAGAGTCGTATCTCGTCGAATGCACTGAACAATTTCACTTCTCAATTGCCGTTGGAAGTTTAGAACGCGCAAAGCTCTCAATTCAATTTGAGCTTGTAAACGCAAGTCCTCGGACATGTATGTTGGCAAATTTTTAAGCTGTTCCATGCGCAAAGCAATTCTCGATGCCATACGATTTTCACGCTCGTTAAGAATCACAATTGGATCGAGTCCTTGTGGCTTAGCGATTGCCGTGACTCGATTCTTATTTTGTTGCATTTGTTGACCGGCAGGTGCGCCAGGACGAGGTGATTGTGGCTGTGAATTCGGACGAGGAATCATAGCACTACCAGGAGGACCCGATTGTTGATTTCCAGGTGTAGCCGCTTTCATTGAGTCGCCTTGCTGTTGAGTTGGCGGCTGTTGTTGATTAGTTTGAGCTGGCGGCATTTGTTTGCCTTGACTCACAGGTGGCGTAGCAGCGATCGGAGGCTGTTGAGATGATGGCTGAGATGAGGGTGTTGCCGTTGCAGCAGCCGGAGGAGTCGAGCATTGAGGTGGCGTTTGTGAGTCACTCTTTTGTCCACGTGTAGAATTCACCAAATTCTTACTTATTGGTAGATTTCTTGCGAGTTGACGATAAGCCATAATTTGACTTCTCAATTGATCGAGTTGCGGCGATGAGAGACAAGATGATTTAGAGTTTGCACGTATTGCCAGCAATTGTGAGTAGCGGGGATCTTCAATGAGTCCCTTCTCTTCCATCGAATCAATTGCCTTCTGAAGGGCACTCAGATTTTCTTGGCCAGGCGGTTGCTGTGAGCCCATTTGAACCATTTGAGGAGGAGGTCCATGCATCATTTGTGGCGGACCTTGCATCATTTGAGGAGGACCATGCATTTGTGGCGGCATGCCAGGTGGTCCCTGTTGTTGTTGTTGCATCATTTGAGGTGGATGCCCTGGATTATTAGGTGGAATATGTTGTTGTTGTTGGGGAGGAATAGTTTGCGATGCTAACGGTGGTTGTTGTGCACCTTGCGGAGGCCCGGGAGGCATCTAAAATGAAATAAAACAGTTAGACAATTGATTAGATAATTTTACTTATCATTTTTGAAGTTTGATAAGTTTTTCTCACAATTAAAAAAAAATTATTAGTCTCGATTGGGTTTTAAGACGATTAAGACGTGAGTAAAAATGGCTCAGAGTATATTTGCACGCTACAAGTGTGCATTTGGAGTGGGCGCTGTTATCATTATCGCCGCTATTATAGGAATAGGTAGGCGATTTTTTTTATGTAACAATTTTATCTCTCACTCTCACTCATATAGTACTTGGAGTTGTTTTGACGAGAGGCAGTAGCGACGATGGAGAGGAACCGCAGGGGAGAAATTTCAACATTGATTTTACGAAAAATACATTCCTGATGGATGGAAAGCCATTTAGATATGTGGCTGGATCTTTCCACTATTTTCGAGCACTGCCACAAACATGGCGTGAAAAATTGAAAACTTTAAAAGCTGGTGGACTCAATGCAGTCGATATTTACATTCAGTGGTCACTCCACAATCCCGAAGATGGTGTTTATCATTGGGACGGAATTGCGGATGTTGAAAATATCGTTCAAATTGCTCACGAGGAGGGACTTTATGTAATTCTTCGACCTGGTCCTTATATTTGTGCGGAAATTGACAACGGAGGACTTCCATATTGGTTGTCTAAGAAATATCCAAATATAAAAGTGAGAACAAGAGATCCGGATTATCTGTTTGAGGTTGAGAGATGGTACTCAAAGCTAATGCCGCAGTTTGAAAAGCATTGGTATGGAAATGGTGGCAACATAATTATGGTTCAAATTGAAAACGAATATGGAGCTTTCGGTGCGTGCGATGAAGTGTACAAAATTTTCTTAGCAAACGAGACTGAGCGATATACGAAAGGACATGCTTTATCATTCACATGCGATCGTCCCATTGATGATGAATTAACCTGCGGTCAAGTGCCGAATGTTTTTGTGACAACTGACTTTGGTCTCGCCAATTTCTCGCAAGTTGAATATAATTTTAATAAATTGCGAGAAGTTCAACCAAACGGACCTTTAGTGAATACAGAATTTTATACTGGTTGGCTTACACACTGGCAAGAGGATAATGCGAGAAGAAGCGGAGCTGATTTAGCAAAGACTTTAGAGTACATGTTGGCTTTGGGAGCGAATGTTGACTTTTACATGTATTTTGGAGGCACTAATTTTGGATTTTGGGCGGGTGCTAATGATTGGGGTATTGGTCGCTATATGGCCGACATTACAAGCTATGATTATGACGCACCAATGGATGAAGCTGGAAATCCAACTGAAAAATATATGATCTTTAGGGAGGTGATTAAAAAGTACATCGATGTCGTCGATGAATCCGAAATTCCACAGAAAAAGAGAACTATGAGTTTGAGTGCATTAACTCTAAATCCTGTCAATTCAATTTTATCGAATGAGGCAAGAAATACTTTAGGATCGCGACCAATTCAATCAAGCACACTCTTAACTTTTGAACAGTTAAAACAATTTTCAGGCTTTGTTTTATATGAGACAACTTTACCAGCGACTTTTACACGAGATCCAGCACTTCTTGAAGTGAGAGATTTAAGAGATCGTGCTTTAGTATACATCGACCACGAGTACATTGGTGGTTTATCGAGAGAAAATGTCATTAGTAAAATTCCAATTAGTTCCATCTATGAGGGCTCAAAGCTTTCAATTCTGGTTGAGAATCAAGGTAGAATAAATTTCCAAATTGCTGACGATTATAAGGGCATTAGAGACCGTGTGCGAATTCAGACTTTCCACGACACTCAGAATACTTTTTATAATTTTAATAATTGGACAATCACCGGATATCCATTTGAGAATTTTGTTGAACTTGAAAGTTTAGCGAGAATTTCAAATGACTATCAAGTGGATCCGAGTGGCGATGCAGTTGATGGACCGATTGTTTTTCATGCTGAATTTACAATTGACGAAATCACAGAAATATACGATACCTACTGGGACACGACTGACTGGTCAAAGGGCTTTATTTTTGTAAATGGTTTTAATCTCGGAAGATATTGGTCAATTGGACCACAAATCACCATGTACATCCCTAGAGATATTCTCAAGCATGGTAAAAATGAAATTTTCGTTGTCGAATTGCAAAAAGCACCGACAAATTTCCGCATGAACTTCCTCAATGGACCAATTTTTATTAACGATGAAAAGGTTTAAAAATTCAACTTTCACATAAAAAAAAGATGGAAAAATGTCAATAAAAAAATGATTAGATAACTGAATAAAATTTTTTAATCAGTCGCTTCTCAATATTCAACGATTGAGGTTGTAAGCTATGGGATTTAAGACTTTTATTTTAAAGCACAAATGTGCCACAAGTGTCGCTTCAATTGTTCTTCTCGCGATAATTGTAACTTTTACAGTTCTTGCAGTTATTTTGACCAAAAAGAAGGATGAGGTGAGAAAATTTGATTTTAATAAAAGCTTTTTTCTAATTTTGAAGGTTTAGGATCGAAGCTTTAAAATTGATTATGAGAATGATCAATTTTTAAAGGATGGAAAGCCTTTTCGATTTGTTTCCGGTACTTTTCACTACTTTCGAGCTATGCCGCAAACATGGCGACAAAAGTTCAAAACAATGAAAGCTGGAGGACTCAATGCGATTGATTTGTATGTTCATTGGGCTCTTCATAATCCCGAAGATGGAGTTTTTCATTGGGATGGAATTGCAAATGTTAAAGAGTTCATTGAAATGGCCACTGAAGAGGGCTTTTATATAATTTTTCGACCAGGTCCTTACATTTGTGCGGAAATTGACAACGGAGGACTTCCATACTGGCTGGCTTCAAAATATCCCAACATAACCCTAAGAACGAGCGATCCAAATTATATTTTTGAAATTGAAAAATGGTACTCGAAGCTCTTGCCACAATTCGAAAAACATTGGTATGGAAATGGAGGAAAAATTATCATGGTGCAAGTTGAAAATGAATTGGGCGCTTACAAAACTTGTGACAAAAATTATCTTGAATTTTTGAGAGACGAAACTTTAAAGTACGTGTCAGATAATGTAGTTTTATTTACAAGTGATTAGTCGCAAGATAAGACACTCTCGTGTGGCATCGATGGACTCTTCAAGACAATTAATTTCGGTTTGAGTAGCTTCGAAGAGGTTGACGCAAGTTTCAGAAAATTGCGAGAATATCAACCCAAAGGACCATTAGTTGTTACTGAATTTTGGGATGGATGGTTTACTTTGTGGCAGGGAGTGCATGCAAAAACTGATGTGAATGGATTAGCTAAAACGCTCGACTATGTGTTAGAAATGGGTGCAAGTATCAATTTATATGTCTACTATGGCGGAACAAATTTCGGATTTTGGTCAGGCGCTGATGTTCGAGGAGTTGGTAATTATATGCCAGACATAACAAGCTATGATTATGACGCACCGATGAACGAAGCTGGGAATCCAACTGATAAATTTGACGCCTTTAAAAATGTCATTGGAAAGCACTTTGATTTAACAAGTACTGAGGCAATCATAACTCAATTTATGACTCTTGAAAATATAATTTTAAAACCTGTCAATTCAATTTTGTCGCGAGAAGGGAGATTGATATTAGGCTCAAGACCAATTCAATCCAATATTCTTTTAACTTTCGAAGAACTTAATCAATTTTCAGGTTTAGTTCTTTACGAGACAAAATTGCCAAAATTCACAAGAGATCCAGCAAATTTAGAAATTATTGATTTAAGAGATCGTGCTTTAATTTATGTCGACGATGAATTTATTGGTGTCTTATCAAGAGAAAATTACGTCAGCAAAATTCCAATAAGTGGCAATCGTGAAGACTCAACATTATCAATTTTAGTGGAAAATCAAGGTCGATTAAACTTTGGAGTTACTGACGATTACAAAGGAATCAGAGGTGATGTTAGAATTCAGAGTTTCGATGATAATGAAGTTACATACAATATTCTAAAAAATTGGACAATTACTGGATATCCTTTTGAAAAATCAGTTAAATTTGAAAATTTAGCGAGAGTTTCTGAAAATGTTCAAGTTAATTCAATTAACGGTCCAATACTTTTGCATGCTGAATTTACAATTGATGAAAATGTAGAAATTTTGGATACCTACTGGGACACGACTGAGTGGGGAAAAGGATTTATTTTTGTAAATGGTTTTAATCTCGGAAGATATTGGTCAGTTGGACCTCAAATGACAATTTACATTCCAAAGGAAACCCTAAAACATGGCAAGAATGACATTTATGTTGTCGAGTATCAGCAAGTTCCATCTTCTTCACTCAACATGAATTTTGTCAAGCAGCCACTTTATAAATAAGCAGCATTTTTTATCAGCAGTTACACAATTATCTAGCCTCTTATCGAAGCTACTTTTTAATAGCCAATCAAGCGATTACAGTCAATGAAAAATTACTCAATGATATTTTTAACTAATTAGGTGCTTCAATGAAGTTTGCAAATTATGGAGATGTTAATGAGTTGAGGTCATTACTATCAATTTTGTGACTCGTTTAAAAATTATGCGATTCAATAAAAGAGAACATGTCTAAACTTTTAAATTTACCCTCCCAATTTGAAACCCCACAGACAGATTATTATCAATTTTAACGACACACTTGAAAAGTATAGTGTTTTCGATCATATATTTGCACACATATTCTCAGTTGCTCCGTGGTGTTCAACCGGTGAGGAAGTTTGACAATGAAGTCGATTTGGTTGTTTACAATCGTGTTGCTATCACTGCATAGCATGTGCTTCGCGCAAGTAAGTCCATTATCATTTTCTCTCTTTTTTTATTCTCTCACAAAATAAATTTACGCTCATTTCTCTCTCGAAATTTTGTTTCTTCGGTCAATCGAGTGAAACTCAAACATCTCCACCTTATGAGTGACTTAATCCTTTTGGATAGTATCGATTTTGTGAATGTTTCATTATAAATTCCAATCGAATATTTACTACGCAACCACTTTTGATAAACATAAATTTTTTTTTGAGTGAAAAAATGTTGAAAATTGTGGTAAAATTAAATGTTCAGCTATAAATTGTATCAAAATTTAATTTCATTAATTGCACTTAGGATCGCAAATTCGAAGTTGACCCCATTAACGATGTTTTTTTGATGGATGGTCAACCATTTCAATACGTGGCAGGTTCTTTTCATTATTTTCGTGCTCACGAGGATACATGGAGAGATAAGTTGAGGAAAATGAGAGCTGCTGGACTCAATGCAGTTGACATGTGAGTTAAAATATGTTAAATAAAAACTATTATTAAATTTTAATCTCATATAGCTACATTCAATGGTCGCTTCATAATCCAAAAGATGGAGTTTACACGTTTGATGGAATCGCGGACATTGAAAAATTCGTGGAGATAGCCACGGAGGAAGATCTTTACATCATCTTAAGACCGGGACCATACATTTGTGCTGAAATTGATAATGGCGGATTGCCCTACTGGCTCGCAACTAAATATCCAAATATTCAAGTTCGTACAAAAGACAAAAATTACCTTGATGAAGTTGAAAAGTGGTACGAAGTGCTTTTGCCACTCTTCAAAGACCATTGGTATGGAAAAGGAGGAAATATTATTATGGTGCAAGTTGAAAACGAATATGGAGCTTATAAACTTTGCGATGAAGAGTATAAAATTTTCTTACGCGATTTAACCGAGAGATATACGGGTGATAAGGCACTCTTATTCACCACCGATAGACCAATTGATAATGAGCTTAGGTGTGGATTAATTGAAAATGTTTTTGCGACAGTCGATTTTGGAATTGCCAATGCGACCGAGGTTGAATTTAATTTTAATAAATTAAGAGAGGTGCAGCCAACGGGACCTTTAGTAAATTCAGAATTTTATACTGGATGGCTCACGCATTGGCAAGAGAAAAATGCGAGAAGAAGTGGATTTGAACTTGCCGACACATTGCGTATCATGTTAAAGGATTATAAGGCAAGCGTCAACTTCTACATGTTCTTTGGCGGCACTAATTTTGGATTTTGGGCGGGTGCTAATGATTGGGGTATTGGTCGTTATATGGCCGACATTACAAGCTATGATTATGACGCACCACTAACTGAGCCGGGCGATCTAGCACCAAAATATTACGTTTTGAGATCGGTTATTGGAGAGGTAACTGCTATTTAAATTCACAAAATTTTCTTTCAATAATAATTGCACATATTTTTTTTCGTGGCAGTACTTACAACTCCCTCCTTTGGCTCTGCCGGATCCATCTAAAAAGACAAAATATCCATCGATTACATTGAGTCCAATCAATAATATTTTATCGAGCAGTGGAAGATCAATTTTGGGAAGTGAACCGAAACAAAGTGGAGGTAAATTGTGGACATTCGAAGAACTTGATCAATTTTCAGGATTCGTCCTCTACGAAACGACACTTCCATCGGAATTCACGAGAGATCCAGCCGAATTCAAAGTAAACTTTTTTTTATTAATTTATTTTTTTTAACAAAGTAAACTTTTTTTCTCTCAGTCGACAACATTAGTATTATTGACCGTTGAGAAGTTGAGAGATCGTGCACATGTTTATGTTGAGGGAAAACTTGTTGGAGTTTTATCTCGTGAAAATGTTATCAAATCGATTCCACTGAATCGAGGAAATGCAGGCAGAAAGCTATCGATTCTCGTCGAAAATCAGGGAAGAATTAACTTTCAGGAGAATTTTGATTTGAAGGGAATTGTGGGAAATGTAACTCTCCAAGTTTTCGACGAGCCCTACTATGAGGAACTTTCTGATTGGACAATAACTGGATATCCGTTTGAGGACTATTCAAAAATTGAAGAATTTATCACAATTGAAGCTGGAAAAACTCATGAACTACCCAAGAATGGGCATTTAAAGGAAGGTCCAGTAATTTTCCATGGAACATTAACAATTGATGAAGTCACAGACACTTGGTGGCATGTAAAGGGATGGGGCAAAGGAAGTTTGTTCGTGAATGGTTTTAATTTAGGCCGATACTGGTCAATCGGGCCACAAATGACTCAATACATTCCGAAGGAGCATCTCAAGCAAGGAGATAACTCAATTGTTGTTCTAGAACTTCAAAAAGCACCTTTGGATTTAATTTTCAATTTTTCGGATGTTGCCGATTTTGACGAGAACTAAGCTATGCCATATTTTTTCATTTGCCTTCCATATTGAAATATTTTTCTTTTTGAAAAACTTCTTTCCTCCTAAATTCACTCATTAAGCTCACTGGATTATGTTTTTCCTTTAATTACGCACTTGTTTATTGCAATTATTAATGCAAAGTTTACTTAAATAAAGGCACTAAAGCAATAAAAGAATTTTCGAGAAAAGGCTTACCGAATTTTGAGGCGTCGACATTTATGCCTTTTTTACAAGCTATAACTCTTTACTTTTGCACTTAATTCATTCGTCAAGTGTGTTTGCTCACTTTTTAACTGCTTTCAGCGACCACAATAATGATTTAACGCGATGATTTTTAATTTTTTTTCAAATTATTTTAAAGAGAAAAGACGGGGCAAGGAACTTTGCAGCCAGCATCAATTTCTGTTCGGATTAGATTTTATCCGCACGATGTTTTTTTTAATAATTTTTTTCGGTCGAAATTATTTTTTCACTTTTCAAAATTTTTATTTAAATAAAATTTTTTTTTTTAATTTTAATATTTTTCATGGACTCAAAATTTTATTTAAATTTCTTCTAGTTTCCCTTCCATATTATTTTTTTTAACAAGTTCAGTTAAACATTATTCATCAAACATATTATTATTATCGATCATTTAATCTGTAAACTCTAATAAATTTGGAGCTAAAAATTCTTTAAAGAAAAAACTGCGTTATTTTTATGCGAATCACCATCAAACAGCAAAAACAATTTAGACATAGTATATTTCTCGTGTTTAGTGTGTGTGTGTGTGTGTGTGTTTTAATTCAAATGGAAACCACGCTCTTTTGTGGCATTCAATAGCTTTTCTCGCAAAATTTCCTCGGTTGGGTAGTCAGGTAGCTTCAAATAATGGACACAAGTGTTGACTGATGGATAACTTCCACTTCCAGCGTCTACTTTACGGACGACAGTCAAGCGTGGATGGAGATTGGCAAAGCCTCCTGGCGGAAGGTTACTACAACCAGTTGTAAATTGTAAAAATGCCTTTCGCTCCTCGCCCGTCATGTTCATGAGCACATTAATGAAGCGAATAAAGCCAGGACTAAAAATAAAAATATAAAAAATGTCAATAAAACTAAATCAATAATGAACTCTAAAACAACCCACCTATCCTTCGAATATCCCAATTTTGGTTCTGTATAGTTTAGAAGTTCTTCGCGTGTCCATTCGGGATTCTGTTCGCCGCAAATCATTTTTCGCGCCTCTTCTGGATTGAATGCGGCCAATTTGCTGAGTGAAAATACCTCACAGAAGCCTTTATGGAAGGCATCAAGTTGTTTGGCAATTCCGTCTTGCAAGCAGAATTTAATTGTTAAATCACAGTATTCCTCGACGTTATTTATGGTCACATCGACGTTCGCTCCATTTGGTATCAATTCAGCGTGTGGAAATTCGAAGACTTTTGAGCTTGGCAGATAGGTGAACGTGAGTGCGAGATCTTCCAGTTCTACTGGTCCCGAGTTTGTCGTCAATCGAAGTTGACTAATCTTATCGAGCTTTTCAGCTGCCGTAAAATCATCATTCTGTTCGATATTTTGCTTCTGTTGAACCAACTCCGACAATTCTTGTATGAATTTTGCTCGAATGGGATCGATTTCGACGAGATTTTCGTGTGTTAAAATTCCCTCGTACCATGCTGCATCGTTAATTGTGAATTTAGAATAAGCCTCTGCGAGATCTCTATCGCTCTCCTCCGACATTATGCTCGAAGTCATTATATCCTCTGACTTGAGTGTATTTGATGGAATTTTAACCTTTGATAGGGACTTGTTGTGACAGAGAAGCTGCAGGAAACTGTTGCTTAATGGTAAATCCACAAGACGTCCATCTTGAAGAACCTTAAAAGGTGTTTAGAAAAATAACTTATTAAAATTTTTCTTTAACGAGTAAAAATAAAATTTACCTTTGCAATGAAAACGCCCAAGAACCAAAAGAATTCCGCGACTTTATCACAAATTTCAGATTCTTGAGGCAATGGTGCTGGAAATAGTCCACTCGGTCGTCGCACATAATATCCAATGGGTCTCACTTCCCCACTCGAAACACTCGTTTCACTCTCAATATGTCTATTCTCTTCATCTTGAGCAACCACATCGGCGTCATCGCAGAGCCACATTTTCAAGTCCGAACGCTGAAGTTCATTGGCAACGAGGGCATAAAATTCGAGAGTTGGTCCCAAGCCGGTACCCTCTTCGTTGACAAACTCAATTTCCAATACTGATTTTCGGTTGCAGTGAATTTTCATAACTTGCAGAGCCCATTCGAGCAGTTCCATTGATCGTGGCACCTTAACCCGCTCGTGCTTTAATCTACCAACACGAAATTCATGTTGATCTGCGTGACGAGGCGAGAGTCCAGGCGTTCTTTGTCGCTCGAGTGTAACATCTTTTTGCGATTGAAGCCATACGATAGATCGTGATGCACCGAAAGCAGTGCAATTAAAATAGACTTGACGCGTATCGAAGGGAAACAAGAATGGACAGCTTTGATTGAAATCTTCGCACCATGTTGGCAAACTATTGCTCGCAAGCACGAGTGGATCTTGAATTTGCTGAAGAAGCTTATTGGTAATTTTCTTGCTCATGTAGAGTTCGTGACTCAAGTTATTTAGTGCATTATCGATGGAATTAATTTGTGCAAGAAGCTGTAAAACGTCATCAACCGAGCACTGTAGTGTGTTATTCGTATTATTTGTTGGTGTTGTTGGAAGGGGTGAGCTTGGCGATAGAGTTGAACCGGCACTTCTTAAATTCGATATCAAAAGCGGTGTATTTCTGCCATCCTCATTACTATTATCCTCCTTATTTGCCTCTCTGTAGACAATTGTGTAGGTCGGCTCCCAAATCTTCTTTAATTTATCACTCTTTGACAAGTTTGTCATTTGAACGAGCTCTTGTACGGCGCGGAAAATTGTCCACTCGGGATTCGTGAGAGGAATTTCAACGTCATTAATGCCCGTCATGTTGGGACCACGCAACACTAAATACAATTGTGGCTGTGGAATAGGTGAAGAGTCGGTGTTTTGAACGGAAGTATCGATTGAACCCGGCGGAGGCACTTCAATATCGCTCGTTTGATTGATATTCGTTCTGCCGGGACGGGGATCAAAAGCGGGAATGAGTGCTGAGAATGAACGTTTTAAAACAAATTCATCATCCCACGATTTCCTCTTGCCAGCCGCCACCAAACGATTTTCGAGTGTCTCCTCATCCATGAATGAGAGTAAATTCCTCGAAACCATCACTTGCAACAATGTATTCCCAACCTCTTGATATTCGTCCTCATTTTCATCATCAACCGTTTCATCTTCGATATCATCGAATTCATCGGATTCGCCGAGAAGTGTTGGTGGTCTGCATGTCTCGAGGAAGTCCTCTAAACTCACTTGCTCACTATCGCTTGAAGTTGATGTGAGGCTCATTGTTAATGAAGGATTTACCGCACCGCCGCCAATCGATTGATTTGTAGCACTCGAATTTACACTCTGAACTGAGCTCAAAAGACCCGGATAGTTGCTTGTGAGTGCCAACTTAACGAGGCTCGTAACTGAATTACTTCCACGCGGAAAATAGCCGCCAGTCGGATTATTTAATGTCTCTGAATTATTCATACTTCCACCGGCAATTTCGGACATGTTATTATTATTGTTTATGTTGGTGTTTCTTGCTCTCGCCATAACAGCAATGCTCTCGAGTAAACTGGGACTGCTTTCAGATGCGACTGAATTTGGTGGAACTGCGACAGGAACAACTGAATTGCTTTCATTTGGCAGTGCAATGGCCGACGATGAAGCTGCATCCTCGGACGATTGACTTTGCAAGTACTTTTCAAATTCGCTAAAGGCCTTTCTAAAGCGCGAATCTCTATCGTCTGGATTGATGTTATTTTTATTATTATTATTACTGCCAACTGTCACTGGAGCAGCTACGGCACTAGTATTTGTCAAAGACGATGATGATGATGATGACTCTTGATTGCTCTTCGGTAGGGATAATTTAACACTCGAGAGAAGATTACTTTGCGATAAAATTCCCGATGAAAGGAGACTATTTGTGTTGTTACGAAGCATATCAATTTTATCGAGCATTTCGAGTTTTGTATTTAGCAGTGTCTTACTGATGCTGTTTGCAGATTGACTCAAATTTAACTTGTTATTTGCCTCATTAAGATTTGATGCCTTATCTTCGCTGAAACTCGTTTGTCGAGACATTGAATCGCGACTCGAGCAAGCCTCTAATGCACTCGAACAAGCTGCTTCGTCAATTCCGGCTGTGTCGCTGAGCGATAAGTTCTCCGTAATTGTGGCGAGATCAGACAACGAGAAGCTTGAAGAGTTTATGGTTGACAAGTCGGGTAAATGGAGCGAGTGTGATACGTCTGCAGCATTTCCAACACTACCATCGACACTCGAGTTGGCTATGTCTAAACGTGCTGATGAGAGAACATTTTCAGCAATAACCTCGACTTGATTCCATGTTAAATTATCTGCAGATGCAGCCTGATCAGTTGACGCCACTGAAGTCTTACTTCCCTCCGTTGCCTCCGGTAAACTTGGTGTTGAGCTTGATTTGCGACTGTTCAAAGAATTTCCTTTTTCGCCTTTCTTAGTCGACGCCGTTGAACTCGTCGAGATATCGAAATTGGGTAGGTTATCAGAGTTCGACAATTTAAGATCATATTTTCCTTCGGCACCCATTCTATAGGAATTTCTTAGGCCATGATCCCACTTGACGTCTATCCATCCATTATGAATTTCACCAGTAACCGTTCCCTCTGTTGTGCCATCTTGATCGTCCCAACGCCAATCGACACCTCTCAAAACACGAGCACCAGCCGTAAAGTGCTTCAATTGTGACCTTATTTGACGTCTCTCACGTCTCATTTTCGCCTCATTTTCTTTCACAACAGTACGCTGCATATCATCACAAACGGAAATCACTTTACCATAGACTTCAAAGCCCGATAAACTCAAGTAGTGAGTCTGTCCCGATGCATTTCTTCCATTCTGTTGAATTCTAATGTGTCGATAGCCACTCTGTGCCTCTTCCGTTTGAGGACAATCAACTGGCCATGTGCATGTAGATCCAGGCTCTACCAGACTCTTATCTTCATTATGCGTGACTAGATTGACCCAATTGACGCCGTCTTTTGACATTTGAAAGAGCCAATTACGAAGTGCTGAACGTCCATAGCCACGAGCATGTCGCAAAGTATATGCAGTCGGTACAATGTGCATTCCTAAATCGATGGAGAACCATGCCTTTTTGTTATCTTTCGTGTGACAATTAACGCTGATGCTATCGCGCGAGAGAATATCCTCGAGTTTACCATAGGGAAGAGTGCGACCTTCTGAGCTTGTGATTGAAACTAAGCCATATTGTCCCGGATTTACCCAGTCTGTTGATTTTCCATTGCTACCGATAAAGAAGATGATTCCGTTTTCATCAAAATCGTGTTGATGCTTAAATGTGCTCACTTTGCCGTCCTTTAATTTTTTCAAATAGAGGAAACTCGATCGATCCATGTCGTACCATTGTTTTGCGACCATTTTAAGGAGAAATTTGTTGAGTTGAGCGACAGTCGTGAGTGGTTCCATTTTTAAATTTCGTCCACTTCTATCAAAGAGCGTGTCACCCGATCTCTCGAGACGGAATCTCAATCGTTTTGTGAGAATTTGAATACCGTATCCGCCAATTGGCGAGTCGTAGAGATGAACTGGCAATTTTTCAATGCTTTCGAGGACAGCGACAAGTTTCTGAACTAAGACACTCGCCGTATTCTTATTGTTTTTGAACATGCAATCTTTAAATATTGCAATTCGTTGTTTCTGATAACGTCCCGCTTTATTTCTATTCATTCCCAACTCCCAGCAGCTTTTCGAGAGCACGGCAACCAATGCTTGAACTAATCCAGAGCTATGCATCTCATAAGCACTAATCACACTATCACTATGCAAGAGTTGAGCCAATTCGTTGAGGGCTGAACGCAGTTTATCCTGCCACGATGACATTTTCGTAATTTCTCCAATGTTTTGTTGATTTTGGGTCGGTATACATTGTTCGTCGAGAGCAAACTCAATTTTACGCACGATATGTGAGAGTTTAGCGACTGCACCTCTCGGAACGGCTTGAGCGGCCTTGAAATATCGATTGTAGAGGTCACGAGCAAGATTTTTAACTTGACATTTCTGCGCTTCGGCCTTCGAGCGTAATTTCTTCTTTCGTACATTTGTCCAGCCAGATGCAAAGTCTGGTCCGAGTGTTGTTTCAGCGGTAAATGTATGCTTGGTGCCACGATTACTCTCGAAAATGAATCCGGGAAGATCGTCTTGAAGGATTGTAACCTAAATTGAAAGAATATTTTATTACAATATTTTTATTACAATTTCACAATTAACTTACTTGATGACCTTCAGAGTTGTTGATATGCAAATGATTTTCTTTTTGACTATTCAAAACCCAATTGCCGACGACAATTCGAAGAGGTCCGGGAGTGGAGAGAATTGGAGATGGATTTGCTTGTCGCACGGCGGCACGTGCTCTTTGAAGTTTCTCAAGGAATTCACCACGATTTTCTGTAATTTAATAGAGTCAAAATTAGCTTTTAGCACGCAAAACAAATTTAATGGTGAATGATTTTTGCATGATAGCAATAATTATTTGTTAGCACAAAAAACACTTCTCACCTTCACTCGAAAGCGCATCGCTTGAGCGATTTTTTCCTAAAAAACAAGAGTAAAACACAATCAGTTAATTTTGAGTGAGTCATACGTGCACAAAAAAGTTAACTAATTAATTACATTTAAATTAATTCTTACCTGAGCTATCGTTGCCATTTTCGGGGCTTCCGCTCGAGTACATTGTTGCCAATTTGCCATCGAGAATGAAGCGGAACCATCCGTTTGAGCCATTCGAGAGCTCGAGCGCTGCCGAATCTGACCAAACATATAAGCAATCTCTACCACGACAAATGCTCCATTCATGCCAGAAATAAGCTAATCAAGACATTGAGATGATGTAAAAGAATGCGTGAATTTTAAGGGTTCATAGGTTTAAGTTTATTAGTTGTTACCTTTTCCTGGAAGAATTTCCTTTGCATCTTCCTGACCTTCGGCATTACCACTTGTGCCAGGTGTCGCTGGATCTAAATAAAAAAAATTCTTTAAGAATAAAGAAATTTTAAAGCAATAAAAAATGTATACCTTTTGCAGCACGACTAGTTGTCGGCTCTTCCTGTGAGCGAATGACATCGCTGTCACTGTCACCATTTGAGCCCATCAACGATTGGACTTTCGAAAACACTCCGAGTCTCGCGAAATGATCTAAAAATTCCTCTTGACGCTTATTCATCAACTCTTCAATTATTGTCAAAACAACAAGGTGTCCATCTTCGTCATCCTAAAAAGAAAAGTCAAAAATGATTTCATCAAATGAGTCACGCGTATTGAAAAAAAGAGCACACATTAAAACGCACAAACACACGCACATCGAGATCACTCAATGAGATGGAAACGATTGAAAATAAATATAATTTTTTTATACAATTAACAATTGGTCATTATTATTATTATTGGCGTGTGCGAAATGAGAGATTTTTTTTTAAAAAAGATCAAATTTTAAAATGAGAGTTAAATGCCAGCATGATATGAAAAGTAAAGTAGTTTTTTTAAGTAGATAGATAGAGAAAGTTAATTTCATGCTTATATATCATAAATTAAGTCACACGTTAAAATGTCACATCGAATTATCAAAATGTTTATATGCATTATTTGAGAGCTTTAATATTGGGAAGGATTTTAAAGAAAACGAAATCAAAGAGAGGAGATTTACCGAACCACTAAATTTCAACGACCAATTGTTAATGGTAGACGAAGGAGGTAAAATGTAACGCCATTGGCGTTGCTTTAAAGTTTGCACAAGTGCTTCTTTCGTCGGTGGCCCCATTAAGCAGCCATTAAATTTCTTTGGAAACATTGTACAACAACTACTTTTACTAGTGGGCAAGGGAGGCCAACTGTAGTCAATCTATAAATGTGTGTGAATGTCAAATTTGTTCCAACAAGGAAAGAGAGAGAGAGAGAGAAAAAGATTAAAAAATTATTAATTATCATTCGTGTTATAGTTTCCATATCACATGAATTTCACATGCTTGTCCATAATTTTGTGTGGTTCTAGTTATATTTTTTTTCCGACGTATATTTTGGTGTGTATATAATGTAATTTCAATTCGGCGCATTTAAAATCGATTAACTCACCTCATTATCGAGAACACTCGCAACAACCTCAACCAAGAGTGTTCCCAAGTTAGGATCCGTTTGTTCAGCACACAAATTTCCCAATACATCTTTTTGGACATATTGAACCATCTTTTTAATCAAACCTTTATTAATTGAACAATTTGTTAAAAATTAAAATTATTAAAAATTGATAAATCTTACCAAGACTAGATCGTCTAACGCTAGACAACATTGTACTCTGAAATGTTTTGCAGAAAACGGGAAGGAAAAATTTCAAGTATACGGGTGCCATTTCCGGGTCACCACGAGGCTCACTCGTCTCATTCGGATCACTGGGATCATTTCGAATTGATGAAGTCATCCACTCGCCAGGCGATTGTAGAATTGCAGCGACTTCACGATGACCTTCCTCGGGTCGTTCTCTCGCCTTATCTAAAGGCGTCTTTCCATCTTCATCTCTTAAATCAGGATTGGCTCCATGTTTTAGGAGAACTTTAGCGATGCCTGGACGTCCAAAGCACGATGCATAATGAAGCGATGAACTTCGCTGACCCTTGTTGACGTCGGCACCCTTTTCACATAAAAATTCGACCATTTCGAGAGTGCCAAAAGCAGAGGACCAATTGAGGAGAGTTTGACCGACATCGTCCATACAATTTACATCAATTCCACCCGTCTCAATGGCCTCAATTAAAGCTTCAGTGTCTTTACTTCGGATACAGTCAATCAATTGACGATGAATTCTCTCGGTACTTGAATCAGCACGTCTAATTCTCGGAACCAGACCTTGTGAGCCTCCAATTCGACCAAGTGCTTGTCTTCCTTCAAAAAGGAGCAATAGAATTAAGTCAGCTAATCGCATGCAATCTAAAATGCATCTTTCATCTTCCGACTTTAGTGCTCTCTCCATAGCTTCCGGCAATTTGGATCTCAACAAATTGTGAGCTATACTCGGTGAGCCTCGGCAAAGTGTCGACAATAGGGATATTGTTGTTGCAATTGACTGCGATGATTTGCTTGAACTATAGTGAAATTAATAAAATTAGTATTCACGACTATTTAGCAATTGAAAAAGTTACCTTTTGCCCGGATCTGCTGGCGCTTTTGGTGCATTTGATGCCGCTACACTTAATTTATTTTGACTCTGCGATGATCCAGACGAGGTGGACGCGGCAGAGCCTCCCGCATTACTAAGTCTATTAATTAAATGATCTACTAGTCCATATTCGGCTAAAGGCGCTGGATCAACTCCTTTTCTCGTATAACGATCAGCAACAGATGCAAAGCATTTTAGAGCACCGTCAGCCACGAGTGCATCCTCGTGCTGAAGCAGTGTACTTAGGCTTTCAACGCATGTCTGTATATTTACACCCTGCGGCTCCACTTTACTGCACAATCTCGACACTACAATCATCGCCGAGTGGAGTGTGTCTTTATGAATTTGTGATCCATTATCGCGAATGTAGGTGAGAACGCAATTCAAGCCGCCGCCTTCAAACACGGCACCCGCTTCACGTGAACAGACGAGTTCAAGGACTTTTATGCATTGTTCAGCCAAATCACAGCTCGTTCGATTGCTGAGATCGAATATTACCAAACGATTGCAAATCGCTTTGATTGCGCCATCAATAGCAACAATGCGGCGAGTGCACTCGGCCGAAACGTCTAAATAGTATGTGATCGCTCTTGCCGTAACTTCCAAAATCTTCAAAAAATAAATTTTAGTTGAAAAATTATTTAAAAAGTTTTATATAACTCACATTTTCTGGCGCAAGTTCGTCGAGAAAAATCTTGCAAAGTGCTGGGAGGAAGGTGCGTGGTGGACAGCTTTCGAAACATCTATCGACATTGTCGCTCATGAGAAGTAACATGCAGAGTTGTTCGAGTGCAATTAATTGCATTTCTCTCTCATCACCCTGACCCATTGACAGCCATTCCAGTAGTGTTTCTGGATCAACGTCACTCATCTGGAAAAATTAATGAAAGATAAATTTAATTATGTCTTCAAAGTTATGCGAAAATTAATTTACTATTGGAATTTTTTCTCTCTTTCTGTTTTAAATAATATAATAAATTTCCATGGCAATGAAAAAAAGTCAAAGCTCACTAATATCAAATATTATGTGCTTGAAATTTGATGCTCTCACATGAGTCTAATCTAGACATATAAGATTAAACGCCAATTTTCTTTTGTACTAAATTTTTTTATGTAAAATGATAAATGCAGTTTATTTGGAACGTTTTAAGCGAGAGATTCACAGTTTAATGTAATAAAATTTCTGAAGTTATGATTCGTTCCAGCAATCGTAGAAGAAACGCTGATAGTCTTTGATCAGCTTTAGATCCGAAGTAATAATGATATTTTCAACATTACTCATCAATGCCTCGCGTGTCCAATTTAGCGAGCCCGTAATCAATAAGCCATGTTTTGGAAATAAAATTCTCCTGCGCGATTCCAAGTCTCCTCCTCCAACTTCATCGATTACCGAAAATATTTCCATTTCTTCATCGCATGACGGTGCATCGATCAAACAGAATTTATGGTGCATTGTTGCTCGCGAATATATTTTTACATTCATATCGCTCCTCTGCATATATTGAACTTGAGAGCCACTTGCCGATTCCATTGTATGATCGACAATTATATAAACTTTGACACCGCGTTTTCGCACATCCTTCAGTGCCTCGAACAAATTTCGATTTGTGAAAATGTACATGGCCACGTGAACTTGTCGCTGTGCGGATCTGATTAAATTTTCAAGGACCTCCGTGATGAAGAGTGTCTCCTCGCGCTCAAACTTTACTTGACGAGTAAGATAGGTGTTTCTGTTCTTCTCGCCCTGCGTGCAAAAGGCCTCACAAATCTCACGATTTTCGTCTGGCGTGACAATCTTTTCCTTAACAATTTCCACAATTTTATAGTATATCTCTCCGGCGACAATAAAGCCAGCAAGGCCGAGTGCGGTGTATTTGAGAATTTTTGATAAACTCATAGCTCTTGCTTATATAAAAAAAAACACACAACTAAAAAAATTAATAAAAAGAAAAGAGGCAAGAGCATAAAATTTCAATTTAGCAATAAAGAAAAAGAAAAAACAGCCGAAAAAGATTTGTAAACAGATTTAGAGAGAGAGAAAGAAATTTTCAAGTTGTTTGCCATGAATGTGAAACATTTCGTAATAAAATGATATCTCGAACAAAAAAACTTACTTTTTCAAACGGTGATTACTGTTGATGATGTTATTATATGTTTCCACTGCTGTTATTCGCTATTGTGGTCGACTTTATATTTCGGGGAAATATTTTATTGTATGATTTTCTTGTCGAAGGAAGCTTTCGCGAACCTTAACTTTAAATGTGGTGTTGAACTAAAAACTAAACTACTGTAAAGAGAAGAGAAAAGATAATAAGAAATTAATGCCCATTTTGTGGGTGCGTTTATATCGCGCAAAGAGAAAGTGAAAATAGTCACAGACGATGTGAAAACACTGAAGCTGTGGTTAAATCTCAAGTAGATTGATCATATGATTTTTTTCTTCTCTCTTTATGTGCCTTTGGCTTAGCTAAGTTAGCGCTGCGACGTAGTAGAAAAGAGTCAATATTGGATGCGAGATTTCGTGCTTACTTATGGAAACTAGTTTGAAAATTTTTTTTTTTTTATTTAGAACACCAAAAATAAAACTACTTATGATGATAGATAGTGAGACCCTCAAAAGTTACCGAGCGAAACCGAAAAATTCCATGTTTCTAATAATAATTTCTCTCCAACATAATCTCTGGCACACGGTACTATTTTTATTATTTAACTGACGCACAGCTGAGCACTCATATGTGAAAAACAAAAAATAGACGCACAAGAAAATGAACAAATTTAAGACGTATAGTTGAAAGAAAGAAGCACAAGCGAATAGGAAGTTCCAACCAGCTTCCTACACTTTCTTTCCCGCCTCACTCACTGTTTAATCATAAATACACACACACACACTGCGACTTCACTTGCTGTGCTGCCACTTGCTCAAACTGTTATTTGCTATTATTATGATTTTCACTCATTTTTCGGAGCGTGCATGAACTTTTATTTTGTTGTGGTTACGAAATGCCAGATAAAATAATCATTTTTTTTTTGTAAATGATTCTCTTAGAACTGAGTCGATAAAAATCGAAAACTTTTGTAAAATTAAAATTGCGTATAGCGAACCAAAAAGAAAAATATTATAATGCACCACTCTGCTGCGTGCTCGTCAGAGATAAATTATTCATTTTCTTTATGTTCGCTTCGACCGTAAACTATTCAATCAATAAATTGAACGAATGAGAGACCAATACGAAAAGTAAAACTTAAAGTCTGCTCATTTACTTCCGGTTTAAAGCTCTCTTTCTTCTTCTTCAAAAATGTTGCGTTCAATGTGTTAATTATTGCGTTGTTCATTCATCAACTCAATTTTTTTTTCGCACACTTTACCATAAAATAAAATAATATGAGAATATAATTTTTTTTTATTATTTTGTGTGCGGCCACAAGAAAAGCGAGTGAACGAGAGTGAGACTCAAAGAATTACTGTCATGGCCTTTTGTTGGCCTGATTCCAAATACTTTTATTTTGTGTACACGAACGAAGAGAGGAAGATTTTTTTGTTGTCTCTTGATCGTGAAACAACGAAATATATTTCTTTCCTTGCGGAAACACATGCTGATTGACATGAGCTTTAAATTTAAACATCTTACTTTCAACGGTTTGTCAATTAGCTAGAGAAATGGTTCAGATTTTACCGCAAGGCATTTAGTCATCGCTAAATTTTGTTAGTAAACTTCTTTTTTTTTGTTCAAGAGACACAAAAATATACACATTGTTCGCTATTTTTATGTACAAACTTCTACAAGAGAGCTTTCTCGCTTCACGTTTCAATGAACTTGAAATCGAAGAACTCGCTTTAATTAATCTCATCGTGTATTTATCTTCATAACTGCAAGTATAATCGTTTATAATCTAATCACACATTCATTGCATGTTGCATAATACGAAATAAAATAGTTATGGCATTTAGTAATTGCATGCACAAATAATATAAACGCGAAGAAATATTTATTTTTTTTTCAATCACCGCCGTCTGTCGAAACAGAACAAAGAACTTTTTTGAAACACACATTCCACATACATGCTCAGTGTGTATATAGATAGTCTATTGAGATTTTTGGATGAGAAAATTGCGATTGAACAGCAGCAGCAGCAGAGTAGTGGCACATATTTAAATTATTATCGCTTTCAGCCAGCACGTGTACGTCATTCGATTTATGATTGAAGCACAGAGTGTGTATTTTATGTGAGTTCAATTGAAAACTCTTATTTTTTTTCGTGAGCTTTTGATTCCAAGGTAACCACTTATATATATTTCTCGCATTGGTCTGTACATCTCATTTTTTTATACAATAATTTTCTTCTTCTTTAGTGTGCACGAATGGATTGATTCTTTGTCTTTCTACATATGCGAGCGAAATAAATCAATATATTTTTCTTTAAATAATATCCACTGCAAATGACATTACTCACACGCACGCATATGGATTTGATAATAATGACTAAGTAACGTAATTAACTCATCAAAAAAAATAGACAGTACAATATTTAAATAGTCTACCGTGAAATGCAATTAGGAAACAGCTTGTCGCTTGTTATACTTTTAAACGTATGCAAAAGTCGCGAAAAAGACATTGAAAATATGAACACGAATGACGAAAGACTTTTTTTTTGTGTCTGGCCATTTTTTTCTTCTGCGACAATTTTCATTTCGCTAAAAACACACGAAATCGAGTGTAATCCATATCTTACCATCGATATTATCGTAGAGAAGAGTGTTATGTGTAATCCTATTATGTTTTCTTTAGAGTTATCACTATTAAATCCTGCTTTTTTGAATTTTTATTCGGAGCTGAAAAATTTCTGATCTTTTCTTTTTCTATCGAGGGGTTCCGAATGCCCTTGCAGCAATGATTGTCAACACAGTGACGTTCCCTTCAATAATTTTAAATTTTATTTTTCCGTTAGAATTTTATTGGAATTTTAAGTGTGCATAAAAAAATTAGTGGAAATGAAAAAAATTAGCGACAAAAATGTTGTGGTTGAGGAACGCTGCTGCTATTCTGTCCCTCATTTTCTTTCATATTTTGAAAGAATCGTTTGACGTCCTCCTCTGTAACAATTTTATTTCCGACAACGAATGTTTGAAGAAATTCAAAGAGCTTATCCTTCATTCGAGTATAGGATGCGATGGCGTTGATTTGATTGACGTGAGGAAGAGTTGCTAATGCATCGAGTTGATTTTCGTACATGGTCTTTTTGGGTCCTTTCTCCTTACCCTTCTCCTCATAGCAATGAGTTGTGTCCTCGAGATCGAGCAAGAATTCGACTTTCTTTTCATCATACATCTTGACACATTGCCAGCATTTGCAGAGATCTTTTCTCCATTCATCGCGCCAAAATGTTGCCTTATCGCGACCCTCATTATTCAAAGACGATGATTTAGGACGATGGCAAGCGTCGTCAGAGAGTTTAATTTTCTTCTTGGCCGTCTCATCATCGGCAACTGTGGAATCATCGAGACTTGTGATGTTCAATGTGGAATCATTTAGAGTTTCATTGACCACCTGAACGGCATTGCCGCTGTAGTCGAGAAGGAAATCATTTTTCTCCATGCACGAGCCACAAATCATCTCGGCGTACAGGCTGCTATCGGGTATTTTTGCATTGAGATGTCTCGAATGATGCCAATCCTCGCAAACAATGCATTGAATCATTTCGTCATCGACGGGATCTTCTGGATCTGGATATGGACGATGACAAGTGCAGTATGTGCCCGAGAAGTTTTGATTGTAGCTATTTTTGGCGTTCGGCTGATCACCGATAATTTTCTTAGTCGGATCAACTTGGCACGATGAACTTCCAGTTTTAACGCCACAATCACATCGAATATTACGTTTCGTATACAGCTCGACGAGGTCATGATCAGCATGGCAAGCGAGCGAGCAGGCAAGACAACAGCTGATGGCCAATTCGGGATTAGTGCGAGCAGATGGTACGCACGATAAACAAGAGTAGAGTGCTTGACGCTTAACATATCCTTGAAAATATGTACATTTTTGCTCATCACTGCCACTCAAAACGGCATCAGATTGTTCGGTAATTTCTATGAAAAAAAAAACATTTAAAATTTTTTTAAAAAGTTGTTTTTTTCCCCCAAGAGCCATTTTTAATTCTTAATTTACCTTTTTCCTCGTTAAGAATGTCCACCATAGTGACAACATCATCGTGCGTACTCGGCTCCATGTCTTTATCCTCCAATTTAATACTGAATTAATGCTCTAATGTGATGAAATAACGCGAAAATAAAATTAAATTCTTTCGAAAGTTCTTTTCCTCGAGTCGAAGTTGAACTGTATTAATTTTTTTCGCGCCCAACTAGATGGCGCTGAAAATTGTTTTTAAACGGACACAACGATAATTTAAAATTTATAATTTTTTACAACAAAATGGAAAATTCGAATCAATTAAGCCTTATGAATTTCTCCGAACGCGTTCAAGATGAAGATCAGCTATTAAAGTTTTATGTTTTGACAAATGACGATGGCGAAATGAGCAAAGAGATGAAAATCGCACATCAGGTGAGTTTTTAAAAAGATCCAGTGAGATTCTGAAATGTTAATTTTACATTTAAATTTTAGGCACTGCTTGATAAAATTCCGTTAAAAAGAAATATCCTCCCGATCAGCGTAAGCGAGTGCCTAAAGTTCAAAAGAGATGAGCCGACATTGGAAATTTTTATTATGGATAAATTTGAGGGCGAAGCATTTCAGCACATTGAAAAGATGAAGACGATCTAGTAAGTGAAATTATGAGCATATCTTTAAAGAAATTATGTTAAAATGTAAATTTCAGTATTCTTGGAGTCAAGGCCATTTGCACGGTGCTTTATGAGCAGATCAACATCCCCGATCAATATCACTTTCACAATCTCTCCATGAAAAATTTCTTCATTTGCTTCTCATCGATAAGCGACCGAAAGGAGAAGAATCTGCTGATTAAACTCGTCCACTACATGGGAGGCATTTATAGCAATAGTCTCAAGGAAATTACAACACATCTCGTGACGGAAGATATATTTTCTGCTAAATACTTTTTCGCCAATAAGCATAAGATGAAAATTATGAAGCCCGAGTGGATACGCGAGTACTGGAATATGCATCAAGACATTAACTTCAATAATGGACCAGATCATGAAATGTTTGCCACTTACAAGCTTCCCATGTTCTATGGTATAACTGCAAGTTCCACCGGCATTGATGTCGCCACGAAGAAATACTTGATGGACTCGATTGAATCGAATGGAGGAGATTTTTCTCAAACTTTCAAGACGGCAATAGTTAATTGTTTATTCATGACACCGAAAGATATCGATTCCACCAAAGGAAAGGCAGCCATAAAATTCAAAATTAAATGTGTGCGCGCAAATTGGGTTAAAGATTCCGTTGCGGCTGGATATGCGTTGCCACTGAATGAAAACTATCTAATAACACCAACATTGAAGGCATCGACCCCCACAAAAGACGCTACCTCTCTCGACAAGTTTCACTTTGACAATACTATGCTCTCGGACATAACGTCAGTCAACGCCTCTTCAACGAGACACTTAACATTTGAAGAGACTCAACGATCATCAAGAATTGGTGTGTCTTCTAAAAATTTGCCCATTTTGAAACGTCAAATTACTGACAAAAGTATCATGTCCAATGGCAATGCATCCAATAGATTAGCGGCAAAATCATTCGGTGGAAAAGATGACACATTCAAAAAGCCTCAATTATTGCGAGCTACAAAAAGCACAACGGTCACAACAATTCGCAGTACCACCACACATTATGAAAAGGAAAATGTTGCTCTAAAACCACACTCCGATGATGAAGACGATGAGAGCTTTATTCAATTTTTAGCGGGTTCGAATGTCTACATCTATGGCTATGCTGAAACAACTGATTTTGTCCAAATTATGAAAGAGTGTGAGAAACTGGGTGCAAATATTGTTGACGCTTCATACAATAAGACAGTTGACTATATCATAACACCATCGAATTTGATCGATGCGCCGGTAACACAGATGAAGCACAAGTTAATGGTCAATGACTTGTTTTTAGAAGACAGCGTTTCTGAGGGAAAGTGTGTGGAAATGCAATTTTATTACAATCCAGTATTTATGTCACATCCAGATCTCTGCGACATTCTCAGAGATGAACTTTTCGTCCTTTCGACTTACACCATGGAGAGAGAAAGACCCTACATTAAGCTGTTGATATCGGCGATGGGAGGAAGATGCAACGAGGCACTCAACAAGAACGAGGAAGCAATTCTTTTATGCCCAGCGGCGAGTGGAAAAAAGTTTGAAGGTGCTCTAAAATGGAACTTTACTGTGCTGAAAGCCGAGTGGCTTTATGAGTGCTACAAACACAACATGAGATATGATGAAACTCAATTCCTTGTTGGAGCCACGCAACCCTCAAAGAGAAACAAAAAGAATCAGCGAGAATCTATTATACCATTTTCACAAGGCACTCCAACCGATAATGATTCAGACGACATCATGGTGGTTGAAAATAATGTGGACTATGCAGAAAAAGAAGCCGTTTTGCCAAAGAGAGTAATTGAGTTGAGACCTCGTAATGTCGAGTCGCCAAAAACCCCAAAGACACCCAAAAACGACAAAAGCTTTGCTCAAGAGGAAGACGATGGCATTTTAAGTATCTCAGATTTGGTCGCTGAATTTCCAACTCCTCAACGAATTCTTACGAAAGCTGCCATTTTGGAGGAGAATGCTAAAAACAAAATTTCACCACGTGCTCAGAGACAACAAGAGCTATTGAAAACGCCGGGAGCAACTCAAAAACATGTGTATGACGAGAGCTCACCAATGCCTCAGCTACCCGATTTAATGCTACCACCGCCAGGCAAAGATTTTTCCATCCGTCCCGACTCATCACCCGATTCTCAGTGGTTTTGGAAAATGAAAATGGATATGCTTGATGATCAATATGTTCCGAGAAGTGACAGTCTCAAGAAAGCTCTGCGCGACGATGTTAATACAACTCCATACGCAAATAAACGCTACAATTTCTTTAAGAGATGCATACCGAACTACGATTCGCCAGATCCTGCCAAAAAAGACAATAACGGCAATAATCAAATGCAGGCTAGTGTTGCGGTGAACATGCAGGAAGAAGCGGCAAATTTCCTCAACTTTGACGAGAGTCAGAGCCCAGTTGTCAAACGCAACGCAGATGATCTCTTAAGACTTTTGCGTAGTGGATCGCGTGAATTATCTCAAATTGCTCATAGCTCCCGTGATATCAACGCCAGGAAGCAACTAGATTTGGACGATGAAGTATTGGCAGATAAAAAAGTTGTTTGGGCCGTTTCCACTCAGATTTATGAAGAAGAAAAGAAACGTATTTCATTTGGTATCGAACCTATTAACGAGAACGAAGAAGCAAGTGAAATGTGCATTGATGAAAATTACGATGTTCACTCATCTGCTATCGAAATTCATGAAGAACAAGAATCGTCTGTATCACCAGCAGCGCTTGATAGTTCGGGTAAAACTTAATTTTTTTTAAATTTAATAAATTTTTAAAGTTAACAATATTTAGGCGATGAAATAGATTTTCTGGGAGGACCGCAACAGAGTGAAGTAAATGATTACGATAGCGAGTCATTCATGTTTGCAGTAAGCAGTGGAAATAGCAATGAGGTATGAGGTCGAGATTCAAGAACACACCAAGAGCTTTATTTTATAGTGAAATAAATTAGTTAAATAAAGTATATTAAAATTGTAATTTAAATTTTTTTAGGAGAAAAGTCGAATCATGGCTAACATAATTGAGCTTGGCGGAAAAATAGATGAGAATAATTTTAAATATCTCGTAATGCCGAAACTCGCTAAGAGCTCCAAATACTTTTGCGCGCTCGCTCGTGGAAACTTCATAATCCATCCTGACTTTGTGAAAGATTCGATGCTTGCTCGAAAATTCCTTAATCCAGAGGACTACGAGTATGGGAGTCCAAAATTAAAATCCAACATTTCGACTATCAAAGCTGCAGAGGAGGTGATAAGAGGGCCTTACATTTGTCGACAAGCAATTCTCATGAACGCACAAAAATATAGAAATGGACTCTTTACAGGAATGAAATTTCTGATTGTGGCAACTCCTGAAAAGCGTGAAATTTTCTCATTTGTTATCACAACCGGAGGCGGTGTAATCATTGATGAACAGCCTGAATTTAAGACTTCCATTTTGAAGCGAGAAAAAATCGACTACTGCCTAGTCGATCATCCCAATTCACTCGACAATAAAAATCAGAAGACTCTTCATGCGTGTGACATCGTGATTAGAAATGTTCGATTTATATACGAATATCTACTCTCTGAAAATTTATTGGCTTAAGTTGTATTCAGGATAAAAAATCTTAATAAATTTCGTCTATTTTAGATGTTTTATATATGTGGAAAAAAGAAAACTTTTTTTATTTATGCACTTTTTCTTTCACAGCTTGCAAAATTTAATTTACGAAAGTTGAAGTGCGGCCAATTCCTTGTTAAGTTCCTTCTCCATGTCAATCTTCTTCAATTGGTTCTTGTCCAATTTATCGCCATTTTGTTGTTTCTCTTTGAGGATTTTAATGTCTTTAAGCTTCTTACGAATGGCAGATGCTTTCTTCTTATCGTCATCAACTCCCTCAACTGCCGGCTTATTAGATGGTTTCTTTTGCTGTGGCTTCGAGCTTGTATAACCTGGAGGTAGTCCAGGAATTGGCCCTTGTGCTTGAGGAACATATTTTGCGCTATTACTCGAAGTATTTACTGCTGCTGCCTCGCCAAACTCTCTAATATGCGGTGGCACATACTTCTTTGTCGATGGCTGAGCTTGAACCGATTGAATGCCCTCTACTTTTTGACTTGTAATTACTGGTTCCTTAAACTTTCCATCGGCATACTTTTTCCATGCGACCTCTAACAATTCGTGCTTTTCAGGATACATCAACTCGTAAAGTAAAGCTCCAGAGTAATGCCAAATTTTAAAGCCATTGCCTTGACGAAGTCGTGGTGATGTGGTCGCAGTAATGTAAATGTCACCTGATGGTGCCCACTCCAAAAATGTCGAGTCCGGTGCATAGCCAGTCGAGATTTGTTGCTTCTTATTTATATCCCAAACTTCAATATTACCTCGAAAGTTTTCGAATGCACCAAATAAAACCAAATTGCCAAAATCATTCCAATAGACGTGATTTCGAATGCCAGTGCCAAAATCAAAGACTACATCGCACTTCATATTGAAGAGTGTTGCTTTGGACGGACTATTTCCATAGACGACGATGAATTGATTTGATTTTGGTGACCAAGCACATTGATGAATCGGACCTTCAGCCTTAAGAGGAACACTGAATGAATCGCCACCTGTTGCGAGAAAATGGAGAGCCTGTTTGCCATAGTAAGAAGCACCAGTTGTATCAACGTCCGTGCTCGTCAGAATAATACATCCATTTCCCTTCTTATTCCAAATCATTTCTACTCTGTCAGCTTGAGAGAAACTTTTCGATGCAATTGGCGAGCCTAAAATAATTAGTAATTATTGTGACTGTATGAAAAATCATCATAGATGTAAGCACCTTCAAGATTTGGATATTTGAAGAGACGTGCCATCGAGGGACTTCCTTTTGTCCCCTGAATATAAACTGCGACATGAGTGCTTAATCCAGGCGAAACGCTGAATCCTCCAACTTTTCCAGTAATCTTATGCGGAGACTTTGAAAATTCTCCAGTGCTTGATACGTCGTAGAAATGAACATCGCCACTCAACTGAATAGCAAGCATACTTTCATCGTGACTAAAAAACGGTTCCCATTCACTATTTTTCTTGGCTATGAAACTGTGGATTTCTTTTCCCGTTGCAGTTTCATAGAAAAATAAATTAGGACTCGTTGCACTGTCCTTGGTGCTGATAAAAATTTCATAGACAATCAGATAAGTTCCTTTTGGCGAGAACTTAATGATGTGTGAGCGAGGTCGTGGAATTGTATATTTAAGCTCATAATTGGTGTTGTAAACTTTCACGTCTGTGTTACTTCCGTAGGCAAAGTAGTCTTCATTGAAAGCAAGTGCACGGGCAGCCCGTGCCTCTTGAAAAATGGGCTTAAAATTGCGGGCCGAAGCGACAGCATTGTCAATTGTCCACACTTCAACCCCGCTTGAACCTCTCACTAAAATAAATTTGCGAAAACGTGAATTATTATTTTGACATTTATCACTTTAATTAAATTGATTATGAAGTGAAATTCATAATCCTTTCGTGTAACAAGCAGTTATGATTAATTTGATCAATTTAAAACTTACAGCCGAAGTTCATTCTGATGGAAATTTCAGAAAAACTTTTTCCGAATTAAATTTAAGAATTCCGGTTGTATAAAGTAAAACCTCTCTAACTCGCAAAAGCTCAAACATATGTTTAAAGTATAAACAAACAAAATCAAAACATTATCAGCGAAAAAATAGAAATTAAATTTTTATCAATCTAAAAGCAATGTCAATTCATTTGAGGAAGTTCATTAGTGCCAGGGTAAGTTGTGTAACCTCTAAGTACAATAATTGCTTTATTTTACCATTTTAAAGATAAACGAAATTAATCCGGCAATTAAGAAGAAGAATTATGCTGGAATTCTTCACTTGAGATCTGATAAAGGACGATATGAAATTAAGTTACCTCTGAAGCTTCTCACGGCCGATCAAATTGACATCAATAAACTTCAATCTGTTAAGAATGAGGACATAACTAGTGTCTCGATTGGATCTCACCATGTGTCCTTTGCGCTAAGCAATCAAGCTGTTAAAGACTCGCTAAAAAATCCAACTGATATAAGCAGTGTTTGTGAAGATCCTCAAAAAATCATTGTCGAATACAGCTCACCAAATATCGCAAAGCCATTCCATGTTGGTCATCTTAGATCAACAATTATCGGCAACTTTCTGTCTAATCTTTTAAAGCAATTAACTCACAATGTGACACAAATGAACTATTTAGGTGATTATGGCACTCAATTTGGCTTCCTTAAAGTCGGCATCGACATGGAGCATTTGAGTGACGAAGAAATTCAAAGCAATCCACTTCATCATCTTTTAAGGGTTTATGTTATGGCAAACAGCTCTCAAGATCCATCGATAGCAAGCAAGGCGCGAAAGATTTTCGAGAAAATGGAATTCAGCGAGGATCATGAGATAATGAATCAGTGGCAAAGAATCAGACAATATACGCTTGATGAGTTAAAAAAAACTTACGAGAGGCTGAACATATTTTACGACGTGTATGAATTTGAATCTATGTATAGAAGAAAAAATATTGAAGACATAATCACATTGCTGAGTGATAAGAATGTCATTGAAAAAGATTCTGAGGAAAAATACGTTGTGGCTGTTGGTGATCGAAAAGTGCCCATGATAAAGAGCGATGGCACTACCCTCTATCTAACCAGAGACATTGCGGCATTTTTAAGTAGGCGAAAAAAATACGAGATGGACAAGGTGTTTTATGTTGTCGACAACGGTCAGCACGATCATTTCGCGGCTATAAAAAGCGTTGTAAATCAAGTGGGCTTTGATGGCGATAAAAATATTCAGCATATAAAATTCGGAAGAATTCGAGGTATGTGAAAAATTAGAGATCCGCTCTCTTATGGTTTCGTCCATTTGGATGAATTGAACAATAAATTCTAATTTTCGATATGTCTTTGAATTTATGTTTTTTACTTATTTAATTAAAGCTCTCTCTCTCTCTCTCTCTCTCTCTCTCTCTCTCTATTTAATACAGGTATGAGTACACGAAAAGGGAACATTGTGTTTCTAAAAGACATTCTCGATGAGGCAAAAGATCTCATGTATCGCAAACAGCAGGAGTCGCTTACTACCAAGGTCGATTTAATAAAGCACGGCGAAACTGTTGCGGATGTTCTTGGTGTGTCGGCAATAATTGTAAACGATTTAAAGCAACGTCGACAACGAGATTATGACTTTGATTGGAACAAAATTCTTCAAATGAACGGAGACACTGGTGTTAAATTTCAATATACCCACTGCCGATTGTTTAACCTCCAACAGACGAATCAAAATATAAGCGAGGCAGAAGAGCTAAATTTAGAACTTTTATGTGAACCAGAAGCACAACAGCTCATCTATTTGATTCTCAAATATCCCGAAATCATTTATCATTCCTATGATGAGCTAGAATCGTGTATTCTTGTAAAGTACATGTTCGATTTATGTAATGTCACAAGTAAAGCTTTTAAAACACTATCGGTCAAAAATTGTGAATGTAATGCGACCGCATCACAGCGGCTCCTACTCTTCAACACAACTAGAAAAGTCCTCAAACACGGTCTCGAAATTCTTGGGCTTAAAGTTTTAAACGAGATGTAAAAGTGTAAAATTAAAATTATGTGGGATTTTATAAAATGATGAAATTTAGTAACGAATAAAATTACATTAGCGAAAAAGGTCCCAAATGTGCTTCAATAAATTTTGAGTATCATTTTAATTTCACTCTAAATTTATTATGATTGAAGTTTAATAAGTTAAGTGTTTTGGTTAATTAAAGATTTTCTTAATTAACGCACATTTACACAGATGATGAAGTCAGTTAAAATTAGATATTTGTTCCCTACATCATAATAAATGAGCGGCAAACATAAAGAGAGAACTTATACATAGGGATCATCTAGAGTTGCCATTCATCTTCATTTGCTACTCTATGAAAATTACAAAATTTTACAGAGCTCTCTAAAAATGAGACATGATTTATAAAATTTTCATTTTCCTCGACGAAGATTTTTTCTAGAAAATTTTTTCTTTGTAACTTTTCAGTCTTCTTTTTACTCTCCGTCGGATTCAATACAATAAGTGTTTTATAAAATGATATACAAAAGGAATTTTTACATTCTTTCTATTATTGCATTAATCGGTATGTAATTAATTTTTTTTCTGTGTTAGAATTAAATTTTATTCATTTTCACTTTTCATTAAATTTAAATTTAAAATTACAAGACCCACGCAATTTGAGATTTCGTCTATTTTTAGTTCAGTTACATTATAGAACCATTTCAGTCTATTATTAAATGCTTTCAATTTCAGGGTCATCGCATGCTGCCAAAACGTCTCAAACAACAGAAGTCGTAGGTTTCGTTGGCGGAGATAAAAGTTTAGTGTGTAATGGAAGCAATATCAAGTGGTTTTATCCCAACTCAAGTGAAATTCATGGATCATCATCAAAATATCAAATTTCGACAACAGATGAGGAGTCAATTTTAACGGTTAAGAAAATCGATATGATGTCACTTGGCGCTTACAAATGCATTACTATTTTGAACGGGAGTTATGTTGAGAAATTTTTTAATCTAAAACTTTATTGTGAGTAATTGAAATTTTCCAGGAATTTTTGAATTAATTTTTTTCTTCTTTAGATCCACTGACTATCAATAATATCGCACGAATATTTATCGCAAAAGAAAATGATTCAGTTTCACTTAAATGTAAAACTATTAGTGTCCCACAAGCAGAAAAGATCACTTGGTATTTTGAAGAAGAAGAATTAAGTAAGAGGAAAAAATTATTTCGAACTGTTAATTTTGTGCACACTTTACAAATTTTAGCTCCCGGAAAGGATTATATCAGATTAAATGATGGAATTCTGATTAATAATGTTCGAGTTGATCAAGCAGGAACTTATTCATGCGTTGCCATTCAAGAACTGGATGAATTAAAAAATATCCAGGAACGAGAAATGGAATTAGTTGTTGAATGTGAGAAAAAAATTTTTAAATTAAAGATTTTATTACTTTTTATATTTTTCACAGACGGTCCAAAGCAAATCTCATCGGATCCAATTGAGATTTTCTCTACAATTGGTGAAACTGTGACACTTAATTGCAACGCTAAATCTGACCCAATTCCACGCTTCTCTTGGCTAAGCAACAACTATGAGACTTTTAAAAACGTGGAAATTCGAGATTTTTCATCTTCACTGACTGTAAAAATTGAGAATGAAGAAAGTTTCGCTGATATCTACAACTGCATCGCTTACAATGATCATGGAAGGTCAAATCAAACTTTTGTTCTGCAAAAACGATCTGAGATTGTGAACAGTGATGCGCAAAAAACATCTGATGTATCTAAAATCTTAATTTCTTTGATTGCCTCACTCATGATGATTTAAATCATGTGTGAAAGAAAAAGTTGCGACTAATTTTTCATCTTTAATAAAATATTTACTTTTTTGACATGTTCAGTGTGTGAGATTTCATTCATAAAAACTATTCTAGCGTAAGCATGCGTAGATAAATCCAACACGTGCTTCATTCATCTTCTTTTCCTTTTTCTCATCGAATAATTTTTTCGTTAGTCAGTTGAAATTTGGTAAGGGATCAGTTGAAAAGGGGTGTCCTGTGAGGGTTGAAGGAAATTTGAAGATTAAATAAATTCTTCTTTCATTTTCCAATCCAGAAATAATCTTGAAAAAATATAGAAATTTTTGCGCATTATCAATTTTTAAAATATGGTCTAATTCATGAAATGTAAGAAAGAAAATCATGTACAGTCGTGTAAAATTTTTGGCAACTAGCAAGAGTGAATTCCTTATCACTAAACACATTTGAAGCTTGGAAGATGAAAAAATACTCAGTGTTTATTATATTTTGCAATCGTCAAGCCTTATCTCCAGCAATTTAAACTAGATTTTATTGTATTGAAGATAAAATTGCCATAAAATTATGTGAAAATAATATAATCAGGAAAATTAACCACCGACAATAAATTTTGAAAAATATTAAAATATTTTCACCATGAACTGCAGTAACTTTATAATACTAATCTTCACACTAATAACCATAGGTAACGAAATCAATTAAATTAATGAATTTATCATTGCAACTTTTTCACTGACGCCTACATGTCTCGACGAGCTGGCGCCACAATGAGAAAATAATGAGAAAATTTCTAAATATTTATTTTCATATTGCAGAATTCGCACGATGCGAAAATGAAAGTTCTAAATTTTATCGCCAAGATTTAGTTTCATTGTTACCCGACGTGACTGAAGTTCTTCACTCTATTAATGACTCAAGGATGATTTCGTGCAATGGAGTAGACATAAAATGGAAAAATCCTTGGGGCAAATATGTGACAAATTTATCTGGCCGCGTGCATGTTGTTGACTCAAGTTTGCCCAACGATGAAGTTCACGTGTTGCGACTTGTGTTTCAACAAATTGAGAAAAAGGACTTTGGAAATTGGACATGCGAGGGAAAGTATGGAAGAAAGTCTTTTGAGTTGATAATTTATGGTGAATAATATTGAAAAAGTTTTATTCTTAGTATAACAATGTTTAAAAAAATTATTTACAGAGCCAATCGAGTTCAGAAATTATAATCAGGAAATCATTGTCATTGCGAATCAATCTGTAACACTGCCGTGTGCTGCAGATGGCATTCCAAAACCTATAATTCATTGGTTTCACCAAGAACATTCAATTCATGGTAAAATTCTTTTTCCTTAAACATTTATAAAAATAATATTAAAAAATGTTTATATGCTAGAATCAATTCACTTTAAAAAAGTTCAGGAAGGCCTCTGGATTGATCGAGTTAATCGCTCGCATTCGGGCGAATATGTGTGCAAAGCTATCCAAGAAACGTCACAGTTCATTGAGTCACAAGATCGAGTCATTCAGCTTGACGTACAATGTAAGATCAAAACGTGATTTAGATTTTTGCTTGAGTGTTCTAGTTTTTAATTATGGGGTTATTTGTAAATTATGTAACATCAAAAAAATACAATTAAGTATTTTTTAAAATTTAATTTAGTATTTTTAACAAAAGTTTAACTTTTAAGTTTTTTTTAAAATTATTTTCAAAACTTCTCAACTTGCTCCCACTTAAGCTTATAATTAATATATTTTTCTCTTAATTGTTTCAGTCAAACCGGAGATCGTACTAACTGAGCAAATGAAGACTTTAAATGGAAAAGTGGATGACAAAAAAGGCAAAAGAATCAAATACGGATTTCTTAATGGCACCGTTGAATTATTTTGTAATGCGGTCGGGAATCCGCCACTAAATATTTCCTGGTATCACAAGGGCAAAAAAATTTCACATCATAATATTGATACTGTGAATGGATCGTCTTTGTTAACGGTATGTCACTTGCCAATTTTTCAGAAATAATCTTTAATTTTTCTTTTTAGATTCATTTGCAGCACAATGAAAGTTTTGGACTTTATAAATGCGTGCCAAAGAATATATTAGGACAAGATGAGTATTTTGTCTATGTTGAGAGAGGAATTCGACCTCCGAAGCCAGAAAAATGTTTATTGCGAGGACATGGATATGAAAGTCTCGATATTGACTTGGGAATGATTGAAGAAAATAGTGAAGATCAAATGAGAGTCACTGAATATCGTTTTGAGATGATGTCGAAGGATGATTTTGAATCTAATAATCAAGAGTGGAAAAAACCAAATATTCGAGATGTGCCCGCAAAAATGAATGCAACGTTTATTGTCAGCAACTTACATCCCAACACAACTTACTTGATAAGAGTGGCGAGCTTAAACAGAATCGGTATATTGAGTGAATGGACTGACATAGAAGAGTTTGAAACTCTCGCGTATGAACCGACTAAAAGTGCAAATAGTTCTTTCATGTTGGCAGTTTCATTTTACATTTTTCTTCTTCCACTAAGCTTTCATTTTCACAACTTCGTGAACACCCTAATGAATACTCTAATAATTTAATTTATAAATGAAAACTATCCTCTTGCAAATGTCTACAGTCTGTTCCATATAATATAAAATATGTTAGAATAGAATATGATTTAAACCACACAGCAAACTAAGCAAAAATTATAGTTGAAATTATGAATAAAGAAAATAATTAAAATTAACACGGCATTACATTGCATGACCTTGATCGTGAAACTAGTTTTTATTCTTCTCATTTACATACTCTTACAGCCGGGTGTGCGTGCAGATTTTATTTTCTCCAATGGATTAAATTTTTGTCACGTTTTTATGAATTTTTCAAATGACAGTTTAAATTTAATTTAAATGCAGATTTTATGTATTTAAAATTCATGAATTAATTCAGTCAAAAGATCATTCAAATAAATCCCATATCAAATTAATAATCTCTTAATAAAAATTATATTATAGCGCCGCAAAGTGACTCACACACGCGTTAAGTAGTTATGATCTAATCTCCTCGCATTAAAGAACAATGAGACGTGGATGAATTGGATCATGGAGGTGGCAAAAAATTATTTTAATCACTTGAACGAGTTTTTCTCTTAAAAATTTATTTTCGGTTGTACCGCGACGCCCTTGAACTTGCAAAAATGGCTTTTGCTTTCGTTCTATTGTCTCACATTTGGTATATAAAAGATCAATTTTCAGCATCAAACCATCAGTCAATCTTAAGAAGTCTTAAAGCAATCAACTGCTCCAAAACAAAAAAAAATCAATCAAAATGTTCAAGTCTGTAAGTATCCGGATGTCAAGCACAATAGTGCGTAACAACTAATAATGTAATTTTTTTAGTTGATCGTTGTCTTTACCATCTTCGTCGCTGCTGTCTTTGCCGGTGAACAAGGAATCCGTCAAGAACGTCAAGCTGTTTTGTCATATGGTGCTTACCCTTATAGTACTTACAATAGTGTTTACAACCCAGTTTCAGCTTACTCTGCCTACACCGGATATCCAACTGCTGGCTATCCGGCCGTAACCTCATACAGTGCCTGGCCAGCAAATGGACTCTACAATGGAGTCTACGCTGGAGTTCCAGTTGCCCGCGCTCTTTGGTAAAAATATCGCATCGAATATCTCTCACAAATCTCTTCTTTAACATTGTACATTTTGAGCAAAATATCATTGATTCATTTCCAATAAAAGACGCTTAATGCAAAAAAAAAATTAAATTTTATTATTGAAAAACTAGCCAACTCGGATTTTAATTTCCATTCTACAAAGTAATATTTAAAAAATTCTAGAAATCAGTTGGCTTGCGGTTGCTACTCAATGTGAATTTAATCAAACCCAATGAACACTAAAATGTTTTTAGATCCCACGTGTGGACAAATTTTCAATTCAAATTCTTCTTGAGTTTAGCGAATTTAACGAGTTTCCATAGGAGGGTTAGAACTTCTCTTCCCAAATATTATGGAGCTACAGCTGCCTACAAATACTAAGTAGATGATCATCATCTGTAAATCTTTCATTCTTCAAAATTTTCTCGCTTAAATTTCAATAAAGAACACGTCCAAAAAAATCTCAACCGTTTTTCATTCGCACGAAAAGCTTTTGAACGAAGAAAGCTTTCGTTAAATAATTTTTACAGAGACGGAAAAATTCAAACACATATCGAAAATGAAAATGTTCAAATTTCCTCGCTGCCACTCTGCCCGCACAGCATTAGGTTTTTTTTCGATAAGAAGAAATTCGCAATAAACAAAGTGATTTTCTCACATAGAAATTCCGTGAGTGATTTTTACGGTGATAATTAAATGAGATGAGATTGCATTGAGAGTGCTAATCTATTGCCAATGTTGTGGCCACAGTTTACAGTCAGTATTGCTTATAGAATGTTACTTAAAATCGGTAAAATAGTGTTAGCGATAATTTTGAGTTTCACCTTTACCATTTCATTATGGAAAATCATCATTTGTGTGCATGAAAGATATTTTGACGAATTTAATATTAATGCCGTGGATCACTGGCTGGATGAGAATGGTTTGGGCGATTATAAAAAGCTCTTTAGGGACATGGGTGAGTATATCAGTTTCTCCCTCATCTATTGAATAATTTTACAAATATATACTTTTGTGATATCCTTGAACCAAATATCAATAAAATCGCGCTGTCTCGTCATATTGAAAAAAAAACTTCTTTTTTGTTTTTCTACCCTCAATTCAATTATTTTTGTATGGAGGGGAGAAAAACTTTAATACGCTTATCAAATCATCATCATCAAAAATAAAACTTGATGGGGTAATTTTTCCGCGCGCTTCATAAAAAATAATTTAAATGAATTGCAATTTGTTTCTTCGAGTGAAATTAAATACTTTCGTGCGATTGCTCACATAAAAAACTTTCTCTATTCGCAAAGGGGGTAGATAATAAAAAGTAGCGCACATCCAACAGGTAATAATCAATTTCGCTAATGGGAAAAACATTTTTACAATGTTGTCAGAGCCGATGTCCAATGTCATGTCGCGAAAATGACGCAAATAATAAAAATTTGATTCGCATTATCATAAGAAATGAAGCGGCATTAATCAGAGCACTGCTTTGGGTGTGTGAACATGCAATAAAGAAATTTATTTTCATGCTGACTGTTGAATGTGGGTGAGGGCTCATTTTTATGTATTCTTTTTTTTTGTGATATCGCTTTCTTGACACGCCGCAGCTTGTAAATAATATTAATATTTCAGTTCTTTTAACGTGAAGAAGAGAAAATTACATGAGAGCATGTTTGAGAAAGCTTTCAAGAGCTTTTATTGAAAGCTTTTAAAAGTTGTTTAAAAAAGTTATAAAAATGCTTTTAATTAAAATCAATCGATTCTTTACTTTCACTCTACGAGTAAAATATTTAACGAAAACTTTTACAATGTTTACACAAGAGCGCGTGATTTTACATCTGCGCATGTTTCACACCGCTTCTTCTCACAACATTCCTTCACACGATACCGCTTAGATGTAAGAATTCGTAGAAATTTCTTAAAAAAATAATTTGAATGATTACATGCTCAATCAAAATAATGTGAACACAGCTTTTCCGCTTGAATTCATCAATCATAAAGCCATCGAACGTGCAAATATTTTTGTAATATTTTATTGACACATGCGGAGCAAAAGCACATGTACTATGCCATGTGCTTCTTCGCCAGTAAACATTCTCACGAAAAAGAAAATTTTTCTCTGTTATCTCTTCGTGAGCTTTCGCTTCAGCATAATTGGAGAGAGGAAAAGAGAAAACTTTTTTAGTCTCCTAAAGCACCTCGCTTCATACGGACGTGAAATTAGTTAAACTCCGTTTTGGTTCAATTTTTTCTCCTTTTTCTCTCCGACGCCCTACAAAAAAGTGCAAAATTATCGAAAATGCTCCCATTTTTCGTCCACTATAACCCACAACAAATTACATTCGATGCTAATTGACGGTGTGAAAATGGATAATTTTTTGAATTCAATTATGATTGTGTGAATTTTTCGTTTTTTTGGCAACAAAAAAATCTGGAAGTGAAAGAAAATTTCCGAGTGATTTTTTTCTTCTTGCTCGTTCGATGCAGAAAATATCCAAAAAGTGTTGTGTGCAAAAGGGAAAAATCTAAAGCTTTTTTTTTCTCTCAAAAGGGATTCGAAAGAGAGAACGGAGATTTTGATGTGACACAAATTTTTCAGAATTTAACTAGACTTGCAATTAAATTTGTCCTCTCGAATTTTATTCGGTTAAATAATAAAATTGAAATCCAATTAGGGGATAAACAATTTTGTGATAAATTTAAGTGAGCAGAAAAAACGAGCATTTCAAAAATGTTCAGATTGTGAAGTGGAAAGTGGATAAAGCCATTTCTGTGATTAAATATTTATCTCTACAAGTCAAAAGCGTGCAAGTTTTACTGCTAATTTTTCATTTACTTAACACACAACTGTCATGCGATATTTTCTACATAATTGTGATAAAATCGCGCTGCTGAAACTTTAATAGTTTAAAAACTGGACGTCATAGCAACAAGAAGCTTCACAACACAAGTGAGAGCGGGCTTAAATTAAGGAAGAATTTTTTATGAACTAACCATTAGTGAACACTTCGTTTGTGCATGCTGTTAAAACCTGAGATGCCATAAAAACCAGTGAAATAAATTTTCTGCTTTTTTGCAACGCCATTATTGCTCCCAAAGTCAACATCTCGCGTAGATGAAAAAGATATCGCGCGTTTAAATAAAATATAGAGAATTATAATATCGTGACATGCAGCTGCTTGATGATAGTGACATTTCTCATATATTCTTCATGTGAACAACGCAACGCACATTTTTACTATCTCAAGTTTTTTCTAATGTAAGATGTAAGGAAAAGAATAAAATATTATTCAACGGATGGAAACTTCATGAAATATTTAAATTAAAAAAATTTGAAAGCTCTTTTTTGAAATTTTAAAGCTTTTTACGGGTTTATAAACCAAAGTTGAGCTTTGAAAAGTTTAATTTTTTAAGAATGACTTTGCAAAATGATAAAAATAATTTTTTTCTATTTTTACAAACTTTATTGTTTTATCAAAAAATAAATAAACTCGTCTTCACGAGCATCCGCTGGTTATCAAATTTATAAAATCTGCAAACAAAATAAAAACTTAATTTTTTAACATCTTTAAAGATTATAAATTATTTTTGTCCTCGACTTGGTAATTAAATTTCTTACGCAGTCTCATGATTTTTTTTGCAGATACCTAAAATAAGTTTCTAGAATTTTGACACGAGATATTTTTTTCAATAAAAGCTTTTTTGAAGCCCCTTTAAATTATTTCTAAAGTTTCCACTACTTGAACGGGACTTACTTAACCATCCTATCTTTACAAGTAAATCTTATTGATTTAATACAAATATATAAAAATGCTTGCATAAAAAACGATAAATTATAAGAAAAATAGAAGAAGAATTCATAAATTCGTCGTGGAAGTTTAGTGATTTTTATGCTCAATACGCAGTGTGTAAGCAATAGTGAAAGTGACTTCAATCAAACCACAAAAACTTTTATTGTCAATTTTTCTTCAGAGTGAACACTAACTTTTTCTCTTCCGTCCGAACAACAAAATAAAAGTATAAAATCTATTTGCCAAAATGAAATCCATAAAACATTCAGAAGCGTACTCATCCTCATGACTCTTTCGTGTGAAACGAACGTCGACGATTGAACAATAACCGAAGTGAAGCTTTTTTCTTGCCGTTGTAATTTATCAATCATTCTCGCGTTTCGTGCTGTACTGTGTGCACATGCAAGAGAGTATAAGGATCTGCCGCTCAATTTCAGTGTGCTTTCACAAGTGAAACGAGACAAATGTCCTAAAAAGACTTGAAACACAGAAAAAGTGAAATTTAATTTAAAAAAAAAATAAATTCTGCCATTGAGATAATTAGACATAAAATGTGGTCTCCAGAGTCAGAAATTAATTCAATCGGAATGACTACCATGAGAAATTCCATTTCGGCTAGTAGCGGTAAGCTATCTACATGAATATGCGAAAGCTCTTTTTAATGAATAAATAAAACATCCGCGAAATTACATTTGCAGGCACTCTATTACGGTTGTCAGTGACCCCTCTTTAAAAATATATAATTTTAATTTAATTTAAATTTAAATTCACCCTCAGTAAGACAATTAAAAAAACTCACATTGACCTTATTTCCATTCAACCCCCATTTATGAATATTTTTTACGGAGTGTGTGCGTCCATAAAAAGCTATGAATTCATTTATGCTAATAAATTTAAAAATATTCTTCTAGCTATTTGTTTGGGCGATTAATTCCATGTTCACACACATAAAGATTTTTGCGCGGTTCTCATAATTCATCAAGCTAGTCATAGTGTCTATGGATCAAAATACATAATTAATGGGAAATTTTTGACCGACATACACATAGATTATGGTATTTTATTGCAATGCACAAAAAAATTTTCCACGTTATCTGCTCGTTCAGACAATTTTTATTCTTTCTATAGATGTTTGGCGAAAGCTTTTAAAGCATGAGAAAAAATATTGTTAGAAACTGGTTAGAAAAAAATTTACTTTTCTATTTTTATCTTAATGAAAAGTCTTAATTGAGATCATTATGGGAACCAAACAATGTGGTTTGATAAATTGAGATGAAAATAAAAGAAAAACTTATGCAACATAAAAAGTTGAATAAAATATTTTTTAATTATTTTGTGAAGAAAATTTTTTCATGCATTAATTATTCATTTAAGTAGATGTTAAAATTATTTATAAAATTTTAATTAAAAAAATATTTTAAATTTCATTCGACATTTTTTCATTGAAAAGTTTAATCAAAGAAAATTATTCAATGCTAAAAAGTTACATCAATCAAGAGCTTTACAGAGAAAGATTGAAATGCTCTTGTCACTTTTAATCCAATTTAAATAACTCTCGAACTATGATGAAATCTCGATAAGAAAGAAAATTTAAATTATAGCGATTACAAACTTTTCATTTAAAAAATTTAATTGTAACATAAATTTTTGCCTTTTTTTATTAATTACTCTTTCATAAAAACTATTTTAATTCTAGTTTCATCTCAATTTACTCAAATCAATATCACTAATGACATTTTTATCGGCACGTTTTTCTTTCTAAAAAGCTCGCTTGAAAAAAAAGTAATTTTACAGAGCTGCATTGTTTTTTCCACAATCGATTTTTACTTTTCACTCAAATGCCTTTAATTCGAGCGTTTTCAAAAGAATGACGTGAAAGGAAAAAAATATCTATTTTAAATGAAAATAAATTTACATAATTTTAATCGCTTTTTGACTTTCTGACACATTAATGATGATAAACTCACTCAACATATATTTTTTCAAGCTGGCATTTCGGAAATGATTGCACTTGATTAAAACAATGTTGCTGCAAACATGCTCATATCTGAAAATTATAAAGTGAAACAAAAAAAAATTAATGTAGAACGAGAGAGATTAAAAGTTTACATACATAAGAGGCACACATTAGCAGTTGAGAAAAGGGGGAGGGGGTGGGATTAAAAACTGTTGAGTTTTCTCTTGATGACTTTCATTATGTAACAATTTTAAACACTCACTCACATGTAGAGGTTTCGAAAATCCCGGGATTTCAAATTTCGGGATCCCGGGACTGAAAACCCTGTAAACCCGGGATCCCGGGATCCCGAAAACGGGATTTCATTTAAAAAAAGGAAATATCTTCCCTCAATTTTCAGCACTTCCGTCATGCAAAAAAATTTTTTCTTGTTAAAATAATCGTGCACTTTTAAACCTTTATTTTAATATCCAAAAATATACTTGTTGCTTATAATTAAAAAAATTTATTCCCCTTCGTATTTCAAAAAATAACGACAAATTAGTGAAAAATTTAGATATTTTTAAATCCCGGGATCCCGAAGAAAAAACGCGGGATCTCGGGATTGAAAAACTGTCCGGGATTCCCCGGGATTTCGGGATCCCGGGATCCCGCCGAAACCTCACTCACATGTCGTCGACAGTGAGAGAAACTGGAGTCTTTTGAATGTTTGCCAAGTCGAGGAGCAAAACTGCATATTTGAAAAAGTTGTCAGAGCCTCATTGCATCACTAGAGGTGTAGACACTGAGATTTTTAGTGTAACCCACGAAGTGGTGTAACACTTATATGCGCCTCTTTCCGTCCGTCCGTCCGTCCGTCCGTCTGTCTGTCTGTCTGTTCCATCGAGATCTCGGCTCCTGAGATAGCTAGAGACTTCTAGTTTTCGCCAAATGGTAGGTCTATGAATTTAGATTCGGCCATTTTAGGAATTATGAGGGTCATGACCACAGGTCGTGCCATGGACAGCCCTAAATGCCATTTTTCATACAAATTTCCTGTTATATGGCTCATGTATGTCGTTGAACTCGTATTTGTATCAGGAATCGAAAGGCATTGATGAATTTGAGGAATGTCTATCATGGCCATCCAAGAGTCCACCAATGTCCATCACGCCGGCCAGTAGTGCCCCTAATGTCCATTTTTTAAAAGTATGGCTTAATGTACATCGTTTAACTCGTAATTGCATCATGAATTCATAAGCATTGATGATTATTTAAGAATGAACTTCAAGGCAGGCAAGGAGTGTCAAATGAATGACACTAATGTCCATTTTTTAAAAGAGGCTTCATGTACCTCATTGAACTCGAATTGAAAACGGAACGCAATGGAAAATGGAACACAGTGGAAAATGGAACGCAATGGAAAATAGAACACAATGGAAAATGGAACACAGTGGAAAATGGAACGCAATGGAAACTGGAACACAGTGGAAAATGGAACGCAATGGAAAATAGAAACAATGGAAAATGGAACACAATGGAAAATGGAAACAATGGAAAATGGAACACAATGGAAAATGGAACACAGGGGAAAATGAAACACAATGGAAAATGGAACAAGTGGAAAATGAAACACAATGGAAAATGAAACACAATGGCAAATGGAACACAATGGAAATGGAACAAGTGGAAAATGAAACACAATGGAAAATGGAACACAGTGGAAAATGAAACACAATGGAAAATGAAACACAATGGAAAAAAAACACAATGGAAAAAAAACACAATGGAAAATGAAACACAGTCGAAACACAGTGGGAAGCCATTTTGGGAAGCCAATTTGGGAAGCAATTTTGGGAAGCCATTTTCAAGCCATTTTAGAAGCCATTTTGGAAGCCATTTTGAAGCCATTTTAGAAGCCATTTGGAAGCCATTTTGGAAGCCATTTTGGAAGCCATTTTGGAAGCCATTTTGGAAGCCATTTTGGGAAGCCAAAAGGGGAAGCCAAAGGGGAAGCCAAACGATCTGTTCCAAGTGGGTTACACGCCAACACCCACGTGTGGGTTTTGAAACATTTTTTTAAATTAAAACACTTTATAAAAAATCAAACATTTTGAGGATCTTTAATTAGGTCTCACTTCATGCACGTTCACTCTTCAATTGTTCTTCATGCTGCAAAACTCTTCAGTCTTTCTCTGTCATAGATTTAAATAATGAGTAGTTGAACAATATTTAGTCGGAAAGAAAATTTTCCTCGATGATAAATTGTTTCGACAAAAAAATATTGAGGAGCGTGTGGGCAGTGCTCCAAAAAGCGAATATATAGAATTGGAAAATTTTCTTCTTCTTCTTTACCTCCTTCAAGTTTTTCTTCTTTCTGTCCTTAAGTCGACATTGACATTTGAAAATATCGCTTTCGGAAGCAGTTTTTGGTTCTGCTTAGCTTTTAAATTTTTTTGTCTTCTCACCGTCGCTTTCCTTTCGAACTGCACACACACACACATGTAGTGCACAAATACAATTTTTTAATGGTTGAAGAATGAAGAAAATTATTTTAATAATAATTCGTCTACCATTATGAATCGAGGTTATTTGATCCGCCCAATAATGACTCACTTTATGCATTTTTCTCTCTTTTATTTCTGAAGGAATTTCCACTCTATCGAGTTGTGGTAGTCCCGAAACCTTGCCATCGCTTAATCCGTCCGATGAACATAGACTTCAAAGAGCCGCACTCAATCTCCAGCAAAAGCTAATTCTACGTGAATGGCTGAAGGAGAATCGCCTGCAAACTTACTACTCAAGGTGAGTCAATAAAAGTTTTCATGTTTGAGCTTTTTAATTTGATTGCATACAAATTAGATTGATTGCAATTGAGGTTACGTCGATAGAGGATTGCTATTGGTTTGAGGACTCGAGAGCGAGTCAAATATTTGGAAAGGATTTTACACCATGGAATCAAGCGCGTCAGAAGTTGCCGACGTCCAAGTCAAATTTGGAAGCACTAAAAGCGGAATTGTGGTCAACGGTTGTAAAAACCTCAAATCATCAGGACGCTTGGACGTGGGGTGGGATGTTGGTGGTGTCCGTTTCCGTTGCGGGATTGGTGAGAAAATTGATTTTTTTAAAATTATTTTAAACGTTAAAATTTTAAAATGTTAATTCAAAAGGTAACACTAGCAGCAATTACGCAACCAACTCTAGCACCGGAAGCCAGAACGACTCTCCTTCAATATGTAACGGGAAAATATTTATTGCCTTCGAATTGTCGTGTCGAGTGGCATTTCGATGAACCCGCAAATGTGGGCAGCACAATGAGTTTTACAGTGAGATTTTTCCAACGAAACGGCAACGCTTATCCAATATGCGATACAGATCAATTCTATGTTGAAGTGATGACAGAGGCAACTAAAAAAGTCGTTGCAATTAGTGAGTTAGGTTCATCGCATCCGAACAATGCAAATGAAGCGAAAGTAAAGTTCACAGTTCGAACAGCCGGTCAATATAAAATCTCCATAATTATCGGTTCTAATCACATTGCGGGCAGTCCATTTTATAAGACTTTCTTGCCCGGACCAATGAGTCCACTTCGCTCACGCATGATTCGAGCGAGTCCAATTGTCGTTTGCCAAGCGGGACTGCCAAATGTTCTTCACATTGAACCGAGAGATGAATACAGCAACGTGTGCAATTTCGACAATGAAGTCGATCCAACTCGAGGTTATCTTGTGGAGATTTTCGATTTAAATGATCAACCGAACGATAAATACAGCAGTGCCATGTCTCTGAGTTATGACAAAGTAAATTCTCGAATAAATGTTAATGTTCTCTTTCCCGAGCCAATCTGTCTACGTGCTCGCATCACTCACGAGAAGCAATCGATACCGAATGCAAATTTTGACTTGATTGTTCTCAGTTCATGTGACACCACACTTGTACACAAGAACATAGCATCACGTAAACATAATATTGCGTACGATGCGAAGCTCTTGAGTATAATGGGACAGCCAAAATCAAAGCCCAAGAAGGTCGTTTGCTATGTTGGTCCGAAGCAACTTACAATCAAGGAAATGATACTAAAAATTATTCCCAAGCGTATTGCAACTTTTCGACTATGTCCGTCGACAAAGGTATGCGAAAGAAAATTAACTTTTTGTTACATTTTATGTTTTTAACGGTTTTTAAAATTAAATTTAAAATCGAAAAATTTAAAAGATTTTATATTGAAAAATCCAGGAATTTGATTGCAAATTATACTCTCCTAATTTTGATACTTTGAAAACCTTTTAATTTTCCATCAATGCAATTCAGTTTTCAATATTTTTAAAAACGATATTATTTTTGCATGTTTTTCTAATTGAGAAGCAAATTCTGCATGAACATTGCAGATTATGTGCTATGATGAAAAATGTCCGAGAAGTACGTGAGAAATTTTTTCAGATCCGTTTGAAATTTGGATATTTTTTATTCTTTAGTTTTTTACAACCGTGATTGCAACTTTATGAACATTAAACCGATCTGAAAAAATGTCTTCCGTTCTTCTCGGACATGATGAAAAAATGTTCAGGGTAAATTTTGAGTTGAGGGAGCAATAGAAAAAATTTAAAATAGACTGAAATTATTTCCAAAACCTCCGTACAGTCCAATGACGAAAAAACATGTTTTGATTGCATAAATTTTCATCCCCACACCATGCGCATGTTATTTCACACATAAAATATGAAATAATTTTTCGATTATGATATTTTTTTCTAGATTCATTTCCTTCCGGCACCGCCAGTCCTCTCGCCCGGTTCGAGTAGCAGTAGCAGCAGTAGTAATGCATTCATGTTTACAATCGACGACGCCTCACAGCCAAAGATTGAGTTGAGCTCACCGAATCGAAATCTTCTCGCTGCCACATTCACTCATTTCCTCATAAAAAATATCGGTGGCTCGGAGACTTTTAAGGATAAACAAGATTTCTTCTATCATGAAGTTAGAAAGTTTCACGGCTCAAACTGTTTTCATGAAAAAATCTCGTTGAAAGTTCAACGCGAGAAAATTCTCGAGTCGAGCATGAAAGCAACGAAAAACTTTTCAGGTACGAACAAGTTCACAAAATTGTAGTTTTACATAAAAACACACATTTAACTTAAAACCTTTAATTTTATTTTAAAGTTGCTGAATGGTGCGGAAGTTTTGAAATGACATTCCAAAATGAGCAAGGCATCGATTGGGGCGGTTTGCGCCGTGAGTGGATTGAATTGATTTGCCATCGTTTATTTTCGCCCGATTGTGGACTTTTTTGCACATTTCATGATAAGCGGCAAGCGTTAGTTCATCCCAATCCTACTCGACCCACGCATCTTAAGCTCAAGTATTACGAATTTGCGGGTAAAATTGTAGGGAAATGTTTATATGGTGAGTAAAATTTAAATTTTTATAAAATCAATTTTCTGCAACATTTTAATGACTTTCAAATGTACACACCTGTACAGAAAGTGCATTGGGTTCATCCTATCGACAACTTGTTCGGTAAGCTTGTATGATTTTTAAAAGCTTAGTAAAAGTTTACTCAGCAAATACATTAATTATGCTACAATAATAGGGCTCGCTTTACGAGATCATTTTTGGCGCAATTAATTGGTCTGAGAGTGCACTATAAACATTTCGAGCAGGACGATCCGGGTATGATTTTTTCACACAATAAAAATAAAATTTAATTGAGCGTTTAATCAACAATTTTCTTCTCTCTCTTCCACTCACCCCGCAAAATGTACACAGAATTGTATCTGCAGAAAATTAAGTACATACTCGACACGGACCTCGATAAAAATGAGAATGTCGAAATTTATTTTGTGGAAGAAGTCTATGACTCACTTGGTCAATTGACTCGAACTGTTGATCTCATACCGAATGGATCTAAAATTCGAGTACGCAATTTAAATAAAAATCAGTATCTTGATGCCCTTGCCATGCATCGGCTCTCGAACAATGTCAAAGAGGAGGTTGACAGTTTCCTTAAAGGCTTAAATCTCATCATACCCGATAATCTTCTCAGCATATTCGATGAAAATGAGCTCGAGGTGAGATTAATTTCAAAGGGGATGAAACACTTTTAAATCATATAAATTCTAATTAAATTATTCACTTTTCACAGCTTCTTTTATGTGGCACCGGTGAATATTCAATTGCCGATTTCAAAGCGAATCACATTGTGAATGGCTCGAGTCAAGAATTCCGTCGGGTTTTAGATTGGTTTTATGCGGCAATCAGCAACTTTTCACAGACCGAAATGGCGAGGCTTCTTCAATTCACAACAGGTAATTTGAAAGACTCGAAATTTGGCTATTTTTAAAATATTAATGACATCATTCCCAACAGGTTGCAGTCAGCTCCCACATGGCGGTTTTCAGGTTTGTTAGAGATGCTTCTTCATTGCTCTATTGAGAAAGTTTTTAAAACTTTTATTTCTCTATCATTGCACAGGATTTAAATCCAAAGTTTCAAATCACACAAGCACCAACTTTTGCCAATCTACCAACAGCTCACACCTGGTAAGTTTTTCCTTATTTATGGGTGTAATTAAAGGGGATGGAACACTCAAGACTTAAGAAAGTTTTATAATTAAATTTCCTCTTTTTTTCTCTCTTCCACGTGTCCTTCGAACACAAACAGTTTTAATCAGTTATGCCTGCCAGACTACGAAAGTTATGAGCAGTTTGAAAAATCCCTCCTAATTGCCATAAGCGAAGGAAGTGAAGGCTTCGGAATGAGTTAAAAACTCAACTGCAATATTCCATTTATGATTACTAAAAGAAGCACATAAAGAAATTTATTTTAAAAAGTGGCACAGTAAGAAGGCCAAGGAATTGTAAAATGAAACTGGGCAATTTGATATAAAATAAAATTTTCGTAGAGAATACAAGTGTAGTAAATTTAATTGCCAACAATTATTAAGAAGTTTGCAATAAAAAGTGAAGTTAAGGTTGTTAAAGAAACTTATAAAATATTAAGTAGGCATTAGTGGTAATAATGAAAAGTTTGGAAACTGCCTCAACTGCATTACAAGTTACAAAAAAACCACGGGAAGGTGAAAAGTCAAGGCACAAAGAAGGTGAAATTATGGGCAGAAAGTCATACTTAAATGCCTTACATACTCACACATTACATTTAAAATGAACTAAATGAGGAAGGAAGGTCAAATGCGTTTTTAAATAAGAAATTTCCTTGAATTTACAACACATGCATCCACTTAAAATGTAAATTTTTCTGTGATATGAATATGCATACATTACTGATGATATACATCATGATTATTATTTTAAAACAAGAGACATAAATGAGAACATCAATCACCTTCTCATGAGAAGAAAACCCCAAAAAATTAATTGAAATAAGAAATAAAATAAAGTTTAAAATCATAGCGAGTAAGGATTGTAGCGCAGCAATATTAAACTAGTCACAATTACATATTTGTAATGTCCATAAATAATTTTCATAAATTGATGAAAATTTTATGAGTGAGTGGGAGAAATAAAATTTAAGGGGTGGAAACTGAATTTTTTATTTATTATTTTTTATATATCAAGAATTAGAGCAAAAATTAATTTTTAAAACAAAAATAATTTAAAATATTAAAAAAAAAAAAATTTTGTCCACTCCTTAAAAGTCTGCACACTCAAAAATTTTCAAAAACTCATTTCATATCTCTTAAACTTCGGTTTGGCATCCTCAACAAAACACCCTTGCAAAAAATCAATAAATATTCAACATTTATTTTGTGAGAGGTGTCAAGGAATCAATTTTACGACGATGACTTTCTTAACCCAGTAATGCTTCATGCAAAAAACATGAACACAAAAATGCTTTAAGTAATTAATTGGTGACGAGATAATTAATTTTTGTGACCATAAAAATTGTATTTTTCCTATCTACCTGTTAAATTAGAGAATTAAATTATTTCTGAGAAGATAAAAAATTTAGTAAAATTCCCAAAAATTGTGATTTGTTCATCCAGACAAAGAGAAAATAAAAATTCAAAAAAATGAGAACGCATTTTATTGCCGCAGGTTAGTTTCATTTAGTCGTTCGATAACGCAACAACGGATGAGCGAGAAATTTCGTGAACATCTCAATTGAACGCTTCCTCAAGTTTAAAGAAACAAAATCATAAAGAGCGTTCACTCCTAATCATGTCACGGCACGATTTCATCACAATAGAGTTCTTGAAAATGCTCATGCTGGCGTCATTTTTTTCACCGCATCTCTGTCATGTACAATGTCATGATAATTTCTCGAATGCATCCATGGTTGCTCTCATCTTGGCGAGAGGCGGATCAAAAGGAATTAAATTGAAGAACATACAAAGAATAGACGACGTAACATTGCTTGGCATTTCACTAAAAGAAATTCAACTAGCTGGTTTTTTCGAAAGCATTTGGGTGTCGACTGATAACGAAGCCATCGCAGCAGAAGCAGAAAAATGTGAGTGCAAAGAATTAATTTTAAAAATATCAAAGAATTTAAATTTAACACTCGAAAGACTCAGCAAATGTTTATTGGCGTGATCCAAAGTATGCACAGGACAAATCGACCTCAATTGATGCCGTTCAAGAATTTCTGCGCAATCACTCGAACATTCAGAATCTCGCACTTATTCAATGCACGTCTCCATTCATTTCCCATCTTTATTTGCAAGAAGCTTTCCAAAAGTTTTCAATTCATCGTGATTGCGTTTTCTCGGCAGTTCGAAGCTTTAAACTGAGATGGAGGCGTGATGATTGTGGCGAAAGAGAAAAATTTGTACCCATTAATTTTAACTATCGAAAACGACCACGCCGACAAGATTGGGATGGCGAATTTATCGAAGCGGGAATGTTTTATTTCACAAGGCGGAAGCTTTTAGATGAAGGAAGTTTTCAGAATGAAAAGTAAGTCGGAAAGTTTAATTTAAATTTATTTAAAAGCTTTTTTAAAAATTAAATTAATTTTACATTAATTTACAGTTGTGACATCGTTGAAATTCCTCATGAGGATTCATTGGAAATCGACACGCCATTTGATCTCGACTTAGCGAGAATTCTTCATAAAAACTTTCGACAAACAAAAAGTTCTCAAAAATCCTAAAAAACTTTTTTTTTATCTTACAGCAGTTATCGTCATCACAAATTGAGCACCTCAAGTGATGATTTCACTCATTTACCCTCATTATATGATTCATATAAGATCAAGATGATTCAGAAAAGTAAAATTTCAAAAAAATCTGTTGAGCTTTTTCTCTCTCATTCAATTTATAGTTTCATGACGTGTCATGCAGGAGAAATTGAGAGAATCACATTAAATTGACAAACAGTTTATGCCATGTGCTTTGAAGAAAAAAAAATTTCGGTTAATTTAGAGATGAGCGAGATTGAGAGCGATCATTTTATCAAACATACTCGAGATACATCCAGAGCATCTCTCCTTTAACTGATGCCATAATTTTATAGTCAGTCGTGCCAAAAAAGTCGATGTGATCGCATCTGATCGCTTCGTGTGAAAAAAAGTGGAAATTTCCTAATATACAATTTAATTTAAAAAATTTTCGTGATAAAAAAAGAGAAAGAAAGTGATGGAAAAGATTGAGGATGTCGCGTTGCATTTGCAACGCTTCGCATGGCCCGACTATATTTTTTTCTCATTTATGCTCTTCCTCTGCATCCTTATAGGATTGTATTTTGGTTTTGTGAAAAAGCATGATTCAAACGCGGCTGCCGAGTATTTAGTTGGAAATCGTTCCATGCACTTCTTTCCGATCTCATTATCACTAATAGCGAGGTATGAAAAATATGTGGGTGCGATACTAAGGACGTGCGAATAAAGTGAATTTATTATAGTTTCATATCCGGAATAACTCTCCTGGGCTTGCCTGCGGAAGTTTATCAGCATGGCATTCAGTACGTTTATGTGAGCATTGGAGTAGTTCTGATGGGATTTATCATGTCGAAATTTTACCTACCAGTATTTTATGGTCTAAAAATTACGTCGTCTTATGAGGTAAGACATAAATCTTTACTATTGTGCACATATGCAATGAGTGACCTCGAAATCTTATAATCCTCACAATCAATTGAAGATTTTTGCATGTAATTTCACTCAATCTCCCTCGTTACCTTTTATTAGATGATTGACATCATTATTAAAATTGATTTCATCCACTCAACTCGGCTGAATCATAAATAATTGTTCACTCTCAGTGTTCTTAAATTTATTTTTTTCATTGCACTTTTATAGATGCAAGAAAATTTTCTCTTTTCCTCTCCCAAACTCACAAAATCATCTAAAAATAAGAAGAAAAAATTTCATTTTCATTTCCGAAACCCTTTCCCCCTCCTCCCCCTTTTTTCTCCCTTCCCCCTCTTATTTCCCCCCCCCCTTTTTTTTATAAATTAAAAATATTACCCCCCCCCCCCCCCCTTTTTTTTTTTTAAAATTTATAAAAAAATCCCCCCCCCCCCCCCCCCCCCCAAAAAATCCTTTTTTTATCCCTTTTTTTAAAAAAAATTTCCCCCCCCCCCCCCCCCCCAAAAAATATTTTTTTTTTTTTTTTAAACCCCCCCCCATTTTAAATTTTTTTTTTTTTTTTTCCCCCCCCCCCCAAATAAAAATTATTTTTTTTTTTTTTTTTAATTACAACCCAAAAAAAATAAAAATTTTTTTAAAAAAAAATTTTTTTTCCCCCCCGGGCCTTTCTTGGGGGCCCCAAAAAAAAATTTTTTTCCTCCACAAAAAAACCCACCCCCTTTTTTCCCCCACCCCCAAAAAAAACCCCCCCCCCCTTTTTTTTTTTTTGGTTTTTTTTTTATTTGGGGAAAAAAGGAAAAAAAGAAAAAAGAAAAAAGAAAAAAGAAAAAAAGAAAAAAGAAAAAAAATTTAAATGGCTTTTCCCCCCCTTAGGAAAACCCATTTTAAATTTTTTTTCCCCCTTTTTTTGGGTTTTGGTGGGCCTTTTTTTTTTTTTTTTTTTTTTGTTTTTCCCAAGGTAATTTTTTTGCCCTTGGGGGTGAAAAAAGGTTTTGGAAAAATCCAAAATTAAAATAAAGCGGAGCTATAAAAAATATTTACGAGTCGAACGATGCACTTCGTGGATGATGCAGCTAATTTAGCGCCACATTTATCACACGCTATAGTTTTTGAAGATGTAAATTTAGAGTCAATATTTAACTTTTATAGAATATCTAAAAGAAAAAGTTATTTTTGGATTTTTTGAGCTTTAAATACTCTTTTACTAATTTTTTTTGATTCGGAAATTTTTGTTAAAATTAATTGATAAATTTAAAAACTGAAGCTTTAGGTGTAAAAATAAAAAATTTAAAGTTTTTCTCCAAAAAGATTTTCTAAAAATTATTTCTATTTTTTAAAAAAATTATTATAATTTTTAATCCCCTCAACAGTATTTAGAGATGCGCTTTGACCGACGCGTTAGGCTCTTTGGATCAATTTTATTTGCAGTCATGAATATTTGTAAGTACAAGAGAGCTTCGACTACAAGTTCAAGGCTATATTTTCTCTGATTTACTAGAACTTATGTCGCCGACGAACTTTATGACGCTATAAAATGTGAGCGCGCCAAAATATTTCTCTGTTTCTCTCTTTTTAGTATATTTACCAATCGTAATTTACATTCCAAGTTTAGCGTTTAATCAAGGTAAAAAAAATTACCCTCACTTCAAAAAGTTTCGTTAACTAAACTCAAACTTAATTTCTCCCTAAAGTCACCGGAATAAATGTTCACATTACAAGCTGGCTTGTTGTTGTAATTTGCGTGTTTTATACATGTGTGGTGAGTGTGTGACAAAAATTGAGATAAAATTTTAGTTGTAAATGGCATAAATTAATTACTTTATTAGGGAGGATTAAAAGCTGTGGTAAATATAAAATTTATTTAATAAAACATCAAATAAATGATTATAAAATTATAAAGGTTTGGACTGATGTTGTTCAAACGTTCAGTATGTTTCTTGCCTTGATCTTGGTGGCGGTTAAAGGAACCTACGATCTAAAGGAGGGCGGAGTTGGACACGTAATTGAATCCGCATTAAACACCAGTCGTTTGGAGCTTCCAAAGTAAGCTTAATAAAGAAAACTCGAGCTTTTAAATAAGCTTTTGTTTATTTATAGCTTAGATATAAATCCTCTCGTGAGACATACACTGTGGAGTCAAGTTTTGGGTGGCGTTTTCTATTGGGTTCAAACAAATGCCGGTAATTTTTTAAATTAATTTCTTAATATTTAAATCTAATCAAAAAATATGTTATAGTATCTCAAAACATGATTCAACGCTATCTCTCGTTGTCGAGTCTTAAAAGTGGATACAAATCCGTTTGGATGTTTGTTGTTGGCGTAGTGACTCTTATGATGCTGTGCAGTTACAATGGATTATTGATGTATGCAACTTATAAACATTGTGATCCACTAACAACGAAACTAGCCAAAGAGAAAGACCAAATGCTGCCGCTCTTTGTGATGGAGACTTTGGGAGAACTTCCTGGACTTAGTGGTCTCTTCATTGCCGGCGTGTTTTCGGCTGCTTTAAGCTCCCTCTCGACTTGCCTAAATTCCATGAGTGCGGTCGTTTTAGAGGATTTTGTAAAGCCATATGCCAAAAAACCGCTGACAGAGTGTGTCGTAAATTTTGTAATGAGGTCAACGGTGGTTGTAATTGGCGTTTGGAGCGTATGTATGGTTTATGTTGTCGAGAAAGCTGGAACTGTGCTCCAACTTACCATGAGCGTTGAAGCAATCACAAATGGACCACTTTTCGGGGTAAAAATATTTTTATAGTTGCAAGAAAATTTATTATTTTAATTTCCTGTAGGTCTTTTCACTAGGAATATTTCTACCTTGGATGAATGCGAATGTAAGCGCTGAGAATTAAGAGGAAATATTTTTCAATTTTATTCATTTCCTCTCCTTCTAGAGCGTCCTTACGGGTGGCGTTGCGGGCGTACTTTTTATGGGTTGGTTGAGCTTTAAAGCCCAATTTGCGATAGCATCAGGTCACATGAAAATTATAGCAAAAGAACTGATGGCTGATGATTGTCCTTACACCTTTAATGCAACAACTGCTGCCACACTTGTAACTCCAACCGATGATATTTTTCCACTTTATGAAGTCTCTTACATGTGGTACACATTCTTAGCAGCAATGGTAACAATTATCGTTGCTCTTCTCTGCTCGATATTCATTTTCGGATGGAACGATTTAGCAGAAGTTTCACCCGAACTCATTACCCCAATGGTGAGAAAGAAACTCTTTAAAGAATCTGAAATTAAAGTTCGATCGCCAGTAAATAGGAAAGACACTGGATTTTAAAATTCTCCTTTTGTGACAAATAGTATTTATTAAAATTTAAGTTGATTAAAATAAAAAATTTAAGATCTATCACGATGGTGCTTGCTTCTTTTGTACTTTCGCTTGTGCTTTCGCTCGTCATCGGATGACTTATAAGGATCGGGTGAAAATTTCTTGCTACTTTTTGAGTGCTTTTTACTCGACTTTTTCTTCGAATGATGACGCCCTGAATCGGAGTCAGAATCTGAATGACGTTTGCGATGTTTATCGTGTGATCGACTTCGTTGCCTTTCATTATACTTTCTATTGTTCGTTTTATCATCTTCTGAATCAGAAGAGCGTCGTCTCCTGTCTCTGCTCCTTTGCCGCTCTCTATCCTCTCGTTTACTCTTCTCTTTATATCTTCCTCGTTCAAGTGATTCACTTTTTCTATCGCGACTACGTGATGATGTTGATGGTGGAGATGATTGGCGAGATTTTTGTGGTGATACTGATCGACTTTTTCTCTCTTTCTTTTTGTCGGAATTTTTAAATTCTTCATACTTTTCAGCGTCTGTTCAAAAAAATAAAAATTTAATAAAGATTTAATTTTTCAAAGCTCAAGACTTACTCAAAATTTTTCCATATTTAGCGAATTCCTGTTTCGATACCGGCTGCACCATAAACTCATTTAGGATAATTTTCAGAGCTCCAATTGCTAGCTTCACAATAACTCTTCCTGCTCCATCATCGAAGCCCTCGATCTATTTTTGAGACAATAGAAAATTATGAAATTAATTAAAAAGTTCTTATTGACCGTTGAAAGTGATTTAGGTTTACAATGTATGAGAAGAATATTTCAATTTCATCTGCGCTCATGACGATTTTTTTTTCCCCGTGGGTGTTGCGTGTCCTTGTAAAATCATCCCTTATGGCTTCCCCGGCCCCTGGCCCCACGTTTTACTTCATCACAGGCTCATTAATAAGTTTAAAATTTTTATTCGATTTTTTTTTTTTTTTTTTTTTTTTTTTTTTTAAATTCCTTAATAATTAAAAAAAAAAAAAAATAAAAAAAAAAATTATGATTCCTACACTCCTCCCTATATTCGATAAAATTTGAGTGACAAAATTAAAAAGCTTTCAACTAAACTTAAAAGTTTTTAAAAATTGTTCCAGTTCTGGCAAATTGAGAAAAAATTATATCGATTGGAACCGGTTTTCTAAAATTCTGTATGTATTCTTGATGTTGACCTTGGCCATCATACATACACTCTGTGTAAAAAATATAACAATGTGTACGCAACCAAAAATTTATTAGTCATTTGACTCAGCGGATTTCATTGAGTTCAATTTACTCTACTCAATTTCATAACATTACGCTACTCTTATCAAAAAATTTACGAGTGCCAAAGCGTAGTGACCGATAGAGTCGTGAACGGGGAAACAACTGTAAGTACGTATACGTTAATCTAATCGATATGGAATTTCAAAAAGAAGATAAAAAAATATAAAAGACCACAAACGATAAGAAAATGTGTGAAAAATAATTTATTTAGTGATTGTCACTGGCAGTGAACAGAAGAAATAATGGCGGAAGTTGAATTAAATGGAAAAATTGAGGTTAATGGCGAGGAGCCAAAGTTTGAAATGGTCACGGCAACCTTGAAGGAAATTGAAGTGACAGATTACATAAGAGAGAGCTTAGATAAGGTCGCACATGCCGAAGGATTTCAAAATTATGAGCTAATTTTTGACCATGGTGCAAATGTTGGTGATGGATTTGTTGGAATAATTGTGAAGGTCGTGATTAAAGACCTCGACAGTGAAAAGTCTCTTCAAGTTTTAGCTAAAATTCCACCCCAAAATAAAGCTAGGCGAGATGTGATGAAAGCAATGCAACTTTTTGAGCGAGAAGTTTTAATTTATAATAGTTTTATACCGGAAGCGGTAGCGATGCAAAAGGAGAAGAGAATCAGTAGCTCGCATGGGTTCTTCAATTTTCCAAAAGTCTATTACGCTGACTACAATGAAGAGAAAGATGACTCAATAATTGTTATGGAGGACATGAGAGAAACTGGTCATCGAATGTGGGATAAAACGAAACCAGTGAATTTAGAGCATGCAAAACTTTTGATGATAACTTTAGGACGCTTTCATGCTCTTTCGTTCGCAATGAAAACCAAAAAACCAGAATTATTTGAAAAGTTTAGAGCCCTTCCAGACTTTGTAACTGCCAATTTTCAGGATGAGCAATTCATGGCATTTTTAACTCAAACCATGAATAAAACATTGGAAGTCCTACCAGAAGGTGACACAAAAACTCGAGCTAAATTTCAAAAGCTCTCGGTGGCAGCCAGAGATCTTATGGCTGAAACAACAAATCTCGAAGTCATTGACCCCTATGGTGTGATCATTCATGGAGACTGTTGGGTTAATAATTATCTTTACCACTACAAGAGAGCAAATTTACCCGACGACATTGCGCTAATTGATTTTCAAATTTCTCGCTATTGTACACCTGTCGTTGACTTGGCTTATTTCATTTTCGCATGTACCGATCAAAAACTAAGACAAAAACATTTTGATGAGTTAATTAGCATCTATCACCATTCGTTGAAAGAACTTCTTGATCATCTCGGTGGTGACACTGCAACACAATTTCCTTTCACCGCTCTACTAAGACATTTAAAAAGATTCGGTAAATTTGGAGTGGTAATGGCTGCATTTATTGTCCCTATGATTTTCACTAAGAAAGAAGATCTTCCTGACATGGAATTCTTAGCTGAGAACATGGAGAAACAAGATCCCGAAATCGTCGAAGCTTTTCTCGATCAAATGAGGAAGCAGTCCGATGATGTTGGTTCAAGAATGCGAGGTGTCATTCAAGATGCCATTAAATATGGATATTTGTAATGATTTCATTAAAAAAGTATTATAATAAACAACTTTCAGGTAATTTAAAACTAGATTGTTTTTTCTAGTAGAACTCGAAAGTTGATAACAATTGACATTTTGACTCTAAAAGCTATCATTATCAACATTATATTAGAAAGTTTTCATTTTAGTTTGATCAGTTGAAGAGAGAAGTTTGAAAAATGACTGAAATTAAAAATATTCAAGAAATTCACATTACAAAATATATTCGAGAAAGTCTAGATCGAGTTGCTGTGGCTGAAGGATTTGTGAACTATAATTTGGACATTGATTTTGGCTCCAAAATTGGCGATGGATTTGTTGGAGTCATTTTAAAAGTCAAATACATTGAAGGCGATAAAATCCTGTCAGTTCTCGCTAAAGTTCCACCAGAAAATAGGGCACGACGAGAGGTTTTAAGATCCATGGAATTTTTTGAGAGAGAAGTTTACATGTACAATGTTGTGCTGCCCGAATTCGCAAAGTTTCAGAGAGAAAAGGAAATTAGTGAAGAAGAAGGATTTTATAATTTTCCGAAAGTTTATTTGGCCGATTATGACCAAGACGATTCAATCATAATTATGGAAGATCTTAGAGATTTCGAGTACAAAAATTGGAGCAAATTCAAGCCAATTAATTACGAGCATGCAAGTCTAATCATGTCCACACTTGCTCGTTTTCACGCCATTTCAATTGCTATGAAATTACAGAAGCCAGAACTTTTTAAAAATCTCAGTAAAATGAGTGAAATTCTCTTTAAATTTAGAAACGAAAAGTCTGTTGAACGTTTAAAGCAAATGGTTCAAAAACTAATTGAAGTGGCGCCGGAGAATTATGAAATTTTACAAATCGTCAATGAAATTGATAAAGAAATCTTAAAATGCGTCAACTCTCAAGCTGCAGAGCCATTGGCAGTCATTACTCATGGCGATTGTTGGAACAATAATTTTCTATTTCACTACGACAAAAATGGTCATCCAGATGATATCATATTTATTGATTGGCAAGCATCGCGTTATAGTTCGCCAATTTTGGATTTGGTCTACTTCATGTTTATCAGCACCGATAGGGATTTAAGAGAGAAGCATTACAACAAGCTATTCGACGTATATCATCGCTCATTTATCGATCTTTGTACGTATATGGAAGTCGACAAAAGCTCTTTAGAATTTTATTTTGATGATTTCCAAAATCATTTGAAGAAATTCGGCAAGTTTGGCATCATTATGGCGTCATTTGTTGTTCCACTTACTCAAGCACAAGCTGAGGACATTCCCGATTTTGATAACGTTGCTGAAGAGATTAAGAAGGAAAACGAAAGTGAAACAGGAGAAGTCAAATCAGCGTTTATCATAAATTCAAAAAGTCAAAAAATTGATGATCAAATTCGAGACATTGTTAATGATGCTGTCGCCTATGGCTACTTATGAAATTTTTAACGCACATGTGGGTCCTCGAGAATTTTTATTTCATTTTATTTTATCACACAATCCCCTTTATCTATGAATTGATAATAAAATTGTATAACTTTTCGCTCAAATAAAGAAGAAAATTCACTCGCAATTGTTCTTTAAATTGAAAAAGTTGATTTTAAAATGGCTGAACTAAATGGAATTAGTGAACATCTTAATGGACATAATGAACCACCTCCGGCAAATTTAATGAATAGTGAAGCTCCAAGCAAGGCAATTCCGACTGCCACACAGAAAGAAATTATTGTGACTGACTACATTCGAGAGACACTTGATAAGGTCGCCAAAGCGGAAGGATTTCGTAACTTTGAGATTAAAATTGATCATGGTTCGAGTGTTGGAGATGGATTTGTTGGACTCATGGTTAGAGCTAAAATTCAAGAGCTCGACATTCACTATCGGCACAAATCTCTGACAGTGCTCGCTAAAATTCCACCTCAAAATAAAATGCGACGCGAAATGATGAATTCAATGAAACTTTTTGAGCGAGAAGTTTACATGTACAATGTTTTCCTTCCTGAATTCGTAAAGTTTCAAGAGGAACATGGAATTAGCATCGAAAAGGGCTTTTATAATTTTCCCAAAGTCTTTTATGCTGAGTACAATGAGGAAAAGGATGATGCAATTTTAATCATGGAAGATCTTCGCGAAAGTAATCACAAAATGTGGATTAAAGCCAAACCAATGAATTTTGAGCATGCAAAATTATTGATATCCTCTCTTGGTCGACTTCACGGACTTTCACTGGCGATGAAGGCAACAAAACCAGAGCAATTTGAAAAGTTTAAGCAGCTCGATGATCTTTTCTTTAAGATGAGCAGCTCACAAGACGATGGGTTCGATCAGTACTTTGAGATGTCAGTTTTGAAAGCAATCGAGTCACTTGAGGATGAAAAAAGGAAGAAAAGAGCAATGAACCTAATGATAAATTTGAAAGAGCAATTAAGAGAGTGCATAGAACCAGAAAATGCTGAACCCTTTGCCGTAATCACTCATGGCGATTGTTGGATAAATAACTTTCTATTTAAGTACGACAAACGAGGAGCACCAGACGGTGTGGTTTTAATTGATTGGCAAATTTCTCGTTACTGCTCTCCCATCATCGATTTGGTCTATTTCCTCTTCATTTGTACTGATCGTCAGTTAAGAATGAATCATTGGGATGAACTTTTAAACGTATATCATCGTTCAGTGAGAGAAATAGTGGAAAAGGTTGGTGGCAATATCATGGTTCAACTTCCAAAAACAGCGCTCCTTCGGCAACTGAAAAGATTTGGAAAATTTGGTGTGGCCATGGCAGCTATGATTCTTCCAATGATACAAACTAAGAATGAAGAACTTGTCGACATGGATTTTATGGCTGAAAATATGAAAGATCAAGATCCCGCTTTAATGGAAGAAATTGGAAAATTCTTTGAAACGCATTTATTGGCGGGCAAAGCGAGAATGCGCGAGGTAATTGAAGACGCAACCCAATATGGTTATTTGTAAAAATTCTTGATGATTAATAAATGCATGCCCTTTTTTGTCATAACAATTTTTTTTGCCTTGTTTGGAATTTCATTCTTATCAATAGAGCAAAATTATCTAACAGATAAGCATTGCTATAAATCTAGTACATTTGATTTTGATTTTTTCATTCATTTTCATACAGAAGTTGACTGAAGATGTCTGAGGAAAAGTCTGCACCGATTCCGTTTGCAACCCATAAGGAAATAATTGTGTCCGACTACATAAGAAAGAGTCTTGAAATTGTTGCAACGGCTGAAGGATTCAGAAACTTTGAGCTTCAATTTGATCATGGGTCAAATGTTGGTGATGGATTTGTTGGGTTGATTTTGAAGGTTCACATTAAGGAAAATGGCAGTGACAAGAGATTGAGTGTTTTGGCAAAAATTCCACCTCAAAGTAAAGCACGAAGAGAGTTGCCGGCTACAATGATAACATTTGAGAGAGAAATTTATCTCTACAAAGTTCTCCTACCCGAACTTGTCGCATTTCAAAAAGAGAGAAAAATTGACAGTTCGCATGGATTTTACAATTTTCCCAAAGTTTATTACGCTGATTTTAATCAAGAACTGCGTGATGCCATCATAATTATGGAAGATTTGAGAGACGGAGGTTTCCGTATGTGGGATAAATTTAAGCCAATCGATTTGGAACATGCAAAGTTAACAATGGTGGCATTGGGACGTCTTCATGCTCTCTCTTTCGCCATGAAGAAAAAGAATCCGGAAGCTTTTGTAAAGTTCATGGAATCTAAAGATATTTTCTGCGATCTCATTAAAGATCAAACGACAAACAGTTTCCTTCAACAATCAATGAATCGGTGCTTGGAAACTTTAGATCCAAGTAATTTAAAGGGTAGAGAGAGATTTTTAAAAATTTCCGAAAATATGGCTAAAACTTTGGCTTATTGTGTCGAGGTCGATGCAGCGGAACCGTATGCTGTTTTGGGTCACGGGGATTGCTGGATGAATAATTACCTCTATCACTACAACAAAGGAGTCCCCGATTCAATTGTTTTAATAGACTGGCAACTTGCTCGCTACTGCACACCTGCTGCAGATATCAGTTATTTCATTTTCGTCTGCACCGATAAGAAAATGAGAGACAAACATTTTGACGAATTAATCAACCTTTATCATCAATCACTGAAAGAGCTTCTTGATCATCTCGGTGGTGACACTGCCACACAATTTCCTTTCACCGCTTTACTCCGACAACTGAGACGTTTCGGCAGGTTGGGAATAATTTCAGGATGCTGTGCTGTTCCAATGCTACAGACAAAAGGCGAAAATACCATTGATATGGATGTAATGGCAGAGAAGATGCAAAAAATGGATCCCAAAGAGGTCGAGGAATTGACAAAAGTCTTTATGGAAATGAATAAAGACAATATTGTGAAGATCAACTCAAGGATCCGCGATTTAATTGAAGATGGTCTTCGTTATGGATATTTTTAAAAATTTAAAATATTGAGCAAATAAAAAGTGAAAATGTTAGCGAATGGTTTTTCTATCTTTTTTTTAGTTCCAGTCGATACAGGAAGAGATAATTTTATGAAATTGGCTTTGGGGATGCTGTGCAGTACCTTTACTTTATCTCAAGAATAATGATATGGAAGCTATGGCGGATACGCTGCAAAATCTTGATCTCAGCGAGATTGACAAAGTACTCGATCAATTTGTAGAGATGAATAAGGACATTATTGAAGACATAAATAGCAGAATTCGAGACATTATTCAAGATGGAACAAGCTTTGAATATTTATAAAAATGTTTTTATATATATGCTCACTATAAAGGTGTAAATTTTTGTACCATTTACTTATTTTATACTATCAAGTTCATTTATCAATTGAACAATCTTATCGACAAGTGACCATGAGTGTGTGAGATAAGGGTTTATGTTATAATATTTTTTTTCCTCATTGCATTGAGTTTAAATCAGTTGAAGAAAAATCATTGAATAAAATGGCAGAGGTAGTTGAAAATCACGTTGAGCTTAATGGAACTTTAGAGACAACACCAGAGGGGGTGGGGTTAACTCAATCGGTTGCGGCAATTCCAAAAGCATCGCTGAAAGAAATTGTGATGACCGATTACATAAGGAAAAGTTTAGATATTGTTGCATCATCAGAGGGATTTAGAAACTATGAGCTTATCTTCGATCATGGGTCAAATATCGGCGATGGATTCGTTGGAATTATTTTAAAAGTTAAAATTAAGGAGAATGACAGTGACAAGAGTTTAAGTGTTTTGGCTAAAATTCCACCTCAAAGTAAGGCTCGAAGGGAAATGCCGGCTACAATGATGACCTTTGAACGAGAAGTTTATTTCTACAATGTTCTCCTACCCGAACTTGTCGCATTTCAAAAAGAGAAGCGAGTTAGTCGATCGCAGGGATTCTTTAACATTCCTAAAGTTTATTACGCTGATTATGATTCAGAAATTCGTGACTCGATGATTGTTATGGAAGATTTGAGAGAAACGGGCCATCGGATGTGGGACAAATACAAGCCAATTGACTTAGAGCACTCAAAACTGCTCATGGAATCGTTGGGTCGTCTTCATGCCCTCTCATTTGCAATGAAGAAGAAAAAACCTGAATTTTTTGAGAAACTCCATAATTTGAAGGACATTTTTGTGGCGCTAATTGAAGATGAAAATATGAAAGGATTTTTAGAGCAGTCAATGGTTCGATGCTGTGAGACACTCGATCCAAATGACACAAAGAATAGACAAAAGTTTATGAAAATAGCTCAAAATATGGCTGAAACAATGGCATCGTGCGTTAACATCGATGCAGCAGAACCTTACGCAGTACTCAGTCACGGTGATTGTTGGATGAACAATTTTCTTTATCACTACGATAGACGCGGCAAACCGGATGAAATTGTTTTAATTGACTGGCAAATTTCTCGTTACTGTTCGCCAGTCATTGACTTGGCATACTTCATATTTATCTGCACTGATAAGCAAACGAGGGACAAACATTTTGATGAGTTACTTAATCTTTATCATCGATCACTGAAAGAATTTCTTGATCATCTCGGTGGTGACACTGCAACACAATTTCCCTTCACCGCTTTCTTGAGACATTTCAAGCGTTTCGGTAAGGCCGGAATTTTGTCTGGATGCTTTGCCGTTCCAATGTTGCAAACAAAAAATGAAGATATTTTAGATATGGATGTAATGGCTGAAAAGTTCCAAAATATGGACGCAAAAGAGATGGAGGAAATCGGCAAACTTTTTATGGAAATGAACAAGGACAGTGTTGAAAAAATTAACAAAAGAATTCGTGATGTCATTCTCGATGGAATAAGTTATGGATATTTGTAAGCACTATTGTATGATGAGTCCATTGCCTTTTATGTTTATCAACAATAAAATTATCTTATCGATATTATTTTAAGTGTAAAAATTTTTGATATGCCAAAAAAGTCTTGAAATTTTTGATCATTCAATTATTGAAGTGAGTCGAGGAAGGATCGTTTATAAAATGGCAGAAGTTATAGAAAACCACGTTCACTTAAATGGAACTTTAGAGGAATCAAATGAGGAAAATGCTTTTCTGGTTGCCGATATTCCTTTAGCAACACAAAAGGAAATTATTGAAACTGATTACATAAGAAAGAGTCTCGATTGTGTGGCATTAGCAGAGGGATTCAAAAACTACGAGCTCATCTTCGATCACGGATCAAAAATTGGCGATGGATTTATTGGAATAATTTTAAAAGTTCAAATTAAGGAAATTGATAGTGAAAAGAGTTTAAAAGTTTTGGCTAAAATTCCACCACAAAATCAAGCTCGTCGTGAAATGCCAGGTACATTGCTTGCATGTGAAAGAGAAGCTTACGTTTACAACAAATTGCTGCCTGAATTTGTGGCATTTCAGAAAGAGAGAAGAATTAATCGATCGCAGGGTTTCTTTAACTTTCCAAAAATTTATTATGCTGATTATAATCAAGAGCTTCGTGATGGAATTATTATCATGGAAGATTTGAGAGATAGTGGACATAACATGTGGGATAAATTTAAGCTAATAGACCTAGAGCATGCAAAAATAGCAATACAAGCTTTGGGACGTCTCCATGCAGTGTCATTTGCCATGAAAAAGAAAAACCCGGAAGCTTTTGAAAAGGTTAAGAAGTTGGTGGATATTTTCACTGTTTTTGCTATTGATGAAAACACTAAAATGTTCTTAACTCAGTCGTTGGCTCGCAGTTTGGAGACTCTCGATCCGAATGACATTAAAAGTAGAGAAAAATTTAAGAAAATTACCGACAAATATTACGACATCATGTCCACATGCTTTAACGGCGAAGCAGCCGAACCTTATGCAATCATGTGTCACGGCGATTGTTGGAATAACAATTTTCTTTTTCAATACGACAAACGCGGCAAGCCAGAAGAAATAATTTTGATTGACTGGCAAATTTCTCGTTACTGTTCGCCAATCGTTGATTTGGTTTACTTTATTTTTATCTGCACCGATAAGCAAATGAGAGATAAACATTTTGACGAGCTGATAAATATCTATCATCGATCACTGAAAGAACTTCTTGATCATCTCGGTGGTGACACTGCCACACAATTTCCATTCACCGCTTTACTCCGACAACTAAGACGATTCGGCAAGGTTGGAATTTTGTCAGGATGCTTTGCCGTTCCAATGATGCAGACTAAAAATGAAAATCTCTTGGACATGGACATTATGGCAGAAAAGATGAAAAATATTGACCCAAAAGAGATGGAGGAATTGACAAAGGCCTTTATGGAAATGAATAAGGAAGGAATTGAAAAAATTAACATCAGAATTCGCGATTTAATTCTTGATGGAATCCGATTGGGATATTTTTAATTTTTTAAAATTTATACAAGTTAATTGTGTTGATAGAACATATACAAATAAAAATTGTGAGATTCTAAGAGAGCGATTTGTTATTTTATTGATCAATGAGGTAGCCATAAGGGTAAATTAATCATTCGATTAGAATTGAAAAACGTGTAAAATCTTAGTGACGCAAATTAATTATTTTAAAGCATCAAATATGCTATTTTTAAAAGTACATTGACGCAAATTCAACGCTTGTTAAATTTTATTTTTAATAAATTTATCTCGCAAAAAATTGACAAGAATGTGAACCATTAGACAATGAGTAATAATTTTATTTTCAAGCGATCAACCCAATAATTATAAAAAGATCGCGAATGACGCAGATTCAGGTTAACATGAATCTCATACTGTGAGCTGCTCACGCACATACATATTGTTATTTTTATGAAAAGAGAGTTTGTTTGTTAAAGTGTCTCTATTCATATCTTATCAGTGACATTTACCGCTATTTTATAATATTCTACAAGTGTAATTGTAAAAGCAATTAGTTGCAATGGAAATTTTATCAAGAGAACATGTAGAGAAAGTAGCACTTGAGAATGGATTTAAAAATTTCAAAATCACTCTCGAAAGTGGGTCAGATCTCGGTTTTATTGGAGTTTTAATGAAATTCACAATAGTCGAAGATGAAAGGAGATTTTCGTTAATGTGCAAATTTTTGCCAGAGGACTCAAAACAAAATGAGTGCTTCAGTTCATTTAATCTTTTTGAACGTGAAGTAATGGCTTATCAGCAATTTTTACCCGAATTAGAAAATCTTCAGATTGAAAATGGTTTCGAGTATCGAGATTCCAATGGATTTTGGTCTTATCCCAAATGCTATTTCTCTCACTACGACAAGGCGTTTCCAACAAAATCAATTATCTTAATGGAAGATCTAACTGCGGATAAGTTTAAGGTTAAGAGCAAATTCATTTCTTCAGACTTTAATCACACTCGCAAGTTGTTCGTGGAACTTTCAAAATTTCATGCATTGTCGTTCGTATTGAAAGCGAGAAAGCCAGAAGCATTTGAAAGTTTTAAGCAAATGAAAAATAATATGTATTCCGTAATGACGACAGAATCAATGAAGCATCTGGCACCCGAGAACATTGAGCGTGCTGCAAAACTTTTCGAGAATGGAGAAGTTCGAGATAAAATATTGTCGTTTAAGAACGATTTGTGGGAGCGTGTGAGAGATAACGTCGACGGTGAAAATGCTGAGCCATATAGCGTTATCTGCCACGGAGATGTTTGGATAAATAATGTGCTATATAATTATTGCCACGATGAAATTGATGACATAAGACTTATAGATTGGCAGATGACATATTATGGCAGTGGATGCACCGATTTAACGCTCTATCTTTTTACTTGCATGAATAAACTAAGTCGAGATGATTGTCAAGTAGAATTGTTGAACTGCTATTATGAGACAATGAGAGAGTTTTTACAGAAGTTTTCAATTGACATTGAAAAAACGTATCCAATAAACATATTTCAAGATCATCTCAAGAAATTTTCTCTGTACGGATTCGCAATGGCAACTTTTTCGGCACCGCTTCTGTGCAAATTGCCAGAAATTACGGATGCCGACAATGATGGGCATAAAGATATGTACGAAGAACGTATGCGCGATCATATTTTAGACATGATTGATATGGAAATAATTTAAATAAAATTACTCACCGTGGCATAAAGATTTTTATGTTTTCCTGCCAGTATCTTGACACATGCATGTCTTTTAATTTCAAGCGTTTCATTTTGTGCTGGAGCAATCAAGAGTGGTTGCTTTTTCACAACCTTATCGGCACCTAAACCCAGTCCTTTTGGCCTCACCACAGGAACATCGAAAATTTTCTCTTTCTCCTCCTCATCCTTCCATCCCATGCCTCGCAGCATGGCCTTACCAAAATCAGATATTGGAATTCGTTCATAATCGTCAATAGTTGGTTCACTTGCTCCCTCGAGTGGAAGTTCATCGGGATTAATTGGAAGTTCCATGACTTTCACTTCACTCGTGACTTCCTTCTTCTGAAGATCTTCAATAATTTCTCGTGCTGCTCTCTGATCGAGTGTCTCATTTTCGAGCTTTGTTTTGTCAAGTTCATTTTTTATTTCGTCAACTTCCTTTTTGATTTTTTTCGATGACATAAGTTTCGCTATAGGACGAGTTTTCTGGTCATTTGTCATTGGGATCACTAATTTCACTTCGTTTTCATCATCTGGCTTTTTCCTAAAACATAAAATTATTATTTTCTTTGATAAATTAAACTTTTTTATTAACTTGCCCCTGAAATGTTACACTCGAACCTTCAATCGAATCAATTAATTCAACTTTTGGCTTTAATTGAGCAATTTCGGCGATGGTCTTCACTAGATTAGACTTTTTGGCTATTTTACTAAAGCCGAACGAAACTTTTCCACCCGAATTTTCCATATTTGCACTTTAAATTAATTTTTGCTACGATTTCAAATGAAAAACGTAAACAAAACAATTTTTTTCCCTTTCGAAAACTACGAATTTTTTTTTGCGGCAATATTTAAAAAAGTACGTTAAAATTTTAACTGTGAAAATTCTTTTTATTTCTTTTTAAATTGCATGTAGCTCAAAAATGTTAAAAGTAGCGAGAGAAAGGCGAAAAAATACAAATAATATTATTTTTGATCGTAATCAATGTGTTTGTTTGGTGCAATAATCATTGTATGAGGCATTAGATTGACAAAAAAAATAGAAACTTAGCGATGCAAATATATTATTAAGTATGCGTGATGAAAAGAAATTATCGAAAGTATTAAATTATTCAGCACCAGCTGCGGCAGCGCCTGGATTGGTGAGGCCATCGCCTTTCTTCTTTGATCCTGATACGATGTCATCGATACGAAGGAGAAGAATGGCAGTTTCGACGGCGGTCTTATAGACTTGCATTTTCACTGAAAGTGGCTCCCAAACACCCTCGATCTTCATATCCACAAGCTGTCCAGTAACTCCATTAATTCCCCATGTGCATGGACCACTGTCGCCAGAGTTGACGTGAGATGCATGCTTAGCTCTTAAGGCAGTCAGTGTGCGAATTGTGTTGGCTCCACAGTTTTGTGCCAATGTACGCGGAATAATTTCGAGTGCCTGAGCGACGGCACGATAGGGTCCTTGAATTTGCTTGCGAGTGAGTGCTTGTGAAACGGCCATCTCGACGGCACCGCCACCCGGCACAAGACGTGGCTCAAGCATGAGGTTTCGTGCGACATGAAGAGCATCCTGGAGATTTCTTTCGGTTTCATTGAGAATATCCTTGCTGGCTCCTCTCAAGAGAATCGTGCATGCCTTTGGATCCTTACACTCGGTAATGAAAGTGAAATATTCATCGCCCATCTTTTGAATCTCAAATAGTCCAGCACCCGTTCCAATATCCTTTTCGGTCAATTCCTCAGTACGATTGACAATGGTAGCACCGCAAGCGCGAGCGACTCTCAAGTTATCTGTCTTTCGCAAGCGACGAATAGCCGTTATGCCAGCCTGAACCAAGTAATGCTGAGCGAGATCAGAAACGCCCTTTTCAGTAAAAACCAAATCGGGCTTAACAGCAATGATATCTTCGCAGATGCGCTTAACATATTCTTCCTCGATTTGCAAGAGCTTCGTAAAGTCAGTTTCCTCGCTGATTTCAACATTCGTTTGACTTTCGCCCTTCTTGTACTCGAGTGAGCAATCGAGAAGAACAATTCGAGGATTTTCAATGCGACGACGCATTTTCGGATGAGTCACATCCTTGTTGAGCATGACGCCTTTGAGAACTCTGCAATCATCAATTGATCCGCCTGGAATTTTCTCAATTTTTGCATACTTCTTGATATCAATTTCAGTACGGCCATTTTCCTCGAGAAGAACTGTCTGAACGGCATCGAGTGCAATATTGACGGCCAATTCTGACCAGCGTCCCATGAATTTGGTGCCAACACAAGCCTTCACCACCTCAGCCATCTTTTTCCTATCCGTCTTATCCAATGCAATACTGACTTCATTCTGAAGCACCAAAATCATGTCCTCGAGAGCCTCACGATATGCACGAATTATGACAGTTGGATGAAGCTGTTGTTGCAAGAATGGCTCAGACACTGCCAACATCTCCCCAGCGAGCACAATTACACTAGTCGTACCATCGCCAACCTCTTCGTCTTGTGTGCGAGCAATCTCAATCATACTTTTCGCCGCTGGATGTTGAACAGTGATTTCACGCAAAATTGCATTTCCATCGTTGGTCATCACAATGCCGCCCATCGGATCCATCAACATTTTTAACATCGCTTGTGGGCCGAGACATGTTCGAATTAAATCAGCAATTGCCTAAAATTAACGAGAAGAAAAAACATAAGTCATGAGACATACGTCAACTAGGTTAGGGCATTTTTTTGAGAAAACTTCGAGAACTTTTGATTATTTTGAATTAGAAATGATGGTGTATGAGAGATTTCATTGGTAATTTTTTCATTATGACATTATTAATAAGGATATTTTAAATGAGTCACCTTTCCAGCATTGATATTTTCCAACTGAACTTTTCTGCCCGATTCACGCTTCGTATTTTGACCTTTGGAGAGAATTAAATCGATTAGACTTGATGTTTAGAAAGTAAATGAGGCAATTAATTACTTAACACAAGTATCGGCTGTTGACCAAACATCTTTAATTAATTTTATTCTAACAAATGTTTTTACTGCGGCTCAATTGCAAAATTTTATTCTGAGAATGTGAATGTGTGTGTGCTAAACGAACCCTGCAAGATTTGTGTTTTCTTAAAATCAGCTAAACTTTTTAACGATTTAGTCTATGCTTAGGCGATTTTTGTAAAACACAAAATTTAGAGGGCACTCAACTAAGAAATTCAACAAATCTCAAATTCAACAATTTCACCTTGCATTTTCAATCAGATTTTCAGTCAATTTTTTCCTGCGAGATTTTTTAACAGTAAATAAGTCAATAAAAGCCGCAATTTTCACACATTTCTCTTCTCGAGTGTCCATTAAAAGTGTTTAAGTAGAAAGCTAGCTGCAATCTCATCGATTAAGCTTCTTTTTTCGAGAAAGTTTTTTTGCACGGTGAAAATTCGGCCATAATGAATAACTCAAATCAGAATTGGCTACATTTTCAGCACGGCGGAACTCAATATGGGTTAGTAACTGTTAATAATTATCCATTTTGTATTTTAAAAGTGATCGCCTATACATTTGATCATAAATAATTGTCTTATTAAAATTATCCGGTTCCTGCCATTCTGGATCTCATAAGAATTTTGCATTTTTTTTTCTATATAGGTCAGCCGCTGCACCAAACTACACGCCAACGGCGCAGACGGGTTATGCTTATGGTGCCGCTACTCAACGTGCCACGGGATATGATCAGTCGGGATATCAGGCTCAATCGTATGCCAGTAAGAATGCTTTCAATGTTATAGTGCCTCGAAACAATATCAATTCAATTTTAGCAACTGCTCAGCCCTACGAGTATGGCTATGGTCGTGCAGCTCAGACCTATGACGCAAAAACTTACTATCAGCAGGCCGGCGCTAGCTATGTGCCTACAACTTACGACTCGTCGAGCGCCGCCACGGCAAATAAGAATGCTGCAACGAACTACGCTCAGCCAACTCGTGCAACTATACAACAAAAACCAACTCAGTATTCGTCGGCATATGCAACGGCTCCAACAACGTCAAATAACGCCAATAAGCAACAGAATCCGGGTAATCCTGCAGCAAGCTATTCAAGCTATGATTCGGCTCTTTACTCGGCTGCCACCGGAATTTACATGGCTCAGCAGCAGCAGACGCAAAGTAAGGTCGTTAATCAGGGACAAAATCAGCAGCAGGGCAATTGGGGAAATCAAAAGCGTAATAATAATACATTTAAACCACGAAAGAATCCCGTTCCAAAGCCTCAGCAAATTCACTATTGCGATGTCTGCAAGATTAGCTGTGCCGGACCTCAAACTTATCGCGAGCATTTAGAGGGACAAAAGCACAAGAAACGCGAAACACTGCAAAAAGCTCAGGCGGAAGCTGCTCAGAGTGCCACCGCTCAAAATGTCACTCAAGCAGCGCCGCCGGTAGCTCCAATTGCGCGCGGCTCCAATCTCCGTTGTGAACTTTGCGATGTTACATGCACTGGAAACGATGCATATTCAGCACACGTTCGTGGCTCGAAACATCAGAAGGTCGTTAAATTGCACACTAAACTGGGCAAACCTATTCCATCGAGTGAACCAACGCCGCTTGGTAGCAGCGCAAAAGAGGGAAAAGATGGTGAAGATCCCGATACACCGGTTGAGGATGTTAAGCCAGTTGGTGAGGAATATATTGAAGAGATGAAGGACGCTGATGGTAAAATTGTTACATTCAACTGTAAGTTGTGTGACTGCAAATTCAACGATCCAAATGCAAAGGAAATGCACACTAAAGGACGCCGTCATCGCTTGCAGTACAAGAAAAAAGTACAGCCAGATCTTGTTGTTGACGTTAAACCCACTCTTCGTCAACGAAAATTAGCGGAACGTGAGAAACAGAGACAAGCTATGCAGGAAGAGCTGTGGAATCGCCGTCGTGGCATTAACGAAGGCGAAATGGACGATGATGAACGCATGTATTGGGATGAGAGACGTCGCTTTGAGGAGGAAATGAATGGACCTGGCGGCAACTGGAATAATCCGAATTTCCCAATGCGCGGACGACCTCTAATGGGAGGCGGCGGCTATCCACCAATGTTTAACATGATGAATAATCGTCGAATTGAAACTCTCGATGATCGTCACGTCATCGCTCGACATGCAGAAATCTATCCGAAAGAAGATGAACTTCAGGGAATTCAAAAGATTGTCTCGCACACTGAACGTGCTCTTAAATTGGTTAGTGATGCCATGACAACCGAGATAAAGAAGGAAGAGAAAATGGAAGAGAGCACCACAACATCAGCAGCAACTGCAGTAACAACAACAGCAACACCACCAACCACGACAACGACGACTTTAGCTGCAGCTGAGATCAAAGAAGAGCCCAAGAGTGGCGAAAACAAGGAGAATGGAAATCAAAACAATATGATCTCCTTCCAAAAAGATACTGAGGGAACTATTCGTCTCCTAAAAGGCGTTATGCGTGTCGGATTACTTGCGAAAGGTAAAATTTATTTTCATTATCAATTAGATTGCTTCTAAACATTTCTTTTTTGATAGGACTCTTGCTGCAAGGCGATGACACCGTTCAATTGGTTGTTCTGTGTGCTGAAAAGCCTACATCTGCCGTTTTGAAGCGTGTCTTTCAGGAACTTCCAATTCAATTGAAGAAAATTTCCGAGGATCAGAACTACACTGTAAAAATGGCTCCTGTTGAAGGCGCTGTCACGGTCAGCGATGGAGGCATAACTGTCAAAGTCTCATTGACATCTCCATTGCTCCGCGAACCAGCTGGTAAGTTGATAAGATTAGTAGGTAAAAAAGAAAAAGAGGAAGAGAGACATTGTAATGAAAAGTTTTTCGATTTCGAGCTACCAGTTTCGCCAGCCAGCCAGTTTCAAGTTTTCTAGCAACATTATTTTATCAAGTTGAATTTGGATCGATTTGTGCAACTCTCTCAACTCTCAAAGTGTGAATCTGAATTGAAATTGGTGCTCAAAATCAAGGCTTCAGCATTCACAGAAATAAACACTGTATAACGAAACCTATTGCATTCGATCGCGAAATAATCTCGTATAATCTCGAGCCGTACGAAAGTAACTTAATGTAATAGGTTATCGGTTGTGACTGATCAAACTAGAATTTTTCGGAACAAATTCCGACAAATGACAGTTTTGAAGTGATAAAATTAACAAAAATGAATGTCAAGGAACAAAATATCTTGAAGATGAACTTTCAAATTAAACTTATTGGACGTATATATAAACCTATAAAAAGATAAAATTTAATTTAGTGAGCAAGTGAAAAATGTCCATGTACGAATATAATAATTCGTGACGCGCATAAATAGGATAATTTGTTCTTAAAATATAAACACTATTAATTTAATACCAAAAATTACACAATTGAAGAAAGTATACTCGTTTCATAAAACGAAAGAATATGTGTGATGAAAAAATTAAACATATTCTTTCTCAATATGGATTGAAAATGGTGAAAAATTAATGGTCAAATGTGTAACAAAAGAATATCGTGCATGGAATGATACTTTTATGTCCATCCACGATGTGCTGAAAAAGAGAAATTTTAGAGAGAAAAGTGCTTAAAATATTAGCTAGGCTCTACTCTAGCGTACCTCAAGTGAAAAATGAATCAAAGGAAAAAATATGATCAAAAAACAAACGCTAAAAAATTGAACGCGTGGACTCTGAAAATTTTTCATAAACTTTGGATAAATCGAAAACAGGATTTTTGACCAGAAAAAAAATATAACATTTTAACACACAATTAAATTCGGGGATGGACAGGAGAAAGAACATGAGAAATTGTGTTTGAAGAGTAAATTTTAAATCGCTTCTGTTCCCTCGAAATTGATTGCGAAACAGCTGAAAAATATTTCAATTTTACCAAATTTTTCTTTGAATGGAAAAACTTTTCATCGTGTCAAAAAAATATCTTATGGTCAAACATTCTGTCTAAAAATAATATTTTTAAATTACAACTCCAGATTCCAACACTGAAACAGTTTCAAATTCCGAAGATCTACTGCCGCGTGAACCATGCCTCCAAGCTTTAAGGGCTTTAAGACGTTCGAAATGGTTCCAGGTTTGTTTTTGTTACTTTTTTTGACAAATCAACTTTATTCATGAGAGTTTAACTTTTTTTTAAAAAACTATATATATATTTTTATTGAAGTTTGAGTTTAATTTGAAATCTTGTAGAAGGTTGATGGATAAAAAAAATGGAAAAGAAACAAAAACAAAGAAAGGATAATTTTTCAAAAATTTCATTCCTTTCATTAAAAAGAATAATTTTTTGTCTACCCACTTTCCCTAAAAATTCAACCACCCATAAAATCCCTTTTTCATAGAGAATAATTGAAAATATTTTTTTCTTAAACGAGTTTGATGAATATTTTAGAGAAAGTCAGTGTCCGACATCCTAGCTAACAGTTAAAGCACATTTATCTTTTTAAATTTTAAGACTTTCTCCTTTTTGTTGCAAAAAACTAACTTGAAACTTACTCCTACAGGCTAGAGCAACTGGATTGACATCTTGTGTTATGATTATGCGAATCTTGCGTGACTTGTGTCAGCGTAATCCATCGTTCTCACCACTCAACCAATGGGTAAGATTTAAATAACTTTAACTTAACGCACATTTTAACTCTAAAATATTTTAGGCCATGGAACTTCTCACTGAGAAAGTGATTGCATCGGCCGGTATGCCATTGAGCCCTGGCGATTGTTTAAGACGAATTATGGAGTGTTTGGCTAGTGGTTTCATTATTTACGGTCCGGGTTTGATGGATCCATGCGAGAAGGAGCCGGTTGACGCTCTCAATGACTTATCAAAGCAGCAACGCGAAGACATCACTATGCAATCTCAGCAATTCCTTCGATTCGTTGCATTCCGACAGATTCATAAGGTTCTCGGTATGGATCCGCTGCCCGTTCAGAAGTATCAAGGCAATCGTCCTTGGAAGTTCAACACAAGCCGCAAACGTCGTCGTTCCGGCACTGAACCATCAGAAGGTAACTTTTTTTAAAAAGTGACAGTCGATTAAATAGAAAACTAAAATTAAACTTTGAAATTCTAGGTGACGGTCAGAAAGTTGTCAAGAAGGATGGCGAAAACAATGTCTCAGAAGCAACTGAGAAGATGGCATAAAGCGAGAGATGAATAATATAACTAACAACTTCATATTACACACTTTTTAATTGAGTATAATAATAGATGGATAATCAATGATATAAAATTATAATACACAATTATGACTATATTGATTTATGAATTTAATCATGAAACATGAAGTATCTCCTTTAGATTCTGAATGAAAATAAAAAATAAAAGCATTGTGAGAATTTAGAGAAAGGAATTACTATTTTTTTTATTAAAGTTTTCAGGATGGCTTGAGGAGCAAAATTCTGAATCATCAAGCAATGAATTACTAAGTTCCTTACCCTTCATTTCAGTTTATCGATCAAAAAAAAAATAACAATACAGAAATGGAAGATTCGCAAGAGTTTTCAAGATGTTCAAGTTTTGAGGCATTAAACCATGACCCAAACTTATCACGATTAGCTAAAAATATGTTTCTAAAAGCTTCTGATTATCTCCAATTTGAGGTAAAAAAATTTAACAAAAAAGTTTATCTCGGTTCTAATCCTAAATTCTAAATTTTAGCTCTCATCAAATCTCTTAGACTATGAAGCTCTCGATAAAATGAATAAGTGTGCATCGAAGACCGTTGACAACATGAAGAAAGTCACAGACGATGTTGTGGTAGCCAACGATGAGCTTAACCAGAAATTTACGGATCTCGAGCCTTTATTTAAAGATTTAGAGGACATCGAAAACACAGTGATAAAACTGGAAAATGCTGCTTTTCGACTTGATAATTACGTCGGTCGACTGGATGAAAAAATTAATGCTCATATCCAAATAAAATAAGTAAAAAAAATTTAAAAAAATTTCTTTTGTAAATAGGTATTTCGCAGGAAAAGTATTAAATAAAATAAAATCAGTAAACATTTTGACATTTTTATACATTTTGTTATAGCTCTCTTGTAAACTTAAAATAAATTTTGGTATTTGTTTATGAAATATTAAAATATGTATGAAATATTGAATGAATTTAATATTGGAATAAGATCAAAAATTTAGAAGGGAGCGGAATTTTTGTTATTTACCACCTCAAATTTATAAATTCCAATATTAAATATTCAATATTAACAATAAATAAAAATACCAAAATAGTTAATTTAAAAATATAACAAAATAAAAAATAAAATTTACTATTTTTTTTATTTTCTAATACCTAGTTTAAAAAATTTTTAAATTTTTTTACTTATTTTTTTTTCCTGATCAAATTTATTACTTAATTTAAAAAATTTTTTAAATAACATTAATTTAATACAATTACCCCTACAATCTCTTGAGCAAATTTTAATTTACCTTATATTGACGTTTTTTACATTTTTTTTATTAATTCCAACAAAATTTACTCTTTCAAAATTATTATTTATTTCATCTTTGTAACATAATGTTTTGCACTTCTTCTCTCCTGTCTTTAATCTTTCACTTATGAAAATAATGGGGACGACAGGAGAGCCATATTATCGAGAAGAAAGTGGGAAGTATGGAAGATGACCATAAAATTTTTTTTTAAATATTTTTTACCTTTTTTTACACAACATCTTTCTTCCAACACGTAGCTCGACCCAACAAATAATAAAAAGAAGGGAGAAAAAAGAAATCGACATGATTGACATTCCTATAAATATCGAATAAATGTATCTAATTTAATGCTTTTAATGTATGTTTCGCTCCTAAAAATATCTCAAAAAATTATAATAAATTCATGAGACACACAAGCTTATAATTACATAAATTACGCATGTTCTTAACTTATGACTCACTGTAATGACAACTGCCGGCATTAAATACATTGCAAGAGTATTTTTAGCTATCGAATGGCGACAGTGCTATAGGCGCCAGCGAACGAGTACAGCGATGTCTCACCTGTCGGTCAAAAGGAGCGCCAAAAGTGGATAAAAAATAAATTAACAAGGGATAAATTCATTCATTAAGGAATGTTTTTCCTCCCCTCCAAATAATATATTATTTTTGTGTTTAAGGATAAAGCAATTCCGTGTGACTCATGCGGCACGCTAAATGTCAAAGTGCAAACCGGAGAAAATTCACACAGAAAGGAAAGGCGCGAGAAAAAATTTTCTTTCAGGTTTACAACTGACATGCAAAAAATAATCTTTAGAAAATTATAATATGCTTTTGTAGGATTCAAATCATTTTTGTCATTTCAGAAATTTTCTAAAAAAAAATTTTTTTTTCCTAAAAACACTAAAATGAAAATTAGCCCGCTCTAGTTCACATGCTGACAACAAAGATGACTCATACTGATCCTTATGAATCAGCAAAGAGAGTTCTTTCTCTCGCTTTCTCCCCATGCCCAAAAAAGGATGTTCCGCTCTCATTTTTCAGCGCCGGCTTTTTTATTTCGTTGTGATAGTGCGAAAAAAACGAGAGAGTACAGAGTAAAAAAATATTTTGGGGGTTGAAAAAAATTTGTGAGGATGAGGAAGGAAGTGAAAGGCACGTGCAAGCAGAGTGTTTGTTAGGATTTTATGGCACCCACTTTTCAGAATTGGACGATGACTCAATGAATGAAATCCATGAGAGACATCGAGGCGAGATGTGAGTAATAATGGGAGGCAGAGGGGATGAGTTTGACATAGTGATTGCAGTGTCGTACGATGTGCTTTCACAAATTAGAAATGAAATCATCAACTTTTTTCGAAGTCCTTGTTGACTAAATTTTTCGCTAATGTTCTATTCACCTTTTGTTATTTAATAGGGCGAGAAAGGAAGTGAGAGCTTTCGCTGCTTTATTGATTACTATTCACTCATGTTGATAAATTTACATGAAAACTACTTTTGACTGTATTTTGTACGTACAGACGACATTTTTCACCTCTTTGTCCTGCGACGAAAAGAAAATTATGTCGAAATTTAATTTATGCGGCACTTAGTGAGGTTCAAGTTGAAGGTCAGTATTTAAATATTTAAACTTAAAACAAAAATGTTTGCAAACAAAAATCCAAAATTTCCGTCAACAATGACAATACCGTGAAAGTTTGCAACCTTTTATCGTAGAATAATTCCATAATTGTCATTTACTCATTTAAAAATTTCCAAAAGCATCTCAATTTTATGACTAGCGTTTTCTTTCTCTTTCTCTCCTCACATGTCTCTTATCAATGAATTAGGTCATAGAAAAAAAACGTCCAGCATTTATAATCCTTATCAAAAATATACGTAGGGTTTTTCCCATATCGAATGGCTTTAGGTAGCAAACACTTGGGAGAAAAGAAAGATTTTATGATCATTGATCTCTCGGCACACGAAAAAGCTGTTATTAGCAACGTCTTGTTTACCAAAAATTTAAATTGTCGATTTTTATTCTTTTTTTGACCAGTTCTCATGCTGACTTGCTAAAATTCTCAGAATTTGTTCTTCTCTTTATTATTTTGGAAATTCACTTGGACCACGTGAAAAGAACTAAATCTTGTATTAACGCATACGCAAATACAACGTTTGCGCAAACGTTTGTAGCTAAATTAGCATTTTATTTTTGAGTGTTTATTGACCAGGTATTGCTTACACGTGTGATCAAATATGTAATGAATGAGATTTTTCATTTCATCTCGTTGGCCTTGAGTGAAACTGACGTAATTTGGCGCCCGGGAAATTTGGATTTTTTTAAATAAATTTTTTGAAGTAAAATATTTAAATTTCACAATAATTAATTTTATTAAAAAATTTGTCTTATTCTTCTCAAAATTTTAAATTTTGCAACAATATATTTTTGAGCGTGGAGTTTCCTTAAAAAAAACTCTAAAATATTGCCATAAAGACACGATGATTCTGAGAAAATTAAACAAAATCTCCAGAAACCCATAAATTCATAATTGATAGTCAAAAAAAGTCAACACGATAAAAAAATTAAAATAATTGTTTGAAGCATGACTAAGCTGCTTTCTACTTATATACGATTGTTTTGATTTTGTCGTTGGATCCCTTCTCTTGTATGATCGAGTCCCCCTGTTTCATCTTCGCAGATTTTTTTCTCTGTTAATTTTTAATTTATTAATCTTAAAGTTAAAAGTATTAAAAAATTAAAAATTAACAGAGAAAAAAGTTTTATTTTGTACCCGTATGAATACAAATTATTTAGGGATCCTTAATTCACCGGTGAATGCGATTTCGGTGATCACCGGTGACAAAAAGTCATTCACCGGTGATCACCGGTACACCGGTGACGACTTTTGACCAACATTTCTGAAGGAAAAAAACTTTTGGCATTTTGGAGTGTTATAGACAATTTTTAGATTTTTTTGTTTCCATATAAATTAAAATTACATTAAATAGTTTTTCTTATATTTTAGATTTTTTTTTCATTAATAACAAATTAATTATCAAAATATTTTCTAAAATTTTTAGGATTTTTACCGATTTTAAAGTTTTTTTTATAAGATCAAGAACATGTTAATTTTTTTTTTATCAAATCTTCTAAAACGACACAATGTTTTACATTTAAATTTTTATTTTTTTTGTGTGTATATTATTTTAACTTAATTATATTTAAATTTCTTAGCCATTTAATTTTTTTAAAAAAGTTAAATATTTAAATTTCTCAATTAAAATTTACTAGTAAAAATTTATTAAAAAAAAAATGAAATTTCACTGCCGGAAAAAAATGGTGAACGGAATAGACAACGATACGGAGGATCCCTAAAATTATTTAAAATTAATTGTTGCATCCTTCTCCTTTTATCCAGAGAGAGATAACAGTTAATACTCTCAACTAATTTCACCATGCAAACCATAGCATAAACCGACTGATTACAATTATTAATGTGGGACTTGTTGATATGTGAGGGGGTTAATAATTAAAATTTAAATAAAACCCACTTTAAATTTTTTATTTACCTTTAAAACTATTTTTTGCAAAAAAATTCAGTTAAAAGTTAAAGTTCAACCACATAGACCGATTTATAGAAAAAAATAAGATTTATTAGCTTTTGACTCCAAAAATCCTTTGCCGTCAAATAATTTTTATGGATACCAAGAATCAGACTTACTCAGAGTGTGTGCATGCCATGCTAGAATATCCTTCAAAGTGAAATTCAACAATAAGAAGATAAAAAATTGGAGCATGCTCAATAGATGAAATGACATCATCGCGAGCATATAAACAAGAAAATTAACAACATCTTCATGAGAGAGTGAGTGCCAGAGAGTGAGAATAATATGAATGAAATTCTATGCGAGTGTGTTCGTAAGCTTCAAGCTTTCTAAGCGATACTGACTGTTCTCAGTTATATTTTACACACCATCATCGATGCCCAGCGAGAGAGAATTTTTGTGTACACACTTTTTTCATACATTCGTTCGACGCTGTCGTGACACGTTCTATGAGGAAAATAAAAATTTATAAAGCCGTCGTTCTCACTTGAACTTCTCGTCACTTAGATTTCAAATTTCCAACTGATTGGACGAAAAGGTCAAGAAAATTATCGAAAAATAAAAGAGGAAAAACTTTTTTTTGTGAAAATTAAGTGCAACAGAAAAAAAACGCTTGATAAATAATTTTTGTAAAGTTTGTGACAAGTGGAAGAACGTTATCGAACAGTGGACAATATTTCTGATAAGATAAAGAACCAAAAATATTTGCCGCAATTTTTTTTATCAAATTAACTTTAAAAAGTGAATTTTAGACAAAAGTGAAAAAATTTTAAAAAAGAATTTCATTGCAATTTCGTGAGCAGAAGATTAAATTCGAGGTGAGTAATAAATTTTTTCTTTGCATTTTTAACTGCTCACTTGACTGTCATTTAATTTTTTTTATTTAAATGTGATCATTTTATGTCTGTGTGTAGGCTGAAAAAAATTATTAATACACGTTCAAAGTGATCAGGTGAAAGTTTCGATCGCTTCTGTTTATGAAAAAACTTTATTTACTTTTTTTTACCTACTCGCAAGTACTCACACGCACAACTTTTTGTATATATGGATATTGAAATTATTTAATTTGTTTTTGTGGGCTTCACTTCATGTTTATGATTCATACTTCGTTCATATTAGATAATTATAATGCGAGAGAGGCACTGGCGAGTGCTTTAAAACGGGGTGTCCAAAAATTGTTCGCGAATTAGATTTTTAAATAATTCATAAAATTGCGATTGGAAATTTGAAATATTTTTTTTGCATAAATTTTTGACAATTTTAATTTTTATTAGAATTCATAAAGTTTTTAGAATTTTTAAAAATATTCAAAAATAATTTAATTTTAGATTTTTGTTTAAAAAAATTTAAAAAATAAAATTAAATCTAAGTTTGCTGTCAATTTTTATTTCAACACAAGTTCAACATTTAATTTGATGTTTCATCTCCCATTAATTTTGTCCTCCACCAATAACAGACCCAATTTTTTTCTATCATGGCATGCTTTCGAGGTCTTTTGTTTGTTGTAATGTATGATCAAAAAAAAGTAAATCCGGTTCATTTCACCCATCAAATAAAGATCATCACTGTCAATTGATATATGCCATAAAATCCCTGCAAATTCTTAAAAAGATGGGTGACAACTTTTTAGGGAACGTCCACGTGAGATTTCTGACGCAAACGAACCTGTTTCAGGCGCGAACGTAAGAATTTTTATAAAAATTCTATCTCAGCAGGCTTATTTACGTAATAATTTAATTTAACAGATAGCGAAATCGCATACGACAACGACGCTGGGGTTTTCCCCTTCAAAACTTTTTTTATATTCTCCCCAAAGCTTCAGATGATGTTTGATCAGTTTGCATTGACTTCTTTATCAATTGCCGCTATAAAAAATCATATCGAATTCAAATTAAATTATTTTCATCGTGTCAATCAAAATCAAAATTAGGTGAAAACTATTGACATTAAATTTTACAAATTGATAGATTTTCACTTGTAGAACTTGCACACGAGATGTGAAGGAAGAACATTGAGGGTATGTGTTCACTACTCTCTCTCTTTTTCTCTCCAGAAATTTTCAATGTATTCATGGTGTTTTACACAAAAAGCCGCGCACTGATCATTTTCTGTGTGTTGAAGCTCTCACAGCTGAAACTCTCGAAAAGAAAATCAGTTTAAGTTTGTCAGTAACGCGACCAAGAGGCTTTTTTCGAAACAGCTTGGAAAATATTACAATTTTTTTTTGTTACCAGACAAATTTTTTTAAATCCGTATCAAGAAAAATTATTTTTGGTTGGTTCTTTTTTTTGTGCTTAAACAATTCTATTCGAGTGATTTTTCGAGTGTTTGTAAATAATTATACGAATTTTTGAGAGAGAATAACAAAATGCGCAATTTATTGAAAAATCACCAATTAATGATCTGCTTGATCTAGTGGCAAAAAAATCTCTTTTTTGCGTTAACATTTTTAAAGAGTGTGAAAGTTTTCAGATCTTGGCAAGGTCAAATTTTCGTCTTCATGCATGCATGTATCATCTCAATTATCATTTCCGTAATCACTTGAGTGTATTCATGCAACCTCGTTATATGTGATGACCATTTTCTATAGAAGTTGATAAATGAGAAAGAAAAATATTGAGTTTTAGTTTTTTTTATAAAAAATACATCCTTCGTTGACAAGATTGTGTAAAAAATCTGGTTGATAATTCCTGGAAATTTTATTTCAAAACTTTTTTAAGGCTTTCATAAAAATCAAGAGAAGTGAATGACTAAAAAATTTAAAAGAAAAAGTTGAATTTTAATCAATTGTAAAAATTGATGCAAATATTTTAAAAATTCCAGGAATTTTTTTAAAAATAAAATTCTAATTCAAAAATGTTAAAAAATCAAATTTTCTAGTGTTAATTTAATTAGTTCAACCTTTTTTAAATTAACAAAAAAATTGATTCCTTCAAGTTCATCTCAGGATCAAAACGAAATTCAAATCAATTTAGCTTCTAAAAATAGTAAATCTTGACAATATATATTCTGGCTAATTAACCGGTTTTTTAAAAACTCAATATCTTCCATCATGAGCGATTATAGACAAACAAGTTTTATATAATGAAATGCATGTGAATCACTTCTTATATTTTTCTTTCACACAACACGTTGCATAACGTAACACAACCTTATATGAATTTCTTTAGAGTGTGCGAAAAAGAAAAAAATTTATATGATTTTTTTTTGCCGAATTTTAAGTTTTTGTTTTTATTTTTGTTTTTAGTTAGAAGCGTACAAAAACGCGATTGCACGCTTTGAAGCATGATTATTTGTTAGGTGGTTTTTTTTCATATTTTGATATTTTGTAAAAAAAAAAAAAATTATTCTCTTTAACACAAAAAAAAACCTAAACACACAATAAAAAAACAAAAAACAAAAACATAAAAAAAAATTTAAACTAAATTTAATTTTTTCAAAATATTTAATAAATAAATTAATAAAAACACACAATTTAATTTAAAAACAACTCATTAAATTCTCAATCACAAAAACTCATGTATGGAGATAATTTGAAATCTAGCTTGAATTCATTTCAATCAGGGGGTTTTTTTTTTTTGGTTATAAATCTAATTTATATTTTTTTTTTTATATAAATAATATTTATTTTTATTTTTTTTTTTTTTTTATTTTTATTTTTATTTTTTTATAACTTTTCATCGATTTACTTATATTTACTTTTCAACTAAAATTTAAACTGAATAATCCAAAAGTAAAATCAAGGATGGATAAAATTCAACTAGATTCAAACTTAAATTGAGATCCATTAACAATCCACTCTAAAAGATCCAAGTTAAAACAGGAACTAGGACCAGAAAAACAAGCGTGATTAAACATTCAACTAATCAAACTTAAATTAGACCATTGAACAAATCCAGCTCTGAAAAGATCCAGTAGTTTTAAGATTTAGTGCAGAAGCTGGAAGTGAGATCCAGTAGAAGTAAAATCAAGCGATGGATTTGATAACCATTCGAACTAGATTCAGAACTTAAATTGAGATCCATTGGAACTAAGATCCAGCTCTGGAAATGAGATCCAGTAGTTTTAAGATTTAGTGCAGGAAGTCTGGAAGTGAGATCCAGTAGAAGTAAAATCAAGCGATGGATTTGATAGGCATTCGAACTAGATTCAGTGCTTAAATTGAGATCCATTGGAACTAAGATCCAGCTCTGGAAATGAGATCCAGTAGTTTTAAGATTTAGTGCAGGAAGTCTGGAAGTGAGATCCAGTAGAAGTAAAATCAAGCGATGGATTTGATAACCATTCGAACTAGATTCAGAACTTAAATTGAGATCCATTGGAACTAAGATCCAGCTCTGGAAATGAGATCCAGCAGTTTTAAAATTTAGTGCTGGAAGTGAGATCCAGTAGAACTAAGATCCAGCGATGGATTTGATAGCCATTCGAACAAAGATTTAGTGCTTAAATTGAGATCCAAATGCTCGAAATGCAATTTAAAATTTTTTTTTGTCGTTAAGAAACAAACAAAAAGTATATAAAGTATATAAAATATCAATTTATATTTTTAAATAAATTTATATTTTTATATTTTATTTATATTTTTATATTTTTAGGTATAAAAGAAAAAATTTATATACAGCGTCCGCCCCTGATTTCAATTTAAAAATACGTCTCTCTCTCTCTATTCCACAGAATCGCTCTTGAATAATTTTTTCGTGTGTGTCTAAAATTGTGAAGATCACAATTTTAAAATAAAAGCTAAAAAACAATTGAAAAACTTTTTTTGTGCAAAGTGAAATTGAGAAAAAAAATTTGTTAACATGGATTTCGGCTTGGATCCGAATGACAATCAAGGTATTTATATCCAAAAATTACTCACCTAATTTAAGTGTTAATGATCTTTTCTATTAAAATCGTTCCGATCATCCGCATCATCGTTCATCTTCAACCATTTTGTGACACGAACTTTATGAAACTTCATGGTCAAAATTTATTTCTCTTCTCGCGCACGCACGTCATGAGTCAACAGCAATTTTTACTGTCAAATAATTTTTTTGACTCTGCTACTAATTATTCGGACTTTTCTATATTTTTCTTCTCGAGTTTTATCGCTTTTTTCTTCCGCAAAATTTTATTTGGTTTCTTGTGAATCATTTTTTGAAAAAAAAACTTTTCTGGTTATTTGTGATCGTTTAAGGTCAAGGGATGGAAACTAAAATTTTTTTAAAAATTTCTCGAAATTCGAATCTAAATTTTAATTGAATAAATTCAATTTATTTTAACGTTCACCCCTCGAATTCTCTTTAAAATTTATCTTTCGCAAGCGTATATAAATAATATCTCTTTAGACTCTTGATTTGAGGCTTATTTGAATCAGCATTTAATTTATTATCATCGAGTAAAAAATATCATCTAATTTCATGCTTTATAACAAGGATTTAGCTTCTAATCTTTTTGTATGTAGAGCATGGTAACGCGGCAGATAAAAAACAGTTGAAATTAGACTTATATGTTGCAATATGTTTTTGTGAAACAAAATGTTTTTAAATATTTTTTGATAATGTGTAAAACATGTTAAATTTTTTTTATAAAATTCTTGGAAATAAATTTAAATTTATTAGTTAAAGTTTCTCGTGAATTTTTTTGATTTCAATAGAAATAAATTGAACAAAATTTCAAATGTCAAGGGGGTGGGAAACAATCATTAATTAATTTGTACACTGCAATTTTTTTCTCTCATCCTTTAAATGATTAAATGCCACAAAGATTGTGATATAATCTCTTTTAATTTTTTAAATCCTCATCTCGCGACCGCAAGTCGTCAATGAGCAGTCATCATTTCAATGAAATCAAGAAGAAGATAATCATTGACTGAAGCGTTTAGTTAACATGTGCGAAGTTTAATTTTTAAATTCATTTTTCCAAGAAATTTGTCGTGTAACATTCACGAAATCTCAGCTTGATTCAATGATAGTCAAAGTAGCATGTACACCGCACAAAAGCTCGTATTGATCAGCTTAAAATCGCACTTAATAATTTATCTAAAGAAACAAATATTTTAAAGCAATTAATTGCAATAGAAGTCAATGGGTGTGAACTCACTTGTTTTGATTTATTTATCTCAAAAAATTTACCATTTCTAAGCGAGTTTTTAATTAATTAAATCTAATCAACGAGGTGGACATCAGATTTCGATAATTAACATCGCCAACAACCTCAAACAACATTCTATAATTCAATTTCGTATAATTTGCATTTAATACAATTTGTATAAATTCCTTTCCGATGATTTATTTCATCTCGACTGTCAATTTAATGTAATAATCATAAACAGAATGTAAATGCGAGCTTTAATTGTCGTGTACGGTGATCGTGTCCTTTCAACCTACCTGATTGTGAGTTTAATCCATTTATTCAAAACATCTGAGTTGCATACTCGATTAATTAAAAGCAATTAATTTCCTGCAAATTGAAAAAGTGCATTATGAATTCAATTTCTTAACTAGGCCAGAAAACGTGACAAAGAAAAAGCCGTAAAATTACATGGCTGACGGATCAACCGCAAGCTAAATCCATTTAAGCTCTTTCTCTATCACTTATGGATTCAAAATCTTTTGTTTGAAAAGTTTAACTACAATAAATTTCAAATAGAATTAAAACTGCGCATATCCACTTTCCACAATAGTTTTCTATTTAGTTATGTGAGAAAATTTCAAACAAGGAAGAAAATTAAAATTGTCATAACACAAATTACGCGCCAATTATAAAATTTCACTTAAATTCTAAAAAGTGAAATTCAGGAAAACATCTGTGAGGACTCACGCGTTGGGAAGTAAATATTTATAAAAATAGAAAAATAAAAAATCGTCAATAAAAGTTTCAATGGCGATTTTTAAATTTTGCAACTTCCAGAGTAAAAAAATTTTTTAGGTTATATTTTTCCTAGAATTATTTGCCCTCAAAAATTTATTCTATATTGTTCAAGTTTAATAACCTCAAATTAAACAACCTCAACTATAACTGTCAGAACGACTAGATAATAAAATTTGATCCCGCTGTTTACGACAAATAAATGTCTTTGACACTGAAAGTCTCCTCGCATATGCATCAGTTTATCGTGAGCGCATATTTTTCCGGGTTTAAAGAAACAATTTTTCCTCTACACTTTTTTGTTATTTTGCTGAAAAAGTAAAAGTTTTTTGTAAAATCGAAAATACCAGAGAAAATAATTTTCATCATCTGCGCCGCAAATTAGGTGCCACATAAAAATATCTTAAATTCCGCAAATTCCTTCGGGATTAATAATGATGGGAAATTTTTGCGAGAGTTTTCCTCTTTTCCTTGATTGGCGATACTCTATGGGATAAAAAAGCCGGTTGTCATGTAAACAAATCGAAATAATAATTTTTTTTGTACTAAATTTTTTTTTTGGCAACATTCACATTGAGATCAGTGGTCGGGTGTGGGCAGAGTTGAGTATTTCCGAGAAAAAAGAAATCATTCAGAAATCTTGGACGCGAGTCAAATTTTCGCCTCTTTTTTGCAAAATGTGATAATCACGAAGAAAAAATGTTTGGCATGCCTTTCAATCAATTCATTCAATTTCACTAGTGAACGCGATCATTAACTCTTTTCACCTCGCCTCCGCTTTTCTTTTCTTTGTTGATTCTATTCGCATGTGAGTTTCACCGAAAAACGTGCAGCTACCGTGATTTTCAAGGTCATCATTTTCAACTGATGCAAAAGCATGATCCATTATGGGAGATTGTAAACAATCGTTTGGTGAATTTCCGTAATTTTATGAATGAATTTCTGCGAATCATTGCGTTGGTGTTAAAAGGGGGTAATTAAGTACAATTGCCCTGAACTTTAGACTTTGAACTTGTTTCATGAGAAAGTTCTTTAAAAATCAATTCAATCGTGAAATTGGGAATTTCCAATAAAATCGCGCTTATTTTTTGACGGCTAACAGAAAAAAGAGTAATTAAAAAGATTTGTAAGAAAGTTAAAAAAAATTAGAGCCAAAAATTAATGAATTTTTAATTTACTATTTTATCTCCGCACAGCATTCTAAGTGGTGTTAATTGGCTCGCTTCCAGTTTTTCTTACTCACGACAGTGCTTAGCAGCATTGACAAGAAAGAAGGCCTCGCATACGAGAATTGATGATTGTTTTTATTTTTGTTCTCTAAAATGATGTCATTTTACACACCGCAAGTGTGACAAAGTGATTCCCAGCCTATTCTTCGGCGGGGGGTAATTTTAAATGGAGAAATTGTGCAATCGAATTACTTCCTCTTACTTTTTAGTGTCACAAAGAACCTGAGCAAAGCGCTGATGATTTATTGACGCAAAATCTTTGTTTTAAATTGAATTGAACACGTGGTGCATTAAATGTATGCCGTGGACATCAAAAAGTGTTTATTCGCTATTAACACCATACATAGTTCGCTATTAATTTTGCGATGACACTTCGGTGCCATCACACATAAAGTTTTCTCTCAATTATGCGAGAAATTTATTTTGATCATTCCGCATTTTCACGCATCAACTGATGATCACTTCTTTATGAAAATAAACGATAAATCAGCAAACCGCAAGAAACTTATTGTGACAATGCACATGCACACATATGGTTGACACTTCTATTTCTGTCATTTCCACGATCTTTTAATGCGATTTTAATTTATTTTCTGCTAGGCTGCTTTAGTGCAATGCAAAAATTTATTTAACTCTTTTTTTGCACGTGCAGCTGGATCAACAGAAGCTCAATCGGAGCTGAGATTGAATTATTGTTTAAAATTATGACTTCCAGAGATAATTTTTAACGGAAAAAATTCAAATTTTTTGTGTAAGAAAATTTAGGGAAGATTTAAATAATTTCAAATTGAAAATTCAATTTAAAAAATTAAAATTTCAACGGAAAAACTAAAAAAATTCACTCTTTCCTACGTTACAAAGTCGCATGTCCATTCCACTTTTTTAACTGCCTTTCTTTTCGCCAGAATTTTAATGAAATGCTTTTCACACAATAATTATTGTATAACACTCTACTATCACGACTTGCTCTCTCTCTCTCTCTTTCACTCTTCATGACTTGGGTTTTCCTTAAGCTTTTCGATCGATTACACAAACACTACCCAAAAAAATTCATATCGATGTGTAACATAGTATATTATTCTATGCAATAAACCGAGAAATTTCCACACAACGAGCTTTCGGAATTTCGGTTATTCAAAGCAATAAAAGCTTTCATGTTGTGCGATTGATTTAACAAACTACCACTGAATATGATAAAAAAGAAAAAAGCATATCGCATGTTAATGAATATTTTATGGTTGGAAAAATTCCTGAAATTCCTTTTGCTAAACGATTGGTGGTCGTGTGTTATGGTAGTGAAGAAATTTGACGAGCATTTCGCGATACAAAAGGGTGTTGTTGATTTAAGTGGAGAGTTAGGTGTCATTAGTGACTCATAATTATGAAAATTACATCAAGAGTGCACGACAAATGGGTGACTTGCAATTAAAATGAAATGCTTATAAAATATTTTTTAGCTTGCTAAATTTTCACTCGGATCACTCGCACATTCTAGGAGCTTCATATACAAATCATTACAATATCCATAAACTACATACACACATAAAAGTAAACACATAAAGTAAACATGAATGGAATGCAGGAATTATTGATTTTTATTTTAACAAGAAAATTTCGGCCTACACACGTGGAAAGAAGAAAGAAAAACTTTTGACCGTGAACTTGACAGCGGCTGCATATTAACCCGTGTTAATGTGATTTTGATTTAATTATTTTGATATGGGAAAAGCCGGCAATTAATGACTTTTTTTGTTCTCTTTTTCTTTACAGTTGGAGGAATTGATTCAGAGCTATCGATTCATATAAGTGATGTCAGTGAGTATCGTACAATTTTTACTTTTATGTAAATTCCAAATTTTCATCTCTTGCTTTGAAAACCTTACAAAGTTTTCACTCAACGAGATGAAAATTCTGTAGACTTTTTTCCAACTTGAAAAAATCTCCGATGATCACCTCGAAAATAGACACACGTCAGCACACACAAAACAGATCTCGGAAAAATCGCGTGTGATTTTTTTTATTAACTCGACACATCACAACCGAAGATTATTCTTCTCTTATGATGTCAACACTCGAAAAAAATATACATCGAGTCGCTTTAATGATCGAGACATGTCAACGTAGAATCATGTTTTTAAATATACGACACCGGGTTTTAATTTTTTTTTTGCTGCATCTCTTTAATCCGTAAATTGTCCACTTTCAAGTCAAGCACCGTCACTTTTTATATTCACTAAATTCGAGTAAATAGCCGCTCGAGATTTGCGTAGGAAAGTTGAGGAAAAATCGTCTGCGAATTTGTTTATAAACTCGCTTCACTTCCATTCATTAGGATTCTGAATCATTCCTGATTTTTTTGGATCACTGCCGGGTGTAAAATGAGTCATGATAACATTTTTCACGTGGATATAAAGTGAGAGAAAGAAAATTTAACTTTTCTTGTGAAATTAAATTTTGTTTGTGGTTTTTAAAAAGACATTTATCAAGTTATAATTTTGAACTCAAATAAAATAATTAACATTTTTGAAATTCAAAAAATATATTTTTTCTAAAATTTTAAATTTGATTTTATTTTTCAAAAAAAATTAATAAAATTTTCAAGACGATCATCAATTTTCAAGTAGTGGTTGCTTGTTATTTTCCATCTAATTTAAATTTCATATTTTCATCTTTAATAAATGACGAGATCGAGAATGAAATTGAGAGCGAGCGATGAAAATTTCTTCTACGTAAAAAAAATTGAGCGAAAACTGAAAATTTTGTGTAGAAGAAAAACAGCAATTTTTCCACAAACACAGCTCAGCTTTTTTGTGTGTACTATAAAATAATTTTTTTGAGGAAAGAGGGTGCGAGTAAAAATGATGAATAAAAAAAATTTACGAGAATTACTTGCATAACAGATCTCAATATAAATATACAAGGAATCGAACCTTAAATTTTTTTCAAAATTTAATAAATCTACTTTTCAAAATAAAACTTTTAGGAAATAATTTCTATTTTAAAATGATTTTGATAATTTTTATATAATTCTTTAAAATAATAAAAATAATTAAATTTTCGCCAAACTCACTGAACGATTCCCAATTGAAAAAGAACAGAGATGTGAGCATAAAAATAAAAAGTAGAGCTAGTGTGTTGATGATCATCTTTTTTTTGCTTGTGAATTTTTCATCTCTCAGTTTATTTCGAAAAATCGTCTCGGGTGTTCAATATTAAATTTTCCTCCTCACACATTGCGATTAAAAAAGAAGAAAAAGTTTCTTTAAATTTCATAGAACTTTCAAAAAGTTTCGAATTAAAGAAAATTAGCATAAAGCAGATAAAAACAGGGTAAGAACTTTAAGTGCAACGAGTGACGTCAAGATCCTGATCACCTTCTTATTCGTCATTATTTTAAAAATAAATTTTCATTACAATAAATGCAATGGAAGAAATTTGTGTGTTACATAATTTTTAAACTCTTTTTTTTTGCACAAAAGAAGAAAGTAAATGAGGAAAAAATTGTAAAAATTGGGGTGTAGGATGATGAAAAACAAAAATCGAGAGCAAAGAATTATATTGACTTCACTCAAAATCGTTTTTTTTTCGGCCACCACACGGTCTTTCTCGCTTAGGCAGTAAGAAAATAAAAATGCTAATGGAAATTTGAAATTGAGTGAAGTATACGCGTTTTTTTCCACTCTCTAAGTAAATTCGAGAAACAATTAATTAAAATTTTCATGAGTGATTTTTCCTCATCTTCGTCCTCACCAACCCCGTCAACCAATCGATTCGAACAATCTTCAGAATTATCGTCAAGTTCAAGTTCAGAGGATTTTGAACACGCGAATTTATATCATCGCTTTGATTCCATTAAGCCATCAATTGATAAACTTTATGGCGAGGTAACGCATGGAGGCGATAAAAATGCGAAATGTTTACATGAAAAAACTTTTATTGTCAAGAATGAAGGTCGAGGTAGGAGAAGATTTAAGCTTTCAGCACAATTAAAGTAGTGTTTAAAATAAAGCTGTCAATGAACCGTTTAACCCAATCAAATCGACACGTGTGTGGAACTAAAATGTTGTAAATATACTTTTATGACTAAAAATTTCATTCTCGCATTTTTAAAAAACTTTAAAATAAATCAAATCATGTCGGGGAGAAGTAAACAAATTGCCGATGACAGGGAATAAATAAACTATTGGACGGAAATTAGCTCTTGGATTAATTTACATGCAAATCAAAATGAATTATTTTTTTAGAGCTCGATGAAGGAATTTTTAAATAGGCGAATAAAAAGTTTGAGAACTTTAAAAATTTCAAAATTCAAATTTGTGAAAAAATGACCATCCGAACTTTCTGGATTTTGCTGTATATAATTTTTATTCCCTCGAACATTTCCGCTCTATCATTCGAAAAAAGGTGTGACTCTGTTAAAAGGCTCTCTGGCTGCCATAAAATAATAAATTGACTGTACGATCTCAAAAGTCACGATGATCATCAAATGTGTGTCTTCAATCACTTTATGATAGACATTTTGACAAATTCATGGATCAATTAAGCCAACCGCTAATCAACTCTTTGTTTCTTTGCAGTTGCTGTAATTGAAAGCACAGACCCAGGAATGTTTGCAAATGACATAATGGCACCACCGTTAAATAGTCACTCGCCAATCAATGGCATGCCATCAACATCAACAGCACACCAGCAACAACACGATGCACCCTATACAGCGATTTTAGAGCAACCCGCATCGAAGGCACTCCGCTTCCGATATGAATGCGAGGGAAGATCAGCCGGTTCCATTCCCGGTGCCAATAGCACGGCTGACAACAAAACCTACCCGACAATTCAAATTATGAACTACGTTGGACGTGCAGTCGTGGTTGTTTCATGCGTTACCAAAGATGTTCCACACAAGTGAGTCAAGCTTTAATTTTTTTTTCTATTCGAACTAATCGCTGTCGCATGTGTGACACAAAAATTATTTGTTAATAATTAATATGATATTGTCTCTAGACCTCATCCCCACAATTTGGTCGGCAAGGAAGGTTGCAAGAAGGGCGTGTGCACATTGGAAATCAATACCGATGATATGAAGATGGTCTTTAGTAATTTGGGCATTCAATGCGTTAAGCGTCGTGACATTGAGGAAGCTTTAAGAGTAAGAGAAGAGATTCGTGTTGATCCGTTTAGAAGTGAGTCATTTTTTGTTTGTTAATTAATTAACTAATGTGACTTTTAACAGCTGGATACACTCATCGTAACCAGCCATCGAGTATCGATTTAAATGCGGTTCGCTTGTGCTTTCAAGTGTTCTTGGAGGGTCCGCAGAAGGGCAAATTCACGGTGCCATTGAAACCCGTGATTTCGGAGCCGATCTTCGATAAAAAATCCATGTCAGATTTGGTGATAACAAAATTGAGTCATTGTAATGCTTTCTGCAATGGTGGACAGGAAATGATTTTGTTATGTGAAAAGGTAATTTCGAGAGAATTATTGCCATGCGACATGAAAATGATATTTTTTTACGCTCTTGATTGCAGGTTGCGAAAGAAGACATTCAGGTTCGTTTTTACGATGACAATCATCACGATCCATGGGAGGGAAACGGTGATTTTCAACACTCACAGGTGTGTTTTTAAAAATCTATTCAATTAAGTGAAAAAATAAAATAAAATATTCTCAGGTTCATAAGCAAGTGGCCATATCGTTTAAAACACCGAAGTACAAGAGAATTGACATCATGGAGCCGGTGAAGGTGAAAGTTCAGCTCAGGCGACCTTCCGACGGTGCAACGAGTGAACCGCTCGATTTTGAAATGCTTCCAATTAACGAAGGTAGGCGAGGTTTTTGGAATATTCAGCGAGAATTGAAGAAGAGATCGGCCACGACTGATCTCTTTCAGCAATTACTCGAATTTGGCAGCGATGAGCAGCAATTGCCGATGGAAGAGAAAAAAGTTCATTTAATTAATTATAATAGCAATAATGATAATTACGAGAATTCACTGCCGTTGCAAAGTGAGGTTGTGGTATTGGACACGCCAATTGAGGAGGACGAAGATGTTAAGCCCAGTGGCGGCATTTTTGAAGATAAGACAATGCATTGGCTCGAAAGCGCCGAGTTTGTCATTGATAACAGCGAAAATAATCAGAATTTATTGAATCAAAGTGAGGACGACAAAACGTTGAATGACTTGCTCGAGCAAGTCGCGGAACTTGATGTCATTTATCAAGACCATCAGATGAGAAAGCAAGAAGAGAATTTTGATCAAGTTTTACCTAAATACGAGCATCAGCAAATGGAGACTGACTTTGATGATGCAGCAACATATTCGAGCCTACAGAAGGCATTTAAGCATCCGATTGTATTTGCAGACGCTCCACCACTTCCACCGAAAATGGGGCATGTTCCCGATGGATCTGGTTTTGATCTTATTTTACCACCGATCATAATTAATCCAGCAACTCCAGACTTGTTTATTCTCGATGAAAAGCTACCGCCACTCCCACCAAAGCGTGCTAAAAAGATTTCAGAGTCGGGTGATAAAGAGAATAAAGTTGGCAATCAGGATGAATGTGTACTTGTTCGAAATAATTCAACGCGCAGCTTAACACCACGTCCACAATCGCAGCCAATTGTCATTAAGTCAGCAGATCTTCGAAGAAGTCCCTCGCACAAATTGCCTCCAAAAGTTCCACCAAAGTCACAACAACAGTCGATTAACATTAGCTCAAATACTCTCCCAAAGCAAAAGAAACCTGGATTTTTCTCAAAAATATTCAATCGACGAAAGAGCAAGGGTGGAACTGACTTGGACATGAGTGTCACTGATAGCATTGGCAAAGCTGACATTGATATGGATCAGGTTGATTTTGATGAGGAAGAAGCTAAATTTGACGATCTCGTTCGAGGATCAATTCGTAGCACAAAATCATTGAAATCTCCTGAGCACAAGAAACCAAAATTGGGCAAGCCAGTTGGCCGAAGTGTCTCGAGTGTGTCTGGAAAACGACCTCACTTAACCCCCGACATCATTCATATTCCACTCAAGGGCGATAGTTCTAATTCACTGCCACTTCATCAGAGTGGAAGTGGCACTCATCTCTCATTACCTGGAAATGATACTTACGAGCGAGCGAGTACAGCTTCGCTTCGTCCAATCGATAGAAAAACATTAAGTGCATTAGAATTGGCCGATGTGCCACTTCAAGATGGCGATATGGAACTTGTTGCCATTGCCGACGCTCAGAGTCTAAGAAATCTCTGCGAGAGTGGCGAACATGGCATCATTCTCGATCCGAGCGTTGACCTCACAGAAGCTGAACATTACGCTCTCTATACCACAATGGCACCTCATGCAACGGAAAGTGAATTCGATGAAAATTCTTGCTATTATCAGCCAATCGAGGCTGGTGTCCTTTTAACACCCGCTGAAGTCGCAAGACGACTAAATGATAATAGCTTTTAAAAAATTTGTTACGCTCAAAGCGAAATTTGGTAATTTAGAGAAAGCAATCAAAGCATTTTCCAATTAATTGTCTTTATACGATTAATTATTTTTGTGAAGGTGGTGGAAGAGTTTTAGGATGGAATATTTTTTTCATCCTAACATTCTTCAATCATCTCAAATTGTTGATGAAAAACTTGTTCTTTTTGCATAAACTTACAAAAGATGAATTTTTTTTATGTAAAACTCATATCATGAAAATTATTGACGATAAAAAATCCTTTTTATAGAGCAAAATGAAAATAATGTAAGGCGCAAGCGACAGAGATCAAGTGATGATACGGCATTGAATTTTTTTAAACAGTCACCTGGACACCACATGGATCGTAAGTTTCAAAATTCTTTAAATATCTTCCTTAATTTTCATTCATATTGGTCATAAACTCTCTTTTATTGGTGACGGGTGTCCGTTAAATTTTTGAAAAAATATTCTCTTGTGAACAACCTCGTTGTTTTTTGCTCAAATCTTTTGATAAGGAAAGTATTTTTGGTGTTGGAATGTGTCGAAAATGTCGGCAGATTACTTTTGGTCCACTTGAATAAAATTTTGTAATTGGAAAAATCTTCTCTGAGAGGGTCGCGATCACCCTTCAAAAAATTGTCTGATGCATTAAAAAATAACTTAGATAAATATTAACTAATCACTCCAATCTTTTTCTATAATTGAAAATTTTTATACTGAAATCCATTGCGCTCAAAAATTTGTTGTAAAATTTCACATTTGTATCGAAAAGACGATGAAAAGTGGAGCTTTCGCATCGTCTTTAGAAGAAGAAAATTTTGCTGGTCAATTGAAGCATCAAAAAAAATTTGAGAATCCTAAAATGATATCATTAAAAAGTACTTAGATAATTAAGTATGTAATTGTCATTGTGCAGTAAAATTTTAAATAATTATTAAATCGTTGAATGATAATTAATTAAATAAATTTTATGCAATATTATCATGCAAATTAAGAGACATGAGATTTTTTTAATTTGTTAAAAACTCCCCAAGGTTTTGCTTGAATAATTTCATCAACGAGATTTTCTATTGTTAAAAATATCCAAGAAATTTAAATTATTCAAAATTTGGCTTTATTTAAAGCGTTGAAATGAAATTATTCAAGCGATTTTCCTCCTCAGAGAAATTGACTCAAGTAAGTCGTTACTACTATAGGTGTTGTGTGTTTAGATTTTTCCTTGTCGCTGTTTTTTGTTCATATTTTTTTCTCACACATTTTCTGTTTCACGCTATTAATAGAAAAATTGCATGCGCTTTATTGAAACAATAAAATTGTCAAGGGATTGAAACTTTTAAAAATTAAATTAAGTCTTGACACTTTTTTTGTAGCTTTAATAATTTTTTGCAAGCTTTTTAACTTATGATTTATTTTCTTAGAACCGAATAACTTTGGCGGAGGTTTTATGGTTATCCAAGATCACGTAAAAATGGAGCCGAGAGATCAACAAGCGTCGCCTTATTTGTTTGAAAGAAATTATAGAATTCCTCAAGCAACTCCATCGCCAACTCCATCAATACCGACGGCTGTGTCGCCGTCACCCATGTTCATGGCACAAGTCAGCACATCTCCATCTCCATATCATGTTAATAATGTGACAACCAATGGAACAGTTAACAATCATATCGAGAGTATTCTACAAAATCAGCTGCAAGCACCGCGAAGTAATATCAACGCATTTCAACCGCAAGCCACACAGCAGCAGCAGCAGCAATATACTCCAAATATTCCGCCAGTCACAGCATACACCGTCTCCAACAGTACAATATGGACGTCAAATAACCTTAATGGCACTTGTGGACCATCAGCGAGTCGCGTCTATTCCAACAACATGTCAGCGATTTTCACTCAACAGTCCCTAAATCCAGTTCAAACTTTCAATCAGCCCAGCAACAATAACAACAACTGCGAGCCATCCAAGAGCAATTTTAGCAGTCTACTCGATTTAGACAGCCAACAATTGCTCGAAAATTTGAGTGGCGAAATGCAGAACTTGAGTTTCGGCGATTGCGTTATGGAAAGTTTTAATAGGCATGACAAGTAAGGGAATGTCGGATGCAATGATGAGAACTCATTGACTTTTTCAAAACCTCATTGTTGCACCACTTTGAAATTTTAATATAAATTTGGCTCCTGCATGACACGTGCATGCAAAATGCCCAAATTTTATTTAATTTTTGTGAGAACTGAAGACAGCATATATAATATATGAAGAAGAAGAAAAAAGATGAATAAAGAAAACTATTTTTTCGTTAATTTTAAAAACTTTTTTCCATACTTTCAGAGAAATCAGATAATAAGAACAAGAAATTTTTACAATTTTTATAAAGCCGCAGTTTCTTATCGTTTTATTTTATTAAAAATCATTCAGTTGAAAATTAAATTTATTTCCTGTGTGTGTGTGTGCTAAATTAATTTAAATCAAGATACCTAAGATTCTTTAATCAATTAACTCGCAAATTGCATTCATTGGACGCATTTCATTAGTTTTTATTGTGAGCCGTTTTTTCATATTTTTCAGAGGATTCAATGTTGTTTACACAGAATTGTAATAAAAATTGCTAATAATTTCCATAATAGTTCAAAAAATAAATGTTTTTTTTTTCAGCTTAGTCAAAATCAAATTCAACATCGTCTCTCAGTCGGCGATTTCCGCTCGTTTCAGGCGTTGTCTCACTAGAATTGGAACTGTTATTTGATTCCTGATTACCATGTTGCTGACTAGTTGATGCTTGACCACTAAGAGAGAAACCTAAAATTGAAAAGGAAAGTTTGAATTTAAAATTGCTTTTGGACACGTGCCAATTTTATGTATGCTATCACACATACGTAAAGGATTATTGGATGCATTCATTGAATTGCCTTCCTCTTCGGGACCGAGGGACTTTCGACACACAGGACAGGTGCCGTGCAGTTGCAGCCATGGCAAAATGCAATCTTCGTGATACACGTGCTGGAATGAGAAAGAATAACTCAATTAAATGTTTCGCATGCAAATATTTGCATTCCTTACAGAGCACGGAAGTTGTCGAACTTTTTCGCTCAACTGAAAATCTTCCCAGCACACGCTGCATTGTAACTTAGAGTCTACTTGTTCTTGAGTGATTTCACATTTGGGAATTTCATCGATCTTCTCTTTTTCTAGGGGTGGCGGGCCGGTGTTGTCCATTTGATTAAGCAATTGTGTAACGATTGTGTCGAGACCTTCGCGGCCCCAAGCGTAGTCAGCTGAAAGTTGAATTATTACCTCACCGAAGGTGTTACTTTTGAAAGTATGCTACTTACCAGGGTTAAAGAACATAGGTGCACGACCGGAATTCGCTCCTTCGGTGATTGATACGAGAATTTCTTGTAGAATGTCCTCGAAGCTAAGCATTTGACGTCTCTGTCCACGTCTATTGCCTTGAGCTCCACTGCTCGAAGACCCGTACGAAGGCTCATTTGTAACGAAACTAAGTGTGGAAAGTTAGAGCATATCCTCCTTTGCGATGCATTACTCACCTAGATGCACCTGATAAGCTTCCAGAAATTAATGGTGCTAGAATAGACATAATAGACGGCTCATCATCCAGCGGCTGATTTGATTCCGCATTTTCTGGAAGCTCCTCGATGAAGCCCTCCTGACATGAAGGACAAACAAACTCCTGTAAGGTGTTGAAATTAAATGAAATATTGGAAAATTTCTCATTCTCTGTTATTCGAATAATTGAGTACTTACGGCGTCGGGATGTTTAAGAAATGAATGACTACAGCTGTGACAAAAGAAGTTCTTTTGTCTGTCACTCTCGTCCGACGATAAAGATGACATCTAATGCTCCTATTTAGTTATTTTATTTTTTCAGTACTTTACTCTGCCCTTGCGGAAATTTCTACAAAATTGGTCGCTTGAATAGTTTGCTTAGCTGCATTAAAATCAAAACAATGAGCATTACTCACTATTTGAGTGTAGACTTTTGAAGAAAACCGAAGAAAAAAATTTAATTAATTGAATTTGTCGTGGAAATAGGCTCACGATGGCATCCATAATTCCTTTTCTCGATGAGTCCGAGACTCTATTCTCGCAAGAAGATGTAATTAAAGCGCGGACGACGGTAAATAGGCAATTATTTTGAAATAATTAAAATACGAAAACATTTTTTATAAAAATAGCTCCGCATTAATTTAATTTTGAATTTCACTAATTCATTATGATAACAATTAAAACTAATTACTTAACATTATGTTTTAGATTATGGAAAATCTCAATGATTTAATTACGGCTGGATCGGCTCAGACGAAAATAGAATTGATTGTCAAGATCCAGGAACAAGTTTTAAAGTGGGCGCCGGCAATGAGAGTCCTCGAGGAGGTGATTGACGATATTTTGGCACTCGCACACGATCAGAGTCAGGATGTGAAGAAAGCAATTATTGGATTTATTGAGGAAGTTTGTAAACTCCGAATAAGACTGTTGCCAAAAGTGATAAAATCCTTAATGTTACTTCTTCGCGAGGACGCAGCAGCTGTGACAAAGAGAGTAATTCAAGCTTGCGGATCAATATATAAGAACACACTTCAATGGATGTGCTCGTCGGAGGATGTAACAGAGGAGATGAAAGACTGTTGGGATCAATTGTGTTTTGTTAAGGCTCAAATTCTCGACATGATCGACCATGAGAACGACGGAATTCGTACAAATGCCATCAAGTTCTTGGAAGGAGTTGTTTTGCTTCAAACGCATCCCGACCCCGATAGCATAAAAGTGGAAAATGATTTTTCTCTCGACGACGTACCGCTAACGTTGACTCACATTCGAAGGAGAAAATTAAGCGAGGAAGCGATGAGCATTTTTGAGATTCTCTTAAAATTTCATGGTGCTTCGCACATTTCATCGGTGAATTTGATTGCGTGCACGGGAACACTTTGCATAATTGCCAAAAGACGACCATCATTAATGGCTCAAGTTGTTGACGCATTGAAGAATCTCCATTCAAATCTTCCACCAACTTTAACCAACAGTCAAGTCTCATCGGTTCGGAAGAATCTTAAAATGCAGTTCATTAATTTACTAAAACTTCCATCGAGCTTCGAGTGGCGATCATTAATTACGCCAATTTTGAGTGATTTAGGTGCGAGTCAAAATGAAATCAATCGAGCAATGCCGAAGATGGACAAGAAGGAGCTTCAAATGAGAACAAAGAGAGCCCTTGAAAATGAAGAGGCTCGAAATCATGCCAAAAAAGCTCGTCTCGAAATTGAGGAGAAGAAAAAGGCTATTCCAAAGCTCGACATGGAAATGGAAGTCGATCATGATGAGATAAAGGAACAACAAAATAAATCAAATGTACTTAATGAAAAGTTCATTGCCGACGCAATTAAAAATGTCGAAATTGCTGCACATTTAGTTGTTACAAATATGCCGAGACTACCCGATCGCTGTCCACAAGATTTCATTAAAATCTATCAGAGTGGATCTGTCACATTAACTCAACAAATCGATAGAATTGCAAAAGGCTTTGCACAGCAATTGACAGAATCGAAATTGGGACCCGGCTCCAAAGAGATTACTGAAAAGCCGCCATTGAGAGCGAAAATGTCGGCCGAGGAAGAGCGAAATATAATTATGAGTGGCTTTGAGGCGAAAGATGACGAAGAGAATTTGCCAAATGATGAAACGGCAAGAAAAGTACGCGAGACTTTGGAACGAATAAAGCCCAAATTGAAGCAGCGTATTAAAACTCTGAAACTCCATGAGATCACAAAACCCCTTCATAAAGATCTCAAGCATCAATTTCTTCTTGACGCCGTTCAGAGAGTGCTTAAGTGCGAACGATATGCAAATATTGGCGGCATGGGATTCAAGAGAAAGAAAATTATCACAATTTTCGCATCGACTTTTATGCCTAGCGTGCGCGCAATAATTATGGATTATATCATGGACGATATTATTAAAAGATTTGATCTTGCATTTCTGTGGCTCTTTGAGGAATACAGTCTTGTGCAGGGATTTACGAGACATACTTATGTGAAGTCAGAACATAAACACGATCACGCATACAATTTGCTCCTATCTGAATTGAGCACTAAAATACTGTCTCGTGGATCGGAGTTCAGAGAACGTGAGAGTCTAATTAAGCGACTTTATCTGGAAGCTCCAATTATTAGCGATGATTCTGTGAAAATTCTCGAAAGCATGGCTGAAAACGAGGAACTTTTCGATTGCGGTTTAGTGTTGCTGAAAGATTTAATAATTCGTCGACCGCCAAAAGAGGAACAATTGTTGGAAACTCTTTTGAAATTTACAGCACATAAAAATCAGGATGTCAGAGAGAAAGCGATCGAATATGTCATGAGTATCTATAGTCTACATAAAATTTTGCTAGATCAAATTGAATTATTTTCGATAACTCTATTGAAACTCCTTGAAAAACCATCGCCAACGAGAGAAGTAATAAAAATGCTCTCAAACACAACTGAAGAGCTTCCCGATGCTTGGAGTGAAGATATGATTAAAGCATGCTTAAATCTATACCTCACATTAATTCCATTTAAAGAGTCGCTCATTAATTCACTTTGCGACGTCTACAATGCGGCATGTCCAGAGGTTAAACGAGTTATTTTAAGATCAATTGAAGTTACTGTCAAAAAATTAGGACCCGACTCAAAGGACCTCCTAAATATCGTTGAATCATGCGCTAAAGGAACTGAGACACTTGTCACCAGAATTATCTACATCATCGCTGAGAGTCGTGAGTTTTTATTTAAAATTTTTGTAGCTCTATAAAAATTATTCTTAACTTTTTAGATTCTCCAACGGCGGATCTTGTCGAAAAAGTTCGAAGCTTGTATAATTCAAAGTTTAATGACGTTCGAATTCTCATTCCAATTGTTTTGTACTTGACCAAAAAAGAAATTATTTCGGCGCTGCCAAAATTCTTAAAGCTCAATCCACAACTGATGAAAGACGTATTCACTCGATTACTGATTGGAAATCCTCAACCAAGTAATATAAACTAATTATTATTAATCAAATTTATTAATGAATATTTTTTAGTAACACCAACTGAACTACTTGTTGCTCTCCACGCAATCGACACATCGCAAGCTGAACTTAAATTAATTGTAAAGGCGACCTCAATGTGTTTGTCTGAAAAGGAGATTTACACTCATGAGGTTTTGGGCGTTGTAATGCAGCATCTCGTTGAAATGTCACCTCTACCAACGCTCCTTATGAGAACCGTAATTCAATCGCACACGCTTTTCCCAAGATTATCGGGATTTATCATTAATCTCCTTCATCGATTGATTGCGAAGCAAGTCTGGCGGAATAAATTAATTTGGGATGGCTTTGTAAAGTGCTGTCAACGATTACAGCCAGCAAGTATGGGTGTTTTAATTCAATTGCCTACATCTCAACTTCAAGACGCACTCAACATTTGTCCAGATTTGCGAGCACCACTTCTCGAGCACGCACAAGAAATGAATAGACACCAGAGTAGCCACATGACACAACAAGTACTTGATTTGCTATTAGGCAAGTCGTCAAGTTCGAGTGAGTTGAAAAATGAACCTATGGATCAAAGTGAACCAGACGCGCCTGGCATGTAACACAATTAACTGATTTAAAAAGAATAAAATTTAATTTTTCAAAATAATTTTTCTCACGTTTTATTCGGTAAAAATATCTCTCTTAATTTTTTTCAAATTTTTAGATTATAAAAAGTATTTTAATTGCACTCGATAACATGTGTGTGTGATAGGTGTATCTTACTCGAGCTCAACAATTTCGAGTGGCACTAAAATGAGAAAAATACATAATTTTAAAACATTTTGCAATTTGATTTTTCTTGATTTCTCTCACGGTTATTTGCGGGACGTTTATTAGGCATTTGCTGAGACTGCGGTTGGACTATGTTTGTGCGTGCGGTAACAAATTGTTGCTGTGATGGATTTGGATTGCGAAGAATTTGCGGCACCTGTATTGTCCTTATTTTCTTGTTTGGTACTGCCGCTGCGGTGTTGATCTGCTTAATAAATTTAAAATATTAATTCAATAGTTGCATTAAAGTTAAAAGCTTACATCGGAACTTCTCTTTGTTCCCTGTGAATACTGTGGAGATATGACGAACTTATTTCCCGATGTGGTTGGTCGATTAATAATGGTGCCTTTCGGCGTTCCTGTTTGTACTATTTTCTTCGCATTGCTTGAAGGCGTTATTGCAACTTCAACAGCTTGTGGTGGCTTTTGAATGCGTGCTGGCAATGCTGTCGAGGTGTTTGGCTTGAGTGCAATAATTGAAACAGAATTTTCGGTACTTTTCGTGGGTACGACAGAAGTAATTTTCAATGGTCTCGTCGCCTCAGTCATTGACGTTTGATTTTTCTCGAGTTGTTTCTGAATTGCCGGATCAATGGACGTTTTCTTTGGATAAATTCCACTCACTTGAGCATTCGGAAGCCGCTGACCAGTTTGTGTTTTTCTCATAAATTCAGTATTAACGCGCTGATTAGTGATGTTACCGGGCATTTTCTTTTGAAGTGCTCGAGGTCCTTGCTGTCGAGGAAGAGAAATTTGAGGTCGAGGAGGAACTTGTAGTCTCGGAGCTGTCATAATTGGTCTCATCACTGACTGAGGAATTCCTGGATTTACTCTTGTCACTCCTTTCGGTAGTGTTACCGTCTTTTTCAATTGATCAATCACCGTGGCCGAAGCACTTCTTCTCAATTCAGGCCGGATATAGGGTGCATTAGTCCTTGCCGCCGATAACTGTGCATTATTCATTCCCTTATCAATGGGTTTAATTTGTGTCCGGCTTCCATTGCTTACTGTACGACGAATTTCGTTATCGGGAAGAATTGAGATTGCCGCTGAGCTGCCTTTTGCCATCGATGTCAATGCATCGGACCTCTTATTACTTTGACTTGTCATTTTCGTAAGAGCCTGACTCAATTGATCAACTTGAATGTTGGGACGTTTGAGAGTGTTTGGTTTTACGAGTGATCGAGATCCCGCTGTTTGTACATTAGACTTTGATGTGAGAGCAGCCGATGATGATGATGATGATGATGATGTTGATGCTGCTGCTGTTGTTGATGTTGTTGTATTCACTGGAGCTGAAGAAATGGAAGTGGGATTTAAGGAAGGTGGTTTATTGGAGAACATACTTGTGGATGAGAGAGGTATGCTATTGGCATTGTATGTAGTTGGGATGGAGGATAAGGAGTGAGCAGGAGGTACTGTGAGAGGCGCGAGAGGACTTCTTAATAGCGAAGACATGAGACTATTGGAGGCGTTTGTCGAAACTGTTGGTAGAGCACTGCTGCTACTGCTAGTTATCGTCGAAACTGGGGGCAATGGCAGAGAAGATTGTGCCGCAAACATAGAAATAGGATCGTAAACTTGTTGGAACTTTTTATAGAGCTCATTCGTATACATGCTCGAATTTAGCGAATTGAAGTATGACTTACTGAGCGCATTATAATCCAATGCATTCGCCGATGTCGATGGATAATTATTGTACTGTGGATACTGATTTAAGATGTTGTTGAGATTCATCATTTCATAATTTAGATCTAGGCCACCGCCATTGCCATACTGTTGTTGCTGTTGCTGAGGATATAAGTTGCCTAGCATCGGATGTAATCGATTTGCGTGAGCACGTTGTTCATTTTCATACAAGTCCCATGCTTCTTTCTTTTCAACCTCACTGAGATCCTGCTCTGGCTTATTTTCAAGCAAACTATCATGGTCATGGTAATTGTAAATTTGCTGCTGATAGTTCATGAGTAAAAATTTTAGAACATCATCTTTGGGCATCACGGGAGTTTCACGATCTTTCGGATCGTATTCGGTAAATTGATATAGCTGTTCGAGTTCATCGCCTCGATAGTGGCGATCGATAATTTGTCGATCCACAACACGTCCACTCATCGCCTGTTTTGTCACAGATCTAGAATAGATTTTTTCCTCCATAGTTCCCAGTGCAACGAGTCGATAGACATAGCAAGGTTTCTTTTGACCTAAACGGAAAATTCTAAAGATATTTTGTTGATCCGAAGAGGGATTCCATGAGGTATCGATAAGCACACAACGATTAGCGCCAATTAAATTAATGCCTTGACCTCCGGCTTTTGCACTAATTAGGAAACATCGAAGCCGCTGATTTTCGGTTTTGTTGAATTCATTGATCATCTTATGCCGAACTTCACGAGGCGTTGATCCGTCGAGTCTCAAATAATCCTTGCCCAATTTCCACGTTGTTCGATATTGATCGTAGCCGTATAGCATTGCTTTGGGATTGTTATCCTGATCATCTATTTCTCGCATGAATTGTTCGATTACATCAAGAACGGCCACGAATGCGGTAAAAACGAGAACTTTTTCTCCCCTCATTTGAGCTCTTTTAAGAAGTTCAAATAGGATTAAAAGTTTATGTGATGAATAGAGCGATTTGAGTTGATCATCGTTTGCTATCGACGCATACCAATCGTTTTTAACACCAGTTAAACCCTGTGAGATATCATGAATATCGTCCGGCACTTCATTTTCATCCTCTTCATTTTCAGCTAGCATTGGATTTCTAATTTTCTTCTGTGGTTCAGTGAATTTATTTTCACCTCGAAGCGCTCGTTCGCGGGCATACTGAAGGACTCTTGGATGTGTCCAAATTTTTCGTAGTGCCGTGTAATCGGGCAAGAGCTGCTTGCCACGTGTCTCTGAAAACGGATTTGCTTCCAAGAATTTCTTATAGAGTTCAGCTTGTGGTTCGGTTAGCGGAACAGAGAGACAGTATTCGAACTTTTCAGGAAGAAACTCTTTCAAAATGCTCGCCTCTTTTCGCTGAACAAACTTATCCAACATCTTATTGAGTACGAAGCATTTTTGTTTCATTTTTTTAATTTGATAAGGTGTCGAATCTTTAAGTTGTCCTTCTTTAATTGGATTAGCGTAGAGATTATTGAATTCCTTAATGTCGCCCAAGTAGCAAGGCTTGATCCAGTGAACCATTGCATAATATTCAGCCAAGTTGTTTTGAATAGGCGTGCCGGTTAGAATTATTCGTCGCTTTGTGGTGACTTTTGAAATAGCACGATTAGCTGCTCCTTTCTGATTCTTAATCATATGTCCCTCATCTTTAAAATTTAATTGCATTAATTAATTTAATTGAGTAATTAGCTATGATTATAGTTACCACAAACAACCATCTGAGGACCCGGATCGAGCAAATATTTTGATATTTTCGCTTGATATTTTTTAACAACATCATCCGGCAATGTTAGTTTAGCCTTTTTGTGTGAACCACTCCAATTAACCAGCGAACGAAAAGATTCATAATTGATGAGGAATACGCTAGGATTTTTACTTTCGTACCATTCCTCAATTTTCTTCAACTTCTGCTCGATTTTCATGTTTTCTTCGAGAAATCCAACCTTCATTCCTCTGCTCGGGATGCCGCCAAGCCATTTTTGAAATTCTTCAAACCAGTTATAGATCTGTACATTTTTAAAAAAATTTAAAATTAAATTATTGAAACAATTTTACTAAACTTACAGTTGTTTTTGGACAAATGACTAGAATGCGATTGGTAAGAAGTTCAGGATAGCGAGTGAGGGTGTGAATGAGAGCGATTAATTGAAGAGTCTTTCCCAAGCCCATACAATGTGCGAGAATGCATCCCGATCCATTGTCTTCCTTTACATCGTCAACATTCCCGAAACAATTGTCATACATGAACTGAATGCCCTCTTTCTGATGATTTTTAAGCTTATCAACTAGCTTCGGATGGACTTCAATGGCTTTCTTTTGCTTCTTACTATAATCTAAGATTAAATCATTTTCACAAATGATATCATCGTCCATGCTCTGTTGACTGAGACGTTCGGTGTGATATTGACTCATAACATCCTTCTTCTTCTCGAGCTTCTTGATACGCTCTTTTTCAGCTTTTTGAGCTTTTTTGGTTTCCTCCTTAAGCTCTTCGGGCGACAGCTCCTTACGACGTCGTGTTTTCTCGTGAGTTGAACTCACCTCGCTGTCACTATCTGAGCTTATGATGAAGCAATCATCTTCTTCGATTGGTGTTTGTGGTTTCGTTGACTGTTGCTGATCTGTAATTTTTTCAGAAATTTTTTTTTCAATATACTTTGTGAGATCAACTGTCTTAATTTCAGATTGTCGTGCCGTATACTGAGAGAGATCGATTGCATCGTTATCATTACGCGTGTTTTTCGATTCTTTAGAGGGAGAGCTTGAAATGCTTGTTATGGAATTCGTTTCTTTTGGACGATCGACTTTATCATATTTATTTGTTTGACTCTCATCATCACTTTCAAGATCGAGAAAGTCTTTTTTGAAAATCTCTCGAGTCATTCCGTCCATTTGTCTTTGTTTGGGCTTTCTAACCTTACTGGTGTCTTTTTCATTTGACGACTCGTCGCCACTCTCCTTTACGCTCTCCTTTGAAGGGGTCTGTGGCTCAAGTTTTGCCGGTTTTTCTTTCTCTGACCTTTCGTCATCACTCTCACTTTCAACTTTTGGCTTTGGTTCAACAATTTTCTTCTTTTCAGTTTCAGTTGGTTTTTCTGCCTCATGGTCTGAAGGTAAATCGCCAAGAGAAGATTCGGACGTAGCATAAGTCGATTCATCAGAGTCCTCGTCGTCGGTACTCACTAAGAGCATATTTTTCACATTACTCTCATGCTTTTCAATCATTTTCTTTTCTTCATCACTAGAATTCTCCTCGTCGCTTTTGTTTTCTTTTTTCTTCGATGGCTCACTATTATTGACATCTTCGTCGTCGGAAGAGAGCATGTCTGAGTCATCGCTGAACGCCTTGAGTTTCTTTTCCTTTTTCTTAGTTAACTTCTTAACTGGAACAGTGTCTACCTTCTCGATGTCTCGATTTCCCTTCGAAATCTTGAGTGCATTTATATTACACAGCTTGTTAATTTCCTCATCATCAATCTCGTCATCAGAAGAAGAATCGGAGGTGTCTGACTTTTTCTCCTCTTTCTTAACGCCACCATTCGTATAGGCATTGCCTAAGTTTAACATGGTGCTGTCGATAAATTCGTCAATTCTCATGTCAACTTTCTCTTGCACATCTTCAATTTCCATCATAAGCTTACAGCTGTGCTTAATGATTGACTGAAGTGAAGTGAGTAATTTCGATTTTCCATTTTTGATGTCTTCATCTTTAAAATTTAATTGCATTAATTTAATTGCGTAATTAGCTATGATTATAGTTACCAGTTTCGTATACCAAACTTGAGAGATCCTGAATTGAAGTGAATAAATTTCCAACGTCAGCAGCATTTTTGATACATGCTTGCAACTTCTCAGCCTCGTCTGTCTTAATTTCGACCTTTTCATCATCACAATTTGACACCTGATTTTGAAAAATAATTTGTTTCTCCATCGGTTCCTCCTTTACAACATCACATGACACGTCCATGGCCTCAGATTCATTTGCTTTATTTGAATTCTCGATTTGCGGTGATTTTGGTTGATTGTCATCGGCTAAAATGCTCTGCTTTGTGTCAACAGGTGATTCCTCTATATCTATCAAATCTTCTTTATTCTCAATAAAATTATCGAATATTGAGTCATCCCAGGCTTGCGATGTGTGAAATAACTCAATGGACGGAAGTGACGTGAGTTGATTGCAATCATTTTGTTCTTCGGATGTTTTATCCTCTATTACCTCTTCGGCTTTGATTTCATTTTCGTCGTTTGAAGGCTTAAATTCAATGTCCTTTTCAACAGGATCATTTTGCGGTTCAATTAGAGGCATTTCTTCATCAACATCATTAGCCGTGAGGTTTTGAATTTTTTCGCCAACTTCAATTGGCTCTTGCTTAATCTCAATTTCTTTTTCCGGCTTGGTCATACCAACTCTTTTACTGTATAGTGTGTCTTTCATTCGCTGAACATATTGAGAGATCTGAGAATTGGGATCCTCATTGCATGTGTGTATTTCAAAGAAATCGGTGAACTTTGTGAGCAACTCAACAGCTGCTTTAGGATTTTCCTTAAGTTGACATTGTGCGAGAATGTCTTCGACAATATCGTCGCAATAGCTTGTGCGCTCTTCTTGATTGGTTTGTGAGTACGAGTGGTCATGGTCGTTTGATGTTGATCCACTCGCCGAGCCAGTCGATTCGAAACTTTGATCATGCGGGGCATCGACAGCGACAGCTGATTTATCATCTTCGTGGTTTGATTGTATTTTATCATCAATTTTTTCTTCGCTATTCGGAATCACCTCAAACTGTTCTTCACATGCGATTTCTTCGGGAGGTAGAAAAATTGGTTGGCTGGAAGGCTCAAACTTAAGACAAATATCCTCGTCACACGAAGATTCTGAGGAGCTACTATTTTCCTCTTTTATGGCCACCTCAGATGCCACAATTTGATCATCTGGTTCAACTACCATCGACTGATTACTCTCGTCGTCATCATTAAAGTCTGATGAAATTTTGACATGCAATGGATGATCGAGGACATTCTCTTCATCATCCTCGCTACTTGAATTATTCGCATTGCTTATTTCTTCGTCGTCCAAGTAGACGATTGTCGGATCTGTTGTTTCACCATTAAGCTTAAGCATTTTGCAATCCTTGAAAGGGTTCTCTGAATTTATTTCCATTTTTGTGTACAGCTAAAAGGTAAAAAAAATATTTTTATTATGTTTTGGTAAACAAACGAAACTGGAAATGAAAAAAAAGTGCGAGCCGGTGGAATTGGACGCTTATATCAAACTGATGCATATATTTTATTAGAATGCAGCTATTTACTCACTTTAATGACTTTAATTCACGCTAATCGCTTGCACATTGGCCATTAGAACAAGATTCGCGTAAAATTTTCCGCTCTTTTATATTTCCTCAATTTTCTCGAATAAAGTTGAAATTTTTGACTTTCATTCGTTGTTATTCATTAAATATGGAACTTAACTACACACTTAACATCAATTCAATTATAGAAACTCTGTTTATAAGATAAATTAATAAAAATTCTAAACTTCTCGATAATTTTTTTCTGCTTCTGTTTTGCAAAGTTTTGCTTGATTGTCCCCTTGCCGATTTAAGGGGGATTTAAGTTAAACGAAAAAGTTATTTTAGAAAATTTTCATATTTCTTAATGATTAACTTTATATCTAAACATTGATTTGTTAATTAAATTAGGCAATTAAAGGAACAAAATATTTTTAACGATTTTTTCTTATTCAAATTTATAAATTTCAAATTTTTAACGTAAAAACGTTACGTAAACAAAAAAGAACGACATCATCGAGCATGAGTCATTTAAAATTTTCATAGCGAGACAAGTTGAGACACGATTTAAAACTCTAAACACCAATTTTTAACTTTAACGTATAAATTTTATTTGAATTTCAGGGTTCATTCAAATTTGTGAGCATTCTTTTTGACACCCGAGTTTAAAGAAGAAGAAATTCTCGAGAAAATTATTGTTTTTTGTGTTTTTGGGCAGCTAGATTGTAAAATTTGTGCGCTTTTGTAAATGAATTAAGTTCCAAACTATGGTCAGTGTGCTGGACGGTAATTTAACTTTTACGATGCATGCAGGAAATAAAGAATTTGGACAAGGTAATATTGAAGCAGAAGTCAAAGTGAAAATATTTAAATTATTCTATACTATTGTCAATATCATTCAAAATATTAGCTCTAAAATGACTCAAAGCAATCGAATAAAACGGGCAGTGCAATAAAACCTAATCCCGTAAAGTGAAAACTAAAAAAAGTAAATCGTAACAATGGAATGCACATATCAGTTCCCCTTGATATTGTTTTTTGGACTTAATTTAAAGAGATTGAAAAGTTTTTAATCCAGAAAAGGCAAAACAACGGCTATTTAGATGATTATATAATTGAGCATAACTGTTATCCCTTCCAATTATAGTGGACCTATCAACTGAACAGCAAAAACTACTGATAGAACTGCGACGAAAGAAACAAGAATTGCTACTTGAAATTCAGGTGAGTTGACAAATGAAAAATTCCAACATTTATGGGGCCTTATTAAAGTATAAAAAGGTACATTGACGAAAGTGTATGTGCCAGAGCGCATACAACTGCACGATGAACAAGAAGCAAGTGTAAAGTAAACACAAATTTCATCTGAAAATAATTTCCATATGACGATGATGACGATGAGTCAATTCTTTCATTCATCTCTTTAATTTTCGTAGAATTGTATTGTACCAATATAAATAATAATTTGATCGTTGACATTCATTTGTGTTACCATTAATTTCAATTAACCATTTCCTGTCGGAATTTAAAAGATTTATTTTTCGAGAAAAGCTCGCATTCACTTTTTTAAAGTGATAAAAATTACAAAAGTGACAAAAAAATTAATTTAGCTCTCAACATTCATTTTTCTAACTAATCAAATTTTCACTCTTATATTTTGTTTCTCTAGGGCGTGTAAATGAATTATGACAAATCTCTACCATCTTCAAATGTGTCCCATTGTTCCTGTGAAAACTCTTTCAAAAATGCCCATTCTAATTTTTCATGTTGTGTCACATCAGATCCTGATTTTTTGCCTCCGAAAGCTTTCTCTCTAGAGAGAATTAAATAATTGTGATTTCAGGCGAGTCAGTGATAGTCATCAAGAAATTAAAGATAATGTAGGGCACTATCACTCTCGATTAGCATAAATTTCACATTTTTCGCTATCTCTCTTCGATGGCCTAATCATCTTCATGTATTTTCTCTTCTTTCCGCAGCAATTCTTTATTATGGTGGGGACAAATTTCTTTGACGTTTGTCATAAAAAGAGAAATATATCTATTTAGTTTTGCGTGTCTATATCTTCAAAATTGTTTTAATGCCAATGAACTTTTAATTGAATTTTTAATGTGCAAAGTTTTTTTTATAGCTGACAATTGCCTCGGTTTAGTTTAAAAGTCACGAAATATCTGAAATAATCCTCAACTATGAGGAAGCAAAAAAAAACTTGTAATATTTTCATTCACATAAAAATCATCCACCCATCACCACCCCCTCATAGTCTTTTGGATTATGTCGTAAGGCAATTTACTGATGGTTCTATAGTAGAAAAAGGAACGACCACATAAAAACCGACACACAATGTTTAACTTTTCACTTGCTATAGATGAATAAATTGAATTAAGCTCTCCAAAAATTACTGCAAACATTTAGAAGTACCACTGCAATTTTACTCTACATGTCTGTGGAAATCAATGGGCTTGTCTCTCTCGAAGAGTTTTTCTCTTTCGCTCGCAATGTTTTACGATAATGTTGAGTGCTCCACTCGAAACATTAGCAACGTTGTTGTGAGAAATTTTCTCGTCAGTCTTCAGCAAGAGTCGGTTGCAAAAAGTTCTACGATTGAATCCGCGAGTTAAACGGGGAGTTATTTCACAAAGGAAGAAAAGAGAGACTGTGTGTATGAAATTGTGAATTGGCTCTTCAGATAAAAAGTCTATTGATAAAGTGCGAAAAAAATATGAAATTATCTTATCAGCTCTAAGCGCGGCTTCAAGAGGAGTTGATTCAAAAAGTTAATTTGTGACGTCAAATCTATGGAATTTTATTAGTGCACAATATGAATCATTTCAATTGATAACGATAATTTATAGTTCTTTGTGTAGAATATTCAAAAGAGAGTGCTCAGTCAATCATAAATTGAGGCGAAAAAAATATAATTTGATAAAAGTGAATTGCGCAATAAATTTTCGCAAAAGATTTAAAGAAATGTGGAAAAAATAAGCATAAATTTGATAATTGAAAATTATTATCGATGAGTGAAGTTCAATATTTGTTTTTGACTGCGTAATTTTAAAAAATAAAGTCGCGACTGCTAATTGACCGGCAACACGAAGTGTGGATTAATTATATGTATATTTAAACTCTCAGCAGCTCACACAATTAAAAATAATTTCAATGTCAACGTCGAAAGATATTTAAAGAGTGTTTAACGAGAGTGGAAATAAAAACGTAAGGAACGTTTTTTTGCTTTGCTCTTCATCGGTATTCCTGTAGATGCTCACTCTATTATGCTCGAGTGAATGTTAAACGTAAACTGAGGAAGCAACTAAAAATTCTCTTTATAGTGGGAGCACACAAAAATCATTTTTCAAGATTATCGTTATGACAAAAAAAATTTGCTGATTTTTGCGCTGCTAATTTTCTGCAAGCAACTGACCCTTTTTACGTCGTCCTGCTCCATCTCATTCGTAATTCTCATACAACCAAGAGAATAAGATTAAATTTATATAATAATTGTGCCTTAATTATATGTAATTTTCTTGCGCAAAAAAATGAAAACAACAAGTCTGCCTTGTGCGTACTGCTAGCGAGTGATAATTCAATTTTTCATATTTCGTGAATTCCAAGATGAATCATCTCTCTTTTCAGTTTCACACATTTAAATTTATAAGCGAGCCCTACACGATAAGGTTTCATTGTGAGAGTAGATTTTAATTAAATTCAGTCTCTTAATGTCTGGGCGTTGCTAAATTAATTCCGTATTTTGGTCATAAGAAATTGATATTGTGTGATACTATTGTAAATACTCTGTGAGAAATGTCTCAGTTTGTAAGCTAGACGATGAATTATGCTTCATATATCTCTATTGTTCGTGACTATTATGCTCTATGAGCGGACAAGCTCATGGATAAATGCAATCATTAAGTGTATACACAATATTCGGTAGCTCATTTTTAATATAGCACCATGTTTCACATGTATGTGTTTTTTTTCTCTAGCGTTATCACAACACAGAACGGAAAAAAAATTGATAATGAAATGAAATTAGAATTACTCATGACTCATTTAGCCGTTGCCATGTTATTCTTTCTGTTTAATGTTGAAAACTCTTTTGGTACTCACTGCTCACGTTTCAACTCCCTTCATGCCTACCTCATGTAGCAGATGAAAGAAAAATTGCTGCTAAATTTCCAATTCCAATCATGTCTTTTCGGGATTCGCTTGGAAAAATTTATTGATTGAAATTTATCCTCACATATGTAGAACAGAATGTGTGTCAGTGCTTCGAAAAAAAAAATAGGGTAACCAGAGAATACTCAAATGACTTAATTCTCTTTATTGCTGCAAAGTTTTTAAAATATTCATGTGTCACTTAATTTTAAAAAAAATTGATATGATTTTTGACTAAATCAACTCAGATAGTCAGCCTATAGAGCTTGTTAAAGAATAGAAGTAATCAGAATAGCTTTTATATAACGGGATGCCAACTAGGAAGGGTGCGCTTACTAAATGGCGACATGGCAACAAATTGCTCGTTGCTGTGTAAAATCTAGATCTTCGGTAGTGAACATTCCATGTGATAAATGTGCTGCTTTTTGAAGACAATTAAAGTCAATGGACTTGAAAACTTATTATAATAATTCTGCGACTTTTCTGGGTCAGCGACAATTTTTTTTATACAGAGAAAATTCACTTGCCATGACTGAAGAATAAATTTCCTCTCCGACTTCTAAATAATTGAATGAAATGAATTAAGTTCCGCAATAATTAAGAGAATAAACGAGATATTTCATCGCGTCACGTCTGATTATTAATGTGGGATAATTTATCAGGTCCGACTTTAAGAAAAATGCACTAGAGATGCTCGTCTTAATTAATAGACAAACTCTTTCGCTCACGACGGATGTGTCTGATGAACAAAAAGAAAAATTGTCGGAGGGAAAATTTTAGACAAGCGTATTTTGTTGTTCTAATCGCTCGACGAGACATTGATCCCATGCGATGTCTTCATTTCATTATTCTATGCAAATTCTTTATTCATTTACCTTTCCTCTCTTTTTCTTTCCTCTATTCAAATATTTCCTTTTCGTTTTCTTCTCTTTCTCGACGTGATAAAGATTTTATATCGGAGTAAAATGGACGTGAATATGACTTAACATCTCGAGAGGGAGAGAGAGATATAATCTCGGCATTGAACTATTTGTGAAATGTACATATTTGTACACTCTTTCTCTCATGCCTGCATGGTTGTTTGCCTCCAACAGCACATCTAGATTTTTGCTCTCTTCTGCAGAACTGTTTGCTTAATAAATGTTGGAGACATATTTTGCATATAAATAACTTTACTTCTTGCCGAGCTTTTTATATACATGAAAAATTATGCATAAATAGTTTTTGTGCAGTCAAACACACCTTCATGTATGCATGCCACATTCCAAAAAGAAATTCTATGTATAGTTATGATGCCGACAAAATGTGTAAATATAACGTTCGAGGTGACAGGCCATTGGCGCTTATTGCGATTTGCTGAATGAGAGCTAAAAATCTCGTCAGCCTTGGACAAAGTGTAAACAACAATTACTTAAAGTTCATGCTCACATTTCAATGTGAGTAAAGTTCTTCGACATTTAAATTTATGTGACACGAATCTGTTTGTGTGTGTGTGTGTGCCATCGAGAACACAGAAAATATTTTTATATTCGCAATATTTCAAAAATATTTTTCTCTTCTTTTCTTCGCTCATGTATAAAGTCGTGGTTGGTTGGTTAATGTCAGCAACATGCAAACACTTTACCGGCTTCTCACATTTTTTTTTCTTCACGATGATGTGATGGCGTTATGCGAAGAGGGCAAAAAGATGAAGTGATTTTTCTTTTATGAGGAAATGGAAAATATCTCGCGGTGCTTTGACTCATATAATAATCCTTTAAGAGAACAACATCATCTTGAATTCTCTCTCATATTAATGTGACATTGATTAATGACTTTATTCATTGCACGCGTCATTTGCCATTTGATTGTCGACATTGTATTATTAAATTGAGGCGCGCGATGATGACTAAATTATCGAATGTTCTCCTTCACTGCACTTTACACAATTTAAACTTTGCAAACATTATTTTGTGTTATATTTGCCAAAAAGCTCATCGTGTCAAGGATGTTTATTTTTTTTTACTATCGCAATTGACCTGGATTTTCCCGCGTTGAAAAAGAAATCAATTGATTTCGCATTGAAATGCCGATTCTCCATCGTGACGTTGTGTGCTTATTTTTCATGTCATGCCATCTCATTGAACTTTTCACACCCACACGATGTGTATGTTCAAAAAACATAATTTGGGGGATTTAGTGGAGATTTTTCTGACAAATATGACAATAAAAAAAGGGGACAACGGAAATCCCGAGTGAGAAGGAATAAAGGTTAAAATTTCTCTATTTACTTTCTTCTCCAACGAATGTCTATTGAATGATAAAAAAAGAGTATTTTGTTATGATGACATAGGCACATAATTTTATGGCTTTTTCAATTGTGCTCAACGATAAATAATTCGTTTAAAAGAAGAAGACTTTCGTGCTGACAAATGATGACAAGAAATTGAAAGGAGAGAAAGAAAAATTGAAAGTCCTTGAGAACTGCCTTTTCCTCATTTATTTTCATTTCTTATCACGCTTCCGTAGAAATCTTTTTCTTCCCTTTTTCGCTACCACCAACCGTCGACTGATTCTTCGCCCCTTCAATGAAAAGAGAAATAATGGTCTCGATGAATAGAAAGCATAAAAGAATCCAAGTGTAGGCATTTAAATCTTTTAATTTTATAATTCAAATATAAAAAAGTTTTTTTAAAAGCTCAAAAAAAATCCGTTTTATTCAAATTTTTAAATGCTCGCCCCTTGGCGAGTGAAATGGTTTTTCTTTCCTCCTTTTAATGTCGGAAGACACAAGAAAACTTTGAATTGATTGATGTATAGCACGGGAAACAGCGAGGCACAACAATGAAAGATGAGAATATTCAATAAAGATTCATGCGAACAAATGATGAGTCAAAATTTTTCGCATGTATCGCAATAGGGTCGATCTAATGGATCAATCTATGTCGACAACGTCATTCATATCTCGCTGCGTTAACATAAACGGCTTCGATGTTGCTCAGAATAATTTGATTTTCAATTTATCTCTCTTTTTTTGCTGAAGAAGCGAGACGCAAAAGTCGACGTCATGCCATAAAGTCTTGTACATGTAACTTTGAAAAAGTGTTCCCTGGCCTCCGAATGCGATAAAAAAGAGCGTAACGAATGGTTGCAGGAAGTTTTATTAAATGGCTGTGAATCTCGCGGGGAATAATCCTCGCATGTGTTTGAACGCCCTGTTGTTTTATGATGATAAAATTTTTTTATAACTTTATTAGAGAGAAAAAAGAATTTCGCGAGATAAAAACTAGTGAAAATTTCATTACGGAAGTGAGAAAATAAAGATGAAACCTTCCTTGTGGGAGTCGTTTGCATTGTAAATGTTTATCTTATCCTGGCTGGAAGTTTTCTGGTTGCCTCCGCCCTTGTAGCACAAGAGAACTCTTTTTTAACTCTTTTAGAGCTCTTTAAAAGAGTTGTTGCAAAAAAGAGCTCTAAAAGAGCACTTTTTGAACTCTTTTTTAGAGTTCTTTTAAAATTTACTTTTTTTTCACTCTAAAAAAGAGCACTTTTAGAGCTCTTTTTGAACTCTTTTTTAGAGTTAAATTTATAAATTTCAAATTACTCTTTTTTCACTCTAAAAAAGAGTTCAAAAAGAGCTCTTTTTCAACTCTTTTTTGGAGTTAAATTTTCAAAACTCAAACAACTCTTTTTTCACTCTAAAAAAGAGTACTATTAGAGCTCTTTTTCAACTCTTTTTTAGAGTTAAATTTATAAATTTCAAATTACTCTTTTTTCACTCTAAAAAAGAGTACTATTAGAGCTCTTTTTCAACTCTTTTTTAGAGTTAAATTTTTAATGCTAAAACTACTCTTTTATCACTCTAAAAAAGAGTACTTTTAGAGCTCTTTTTCAACTCTTTTTTAGAGTTAAATTTTCAAAACTCAAACAACTCTTTTATCACTCTAAAAAAGAGTTCTTTTTAGAGCTTTTTTCAACTCTTTTTTAGAGTTAAATTTTCAAAACTCAAACAACTCTTTTTTCACTCTAAAAAAGAGTACTATTAGAGCTCTTTTTCAACTCTTTTTTAGAGTTAAATTTTTAATGCTAAAACTACTCTTTTATCACTCTAAAAAAGAGTACTATTAGAGCTCTTTTTCAACTCTTTTTTAGAGTTAAATTTTCAACGCTAAAACTACTCTTTTTTCACTCTAAAAAAGAGTACTATTAGAGCTCTTTTTCAACTCTTTTTTAGAGTTAAATTTTCAAAACTCAAACAACTCTTTTTTCACTCTAAAAAAGAGTACTATTAGAGCTCTTTTTCAGCTCTTTTTTAGAGTTAAATTTTCAACGCTAAAACTACTCTTTTTTCACTCTAAAAAAGAGCACTTTTAGAGCTCTTTTTCAACTCTTTTTTAGAGTTAAATTTTCAACGCTAAAACTACTCTTTTTTCACTCTAAAAAAGAGTACTATTAGAGCTCTTTTTCAACTCTTTTTTAGAGTTAAATTTTTAATGCTAAAACTACTTTTTATCACTCTAAAAAGAGTACTATTAAGCTCTTCTTCAACTCTTTTTAGAGTTAAATTTTTAATCTAAAACTATCTTTTATCACTCTAAAAAAGTACTATTAGAGTTCTTTTTCAACTCTTTTTTAGAGTTAAATTTTCAACGATAAAACTACTCTTTTTTCACTCTAAAAAAGAGCACTTTTAGAGCTTTTTTTCAACTCTTTTTAGAGTTAAATTTTCAACGCTAAAACATCTTTTTTCACCTAAAAAAGAGTACTATTAGACTCTTTTTCAACTCTTTTTTAGAGTTAAATTTTCAAAACTCAAACAACTTTTTTTCACTCTAAAAAAGAGTACTATTAGAGCTCTTTTTCAGCTCTTTTTTAGAGTTAAATTTTCAACGCTAAAACAACTCTTTTATCACTCTAAAAAAGAGTACTTTTAGAGCTCTTTTTCAACTCTTTTTTAGAGTTAAATTTTCAACGCTAAAACAACTCTTTTATCACTCTAAAAAAGAGTTCTTTTTAGAGCTCTTTTTCAACACTTTTTTCGAGTTTAAAATTAAAAAAAGTTCTCTTCTTTAAATTTGATTACTTATATGCCTGCGTGGGACATGAAAACCGTTGGGGACGTAAATTTAAATAAAAGGATACTTTTTGTATACAATTGTCCCTTCTACCCTTTTATTGTGTAGACTAAAATCACTCACGCTCAATGTCTTCTTATTTTTACCCAAATTTTAAAAAATAATGGTTACAAAATATTTACGAGGATCTTGTAGGATTTAATTTAATTTAATATTTTGCGGTTGATAAAAGTTCAAAATTATTGTACAGAAATGAGAATGAAAATGTTCAACTTAAATAAGTCATTTAGCCAAATAAATTTTAAATAAATATACACCGAAGTGGTCAAGCTGGGAGAGTATTCGCGCAGGAGAAAATGTATCGGAAGAGTCACGGTTCGAATCCTAACATCGTAAGTATAAAAAAAACTTCAAAATTTTACTAACTTATATTTCTCACACTCAGGAGCAAAAAAGAAGACATGAAACCAAAAAAAAAAATTAAGGACCGAGGTTAATTAAACTAACAAAAAAAATGGAACGGATGGAAAATGAAAAACTCTAAAATAGAGCTCTAAAAGAGTTCTAAAAAAGAGCTCTAAAAGAGTTCTTAAAAAGAGCTCTAAAAGAGTTCTAAAAAAGAGTCCAAGAAAAATAAAATAATTTTTTGATTTTTTTAAAAGAGTACTTTTAGAACTCTTTAAAAGAGTACTTTTAGAGTTCTTTTAAAGTACTCTTTTAGAACTCTTAAAAAGAGTTAAAAAAGAGCTAAAAAAGAGCTTGGGGGCTTCAAAAAGAGCTCTTTTTTAGAGTTCTTTTTTAGAGTACTAAAAGAGTTCTTTTAGAGCTCTAAAAAAGAGTGCTAAAAATATGCTAAAATTTTTTAGCACTCTTTTTTAAGTACTCTAAAAGAACTCTTAGTACCTAAAAAGAACTCAAAAAGAGCCTTTAAAATTTTACTCTTTAAAAGCTCTAAAAAGAAAAAAAGAGCTTTTGTGCTACAAGGGCGGGAGGTCGTGATTTTTTCGAGTACTTTAAATTCAAAAATTTTTTAAAGCAAACTTTAAAAGTTGTCAGGCCTTGGATTATCACAAATATTTCGCCTGAAACAATAGACACATAAGTCGTCATTGAACCAGAAATCCCTCAAATATTGTCTCATAAAACTCACATCGTTAACTCTTAGCAAAATGAAGAAGGAAAAAAGTGCGCAGTAACAAGAGAGATGGAGGAATAGATAAGGGAAAATCATAGACAATCTGTTTATGACATTTTTCCTACCTCATTCAATCGAGTGGATGACTGAGGGTTGTGGAAATGGATTTCATGTTATGGAGCCGTTAAAGCACGTGGCTACAATTGTGCAGACTAATCCCATGGGTCAATTCTTTTAATTTCATTTATAAATTACCGCGTTTGTGTGTACGGTTTATGAAACATAGAATGATTCATTCCAATTATCCATTTTTGGAATTATGTGCAACATGTGCAATTCATGGCAAAAATTGTGTGCAAATTAATATGAAATGAGAAAAAATTTAGCAGCAACAATTGAATGTTATCACGCCATGTGCATTTTTCCCTTTCTCAAAAAAATGTCAATGTGCTTTGAGCAAAAAAGAAACCTCCGAGCGTGAGCCAAAAAATTTCATAATAAAATTAGTGGAAACTAATAACTCTCGAGAGAGAGGCAAAAAATGAAACAAAGCGGCCTTTACAATGTTTTCGTAATTATTGAAATATAAACAATCAAGAAGGAGGCAAAAATAATTATTTAAGTTCCTAAAAACAAAAGAAGAAATTCGTGGTAAAATTGTAACATGAGAATAAAACAAAATGAGTTTGCTGAAGTAAACATTTCGCGCTCATGTGATTATAAATAATTTCATATTTTATTAAAAAGTCTAAAATTCACCAAATGACGCACACTAATGCCCTGAGAAGCGAGTTTGGATAAACAAAAGTTGAAATTTTTAATAGCACATGTTGAGCGATAAAAATGACAAGATAATTACCATGAGGAACACGCGTACCACACAAGTCATTCGTCAAATTCTAACATTTCCCCCTTCTCTCTCTCTCTCTCACTGCCATTTGATTGACCAAATTGTATGCAAAATTGTTTTATTCATAACAATTGAAATCGATTCTTTTTAGCACAAAACATAAACGGAAGTCGACGTCGTAAAATGTAGTTTTTTTTGCAAGGGTGAAATTTAAATTTATTTTTTTTTCCTCTTGAAGGTTTTACCAACTTTCCACCCCTTGATATGTTTTTTTCGCCAAGCACATTATTTATAAAACAAAACCTCGAGCAGGATGAGTGCAAAAAAATTTATAATAACCGATGTCGATCGCATGTTTGACTGGTTTCCAACATTTTAAGTTTTTGCTAACTTTACGCGCGCTGGAAAAATCGATTGAAAATCATGAGAGCTCACATGATTGAGAAAAAATGAGTTGCATGAATTATGAATTGATGTCTCCACCAAATGCCTGAGAGTATGGTCGATTGTTCCTAAAAAAGTCATTGAATTGTGGGAAAATTTTCGTGTTTCAACTGAAAACTTTTCTGGTATATATTTTTTTATACAGAAATATAGAATGATTGCATCGAAAAGCTTAACACAAAATATTTTCAGTTTTGATTGTTTCAATGCGCATTGTTTATTCATAATTTTAAGAGTGTGCTTTTCTTTTTTCGGATAACATCTTTTTTCTGGCTAGTGCTTTTTGAAATTCAATTGTAGATTTAGAGATGATTGTGCATTGTTCATGTTTTTTCTACAATTTCATTTTTCCCATCTCAGCTCGAATTCGTTATCGATTTATATGCAAGAGAGGCTTTTCTAGCACACACTGAAAATAATAAAATAACAAACATGTGAGGGCATGTAGAAATTTTAAATTCACCGCAAAAAAAGAAAATAAAATTAATTAAAATAATTTTCGAGCTTTATAAAAAATGGCAGGAAATTAAAAATCCACCAACCCAAACTTCGCGTCGTTCTATTGTTCCCACTCTAAAGTAGCTTAGCAATCTGCAAAATGCTCCAATTTAAATTCAGATCTAACCCTCGAACCTGATGTAAATTCAAGTGAGTTCGCCTAACTTTATGACCCTTTTTCCTCAATATTATAAAAAATGATATGCGCCTCGAAATTGAAAGTAATTCTTTCGCATTTTTCTGCTGAGTTCATGCAAACCTAAGTCATGTATGAAAAATGCTCTAGTAATGTTTATAAACTCGATGGAATCGATAATTCACTCGAGAGTGGAACCATAAAATTTCTTCGCAGGAAAAAAAATCAAGAAAAAGAATGAAGAAGTTTTTTGAGCGCCAAAAAACCATAAAAAATATTTTCTGCTTTTTTGGGATGAACATAAATTTCTATTTGCGTGTAAACTTTTGTTTAGATGAAAATTTACTTGTGGGGAAAGCTCATAAATGCTATTATGTCACCGAGATAAACTGTCGCAAGTCATAACGACATCATCATTCTAAATTTTATGATGAGCGATTTAGACTTTAAATTTCTTCCGAAGAATTTTTCAATTTAAAAACATTATGATATGATAACCGAATGAGCTAGAAATGTGACTCGAGTCATCGGTCTATGCGCAATAATAAAATTATACACTGAAAAAAAAAATTAAAAATTTCTTTTTAAAATTCTCAACTTTTTGACTTACTGATTTGAAGTTTTTTGCTAGTGTAAAAAAAGAGAGGAAAAATAAAAAATTCTCATTACGTATTCCGAAAAAAAAGCCTCACTTAAAGAAGAAAAATGACCTCTAGACTGCCTTCGCCATGTCCATTTATAAATCAGATGGAATTCTAGCATTGCGCCGGATGTGAAATTCACATAAAATTTTGTGGCCTTTGTGAAGGATTTTTCCCTCTCACACGTAGTATGGAATGGATTTTCTTTTGCGGGATTTTCACTTTCATACCTTCTTCACTTCCCACTAACGTTTTGAGGGTTTTTCTGAAGGAAAGCTTTCGAGTTCACACATGCTGCCTTGAGTTTTCAACACTTTAAGTTCATATATGGGGAAATGACAAAAAAAGAGCTTATTTGAAGACAATGTAAAAATATTGGCATGAAATACAATAAAATTGAGTGTCGTCCCTCACAAATTGTCTCTTCCTGTGCACATGACACCGGGGCTTATTTCCGCACTTTTATTTCCTTGAGGAATTTTCATCGAGAAAGAAAAAAAAACTTTAATCATCTTCCCATGAAAAATTTATGCAAATCTTGTCGAGAGTTCTTGTGGGAATTTTCACAACTTTTTTTTCATGTTGAAGAAAACTTTCTTTTTTCTTGTTGAGAGATTTCACACATGTTTTCTTTAAAGAGTCTCAAGTGTTTACATTAAAGACGACTTTTTTCCGCTGGAGTTGCAAAGAACTTTTTTTAAAATCTTCCATCTGTATTTAGATTTGAAAGAGGAAAAATCGTCGTTGAAAAAGAAAGATTTTCTTCTATTTACACTCAATCGATTTGCCATCGGGTTTAGCGAAGTTTACAAAAGAAAATTTTCCTCAACTCGCTGTTGATTGTCAGGCCATCTGTTCTATCGCATATGTATGTTGAGTGCAAGTATTTGGGTCACAAAAGTGTAGCTTTATGTTCTTTTCTCTAGATGAAATCGAGAAGGGACTTTGAAGAAGTTTATTGAAAATTTTTCCTCGTCTGAGTTTTCATCTTTGAATAAATCATTTCAGTTTTTTTCCCGTATTTTTGCAAATAAACATTCCGCTCGGCATCCTCCTCTGTATATGAATTATTTTTTTTTTTTTTTTTTTTTTTTTTTTTTTTTATATTTTTTTTTTTTTTTTTTTTTTATTAAAATAAAAAAAATTTTAAAAAAAAAAAAAAAAAAAAAAAAAAAAAAAAAAAAAAAAAAAAAAAAAATAAAAAAAAAAAAAAAAAAAAAAAAAAAAAAATTAAAAAAAAAAAAAAAGAAAAAAAAAAAAAAAAAAAAAAAAAAAAAAATTAAATTTTTAAATTTTTTTTTTTTTTTAATTTTTTGGATTTTTTGGAATTTTTTTTAATTTTTTTTAAAAAAAAAAGGGGGGGCAAAAAGGGAAGCATAAAGGGAAGCATACTATTTTTTTAAATGGGTTACCCGGAACCCCCCCTTTGGGTTTTAAACTTTTTTTGTGTACTTTCGATGGAGGCCAGAAACGAGAAAAGGGGTGTCGATGACCTATTGATTTTATCAAGAATTTTATTATTGGACGTCGTTCTTCAATATCCCAGCATTATGATTCAATAAATAAGTCTTTTCAGCTGGTTAGTTATTTAATAAATTGAGTTCAATGTCAAGGTCAAATTATTCTCAAGACCCACAATAATATTTTTGAATGCAATTAAGCCATCAAGTGCTACCATTTAATTATTTTAATTAATTTTTCATCAAGTTTAAACTAGTTTGAAAAGTAAATAAAATTAAAAAAGACGTTAAATTTAAATAAAATTTAAAAAATTAAAATTCGTTGAAAAATAAAAAACGAAAAATTAAATTTAAAAAGATTAAATCGGGTCAAATTTTTTAATGAGAAAAGGACGTTAAATTTTAATGTTCAAAGGTCACCACTTACTTCATTCTCCCCAAACTTACAAAACACTTCCGCTCATTTATTCCAAGTGATAAGGGTTCACTTCTCTATTTTATATTCATTGTTATTATGAAAAATAAAAGCAATAAATAACAACGTATTTAAATTTCTCTACACTCGATGCAAAAATTACAAATTACTCGAGATAACGAAAGCTGAAAACGAGTGAAAGTTTTTTTGTTAAATGAAAATTTACCTTTTCTATTCGATTAAGCACATGTGAACGTTGTTGAATGTGCTGATATGTGATTCTTGAAATGGAAGAAGCGAACGAGAGAGAGAGAAGAAAAAATTGGAAAATTCATTCATGTTTGTGTAATTAAATTTTTAGTCTAACATAGTCGAAGTCTCGCGCATAATAAAATCCAGCTATATTGAGATGTAATCAAGTGGAATTGTAATGCGAATAAAAAGAGTCTGCAGTTGACGTTGATGGAGCTATTGATAGGTTTCTTTTCACCTCATAAAGCCACTTTTTTTGTGCTTGCGGTTGACATTCTTCGCTTCGTGTATTTACATTCCATGTTTGCTGATGATTTCACACATTACAAATAAGGTTACAACAAGATTACTCTCCGCCCCATATTTGCTTACGTTATTTTATCAAATTAGCGAAAATATTTGATTGCTCAGCATCCGACGGGACGATATATCTTAATATTCATAGCTCGACCCAAAACAAACTGTCGCCAGCAGCAAAAATTCCAGTATTAGATTTTTTACTACGTTTTAAAGCCTCATTATTATAATTTGACATGACAACTTTTTTTTTGAGAAATGTTGACATAACTCTGGGGTGGGAAGCTTATGACAGTTTAAGTGCAAATTTTATTTAATTTATTCCGAATTTTTATAAATTTAACGGCAAATTTGAATATGAATTTTAGATTTTTTAAAGTGTTTTTTCACATTTTTTTAAAACCAGTTTGAATTAGCAAGACACTTTACAAGAACACTTTCACACCACACGCCAAAAATTCCGAAATTAGTCGTTTGCACGTTCAAGTTGCGAAGAATAATCATTTCGTTTCTAAAATGATCTACGGCTACTGAATAAAATATTTTTTTCATTTCTTTTTCTCTCATGTGACTCACTGTCAATCTTCATATTTTTACCATTAAGCAATCGCACATGTTTATTTTTCATTGGACGATAAAAAAATTCTCACAAACATTCGGAGGAAAATATTTGCATTCGAAAATTGGAAAGCATGGCGCGTGATTCTGTCTGTTTTGTGTCGAAAATTATGGAATTGTACACAAGCGAATTTAATGTTAATAACCGCAGCGCAAAGAGAGTTAATTAAAAAGTCTCGTTTCGATTATTTTTCTTCAAAATAACAGCTCTAAAACTCAATTAAAAAGTTTAAATTTCTTCTTGTTTAAATTCTCGAGCAGGCAGACATACTATCGACGTTTCTCAAGAGTTACTTTTTATACGAAACCTGAATTTCATTAGCCATTTGTTTTCATTTCAAATTAATCATTGGAAGCTCGTCAATGCGATGGCAGCCAAGAAAAAAAGCTATTTGCCAAAAATTTATCATCGCTGAGGCAAATGTTCAGGTATTCTTCACCTTATTTCTCTCATGCGGGGTAATAGAAACTCATCTCATTTATTCATCATTCACTCACGTCGGGGCGAAACAAAAATACCTGCTCCTATGCCATCTCACGTTGTCTCTTTTTGTATGTATACGTAAGAAGTATTAAAAAGAAGAAACCACCGGAGGATAAAATGAACTTTATAAGCTCCCTGAGTCTGGATGAGTGTTTAAGGATGAAAGTTTAAAGCCAAACAAAATTTTATAGCAATATCACACCCATAAAGTTCATCTTCATTTTCTTTTCCTCGAGTCTACATGTAATACTAATGCTCGACTACACAAGAAGAAGAGGAAGTTACTTTTAAAATTAATAGCGAAAGGAATCTTTCTGCTACTTTCAGTGAAAGCATGTGCTTGAATGAATCCTTAATTTTTTAAAGGGGCGTGAATTTTTTTAATAATATTCTTCAAGTTTAAAATTAAATTTTCAATTATGGAAATATTTAAATTAAATTTTCACACCACAGTTGCACGCCCTTCATAATTCCATATTGTTAACTTGTAATACAAACGGTGTGTCTTATTCAAAACGATTCGCGTTTTAACAAACAATGGAATGGAATTTATTGCTCCGTTTTTTGAATGAATGTGACGGAAAGTATTAAGAAAGGAATATGCACAACTAAGTTTAATGTTTGCTTATCTCATGAGGGATGTTAATTAGAGGCATCAACTGCGAAAGTATAAAATCAATTTTGAAACCAGGTTGAACGTGACGCAATTCATAGAACAAACCCAGAGCCATATCCCAATTTAATGAAAGCACGTGATGTTGGCATTTCTATTGTTGCAGGCAAAAAAGCCATAAATTAGAAACTTTAAAGGAAAGAAGTGTGAGCATTTTTTGAGGGGAAGAGTAGAACCACAGCAACGAGTGCTACGCATTTTCTTTACGACTACGAAACATTTTTATTACCTTCATCTTTTGTTTCCGTTCTCTCGTGGAAATCCTTCATTTTTACTTAACGGCAGGAGCATAAAAATCAACTTTGAGGTACAGACTTGCACGCGTTATGACTTTATCTCGCATAAGTTGAGGGGAAGAAGAAAATTTTCGCATCCATCGAAGTTCATTGAACTTTCAAAAAGGGATTTTTCGCAGCCATCGCTAATCATTTCAGGATTTTTATGTTCAGGAAAAAGTCAACAAAAAAAAATTAGCTTTTATTGATTTGCGATTTCGGTTTGCGAATTCTTTTTATTATTTTTTCTCCTTGACTCTGACTCTTCGTGTTTCGGTCAGAGCACAAAAAAATATTTAGTTTTATCTTCTTCGACTCTCGCACATATCGAGACAGAAAAAATAAAGAAATTCTCTTGTATTTTTTTGCGATACTAAAAATATCACATGTCGATCACTTTTTTTTTAAACGGGGAGAGGCCTGCGAAAACAAAAGCAAACTCTGCGGATGAAAAAAAAGAAATATTTAATGTCGCATCCTATATCTGAATGATTCATTAGCAACGACAGTAGAGACTCGTGTGTGCTACATTTCCGATTAAAAGAAGCTTCTGTGGAATGAGAAATTTGTTTTGGGTGAGATGGAAGGTCGCGGAGATTTATGTGATGGCAATAATTGAGGAATTTAATTCTTCATTCGCAAGTCAAGCGGAATGTGGAATTTTGTTTGTGTGTGCAGTAAAAAATATATTATATATATTTTTATTATGGCGTCATCAGAAAATTTATATACATGGTGGTTGGATTAAGGTAGAAAAACAACAACAAAAAACTGAACAGATGCCATAAAAGAGCTTTTTTCCATTGTAACCGAGATCCTGTTGTACTCATTTTAAATGTGTGAGAAAATCTGCATATCATCGTAATTTTTTGTTAAATTTTTAAACATATACAGAAGGCATGACATGCAGTTCTAAAAATATTTTAATTCTTTAAAAATTAAAGCTCAAGTGTTCAAACCCCTTCAAATCACCGATTGAAATTCTACCTCAATTAACCCATAAAAATGGAAATAAATCTACGCCATAATGGCATTTAAAGTGTAACGATTTTAATCCAATTTGTTTTACGCTTATTTTAATAATTATTTCAACGAGAATCATGCATAAGTTGATTATTCTTCCACTTTCTTCGAAGAACTTGATTTGCATAATCGATGGAGAACTTTGAGAATATCTTCGAGTAAATTGAAAAGAATTTTTTAGAGGAGAGGTAAAATGCCGGAAATTGTAGCGCACTTTCTTTCACCTCATTGCGTAGGCAGCGACGGAAATGAAATGTGGCTTATGCTGCTAACGATGATAACGATAATGTGAATGTCCTACAATGTGAAGCAGGGAACTTTCGGAGTTGAATTTTTAATGGGCAACATCATTGTGGGGTGCCATTGTCATTTAAATATTCTTTTTTTTTGAAAACACTCGCTTGAATTTGTATAAAGAGGGTAGTTTAGATGGAGCGAAGGGATCTGGGTTGTCATCATTATTCCGACATTGATTTTTCCATCATCATCATCATCGTGACTGATATGGAACTTGGAAGGCCACTTTAATTTTCTTCAATTTCTTTGGCGAAATAAACAAAAAGCTTTCTGGCAAAATTAAATTTGTTTCCAATCCGTAAAGTTTTTCCTTATGCTTTCTCTAAAACATCTTCTCCGTCGCAACAATCACACTTAAGTATAAAGGAATGTCTCGCAATAAAATGTCGAATGGCATGGCTTCTCTTTTTGATGGCATAGAGATAATTTTTTCCGCTCTCATAGATGAAAATACTTTTCTGAGAAAGAAAAGGGGAGAAGAAAACTTTTTTATTCTGTTATCATTTAAAAAGCAATAAGTTCTTATCTGCTCGCATCTATCTTTATTGATTCTCGAAATAAATGAGCAAAGAAGGTGAAATTGAGTTAAGAGCGGAGGTATAACGGAAGGAAACAAATTTACGGTGTAAATAATCCAATTTCCTGTATTTAATGAGAGATGAGTGAGAGGGGTTGAATTTGCTATTGTGAAAGTTTTAAATTAAAAATATCCTTGGATACTACACAGAGAGTTTCAACTCATTTAATCGAGTAATTAACATATTATGTGCTTGCGGTTTTCTCAAGGAGTTCTTGACAGAGAGAGAGAGGAGAGAAAATGTAGGTTAACGGCGTTAACTCGAATGAAATGTGTTTATTAAGCGTTTTAATTTGTTGCGATGAGACTAATCTTGAAAAATGAATTTTTTAAATATCGGCTATAAAATTTAAATTTTTAAAAATAAAAAATAATTAAGGCACTTGTACTATAAAATAAATTATTTCCTATAAAATTCAGTTAAATTTTTTTATCCACCTCACTGCTTAAAAAAATAATTACAAAATGTGCACGACGAAATAAATAAATTAAGCGGTAGAGTCAGTTTGGATCAAAATTAATACGCAACACTCTAATGAGAGTCGTTCACTTAATTGACACTTCGTTCGTGATTATTCTGACAGATTAAGGCAATTTCAAGAGTTTTTTTCTTATATTTTTTTTCGGAAAATAAAATTGCCACACACTCGTACACACTTATGTCTGTGCTTCCCAATTGATTGCCTCACTCATTAACGAAATGAGTATATATGTGGAAATTATAAGACTGATATACAGGGAGAAGAGATTGTGGGAAAGTTTATTTATTCCAACGCCACCGCCACATCTCTATCTACGCTATTTAGTGTATCATCACGTTTCAAAACAAAACTCGAGCAGGCATGACTGACCAAGTCCAAGGCAGGTTGAAGAGAAAAAAAATAATATTTATATATTTTTATTAAACCCGTATAAAAGAGCAAAGCAAAAAAAATATATCAGCGATATATGTGTGAAGCAATAGAGAAAAAAAAATTCCTTTATCTTTGCAGGCAGGCAAATTGCCAAGAAAAAAACTTGTTATTAAAACGGTTGCTGAATGCAACATCTGGTGAATGTTTTAATGTTTAAACCGAGTGAGAGAGAATTTCAACATTAAGGAAGCATGCAAATGACGTTCTAGTGAAATATTAGCCATAAAGCTGTGCTGAGTGTGAGCTCCCCAAAAAATTACCATATTAAAATTCAACTCGCGGGAAACAGCATACATAGGAATTAACGAGAGTCAGCAGCTTCTTTATTAAGTGCCTTTTTCGCTGTCCCATGAAAAACAATAGCGCGTTCACAAACATTTTTTAAAGGGATTTTTATGATAATTGAATTTAAATATTTCGACGATAAAATAAACTGAATGAGTGTGAAGCTCAAATGTGAGCGAACTCTATGGTGGTTGAAATCATGTTTGGCAACGATAAAAAGCCAAGCGGCGTCTCAAACTGGTTCTTCTCATTACGTCGTCAGCCAAAGAAGCAAAAGTCATTAGATAGTAGCAAACTACTCCAAAAGAGCTGTGTCGACCTCACGGCCGCCGGCGGTGCATCAGGTTCGGAACAAGACTTACTTTTTAGCAGCACAAAGCCTTCCAAATTGAAACTGAACAATAGCAGTAAGAGTAGCAATAATAATAATAATAATAATAATAGCGATGACACATCGTCCAATTCATGTACAAATTGTTGTTGTAAATTCTCATCTAAAACCTCATCACCCTCGCCGATAGACGAAATCGAACAATGCGATCAATTGCGTCGAGTGCTCATCACGAGCGAGGAAAACTATAGTGCTGTGGAGGGCACGGACGACCGAGTGCCGACAACGAATTTTAGCACCAATATTTTACTGTACAATAAGAAGGAAGAGTTTACGCGGACAACGCGCACTGTGACGACAAAAGTAGTTACAAAAGCGACCGTTAATGGAAATGAAACGATCGCGACTAGTCGAAATAACAGCAATAACCATCAAAATCGTATAGGATTAGTTTTTAATGAAAATGGTCAATTAATGAATCGACGGCATTTAGCGGCGTCGAAAAATCGTGATGGACTGATATTTGATGAGTGCGGTCGACTGCTTTACACTGATGACGAAACATCCTCATCGCACACACCAATTTCAATTCTAGATGACACAATTGAGTTTATAGATAGCTCAACGCAAAACAGTGATATACAAAATCGAGCCAATATGCAGCACAAGTGCAACAATAGTAATAATTGTAGTGATAGCAAATTGACGCTAATGTCGAGTTGTAAATCAGAATTGGATTATAACAAGGTAATTTCTCACTTACTCGGAGAGAGTGTGTGTGTCGAGAGTGGTCTGATGGGAAATTGCTAAGTGCTTCTGCATGTTAATTTTTCAACAGAGTTTCTTAGAGAGGGATGAAATTGTCGAGGTTTTTCCTCCTCAAGGGGTTGTCGAGAACTTTTTATTTGCTGAATTTTTTTTTAATTTATCAGAAATCTGTAAAATGTGACAAGTGTTCACCCCTTAAAAAGACCATTAGAAAGCAATTTGTTAAAGGCTTACATATTTACCTTCACGTGCAGTCAAAACCCTTAATTTATAAGCAAATAGTCCACATAAGTTTTGCCTCGAGAAGAAAAATTTTCTCATTACTTAAAAAAGTGAGGCATTTCAGGTTATTGATGAGGCAATTGTCCACAGAGGTGAGGATTAGAAGGAGAGTCATTAAGCTATGCGCCCAATTACGAATATAACAAAAATGTTAGCAATGAGGAAGGCAAAAAAAGGTTCACAAACCTCATTAACATTTTTCCAACTTTATAGAGTGCGTTTTGTAGGCACTTTTGGCAGTAGCTAAAAAACAGATTTTATCTATTGGAATAAATTGGTTCCTCAATGGGAAAATCAATCTTACTTTTTTATATACGGACGATCAGATGAAGCTCAAAGTGTCACATTTACTATTCATTGCAATCGTCTTTATTTCTTCTTCTCCTTTTTTTTCGGGTCATCGAAAGAATGTACAGACCGAAAAAAATAAAGAAAAAATCAACGAAGCTGCTTCCATGTAGCATTGAACCCTCTCAGGAGACTAATTTTTTTTGTATGCGAAATGAGAAAAAATGTGTTTGGGCGTCGAGGGAGAAAAATTGGAATTATTGCATGGCTTTAATAAAGTGAAAGAAGAAAAATAATTTCTGCTATGGGTAAATGATAATATCTGAGCGTCATAAAATAACAATTTTCCTTACGCATAAATGTGTTTTTAATTATCGCACCCAAAGGAACTTCGATTGATACGAAAGAAACCTTTTTATATCACGTTGTTGCGGCAATAAAACACAAATTCGTCAACGACCTTTTTTGGCCTCAAATTTTCTCTTTATATAAAAGCCTAAAATCAAGAAATAATCAAATTTTTCTTCTTCTTCCCTCTCCACAGCAAATTAAGGATGAACTAAGTGAAGTTGTACAAGAAATGGAATCGCATGAGAACGAGATAAAGCATCCCAGTAAGGAGAAGCAAATGTCGATAGGTCGCAAAAAGTTCAACATGGATCCTAAAAAAGGTAATTGCATAGAAGAAAAACCCTTTCATGCTCTAATGAAAATTAAATCCTCATCCTCCCGGAAATTCATTTAAATGGATTTTACAAAGAAGAATTTTTAAAGGGGTGGACACTAATTAAAATTTTAATCAACGATTTTTTAACATTTAATTTTTAAGGTTAAAAAAATTTAAATTTTTTGTGAGTGTGAAGTATCCCACCCCTCTTTTGAGCCATCTAAAAACACCCGGGATGATAGACAAAATCTCATTAGAGCGAGCGAAAATTGCCAAAATGGCTTTTTGAATTTTTTGGCACCCTTTTTTGTGCCTCATCTCTAATTTCATTTCTTAATCTCATCCCCCTCTCCTCTTCCAATTTAAGGTATTGAATATCTCTATGAGAATGGCTTGTTGAAGCACGATCCGAAGGATGTCGCACAGTTCTTGTATAAAGGCGAAGGATTAAATAAAACGGCGATAGGTAAGAATAAGAAGAGAAATTGATTACAGTTGAAGTCATTAATCAAGTCATTTATTTGCTCGTTCGCAGGTGACTATCTTGGCGAAAAAAATCAGTTCAATGAGAAAGTGCTAAAAGCTTTCGTCGAGCTTCACGATTTCACAAATCTCCTTCTGGTGCAAGCTTTAAGGTAAATAAATCATGACGGCATTTCGAGTGAATGACTGGAAGAGTGATCGGAAAAAATGCAATCGAGCAGCAGTTGTCGTCTGCATTTCCCCTGTCATTATTTATGTACACTCTCATCATGCTGTTATCGACGTTGTCGAGTGTCAATTTGGTGTTATGATGTGCTTTCGTAAATTATCATTCGCTGTATATTAAATTTATATTGAGAGGAAATTGAACAAAGAAAACGAGAATGAGAAAGACGGTCGAGCATCGTTATACACTATTTGTTATCTGATTCGTGCTTGAGGATTTTTGAAATTTTAGCTCAATCTAAAATTCAATTGGTATAGAGCTTTAATATAAAAGTACCTTCAAAAGTTCATTAAACCCCTAAATTCTCTAGAGGCTATAAAAAGCGCCTTAAAAATTCTCACGATGGAAGTAAATTTATCTTTAAGAATTTTCTATCGTTCCCAAATCGAACATAAAATTAGATGCTTATCGAAAAATAAAACTTTAGATCTTCAATTTTTTTATCACCCTCTATATCACTTTAACATATGCCACAAAACATTCATATCGATTGCGGTATTTTTCCATTTATGTATGTTTGTACACAAAATTTTGATGCGTTTTCTATCTCATCGCAATGCAAAGCGAACATATCACATTCATAAGTTTGACATGATGATTAAAGAGACACTCTTGCGCGCGCCAAAAAAGAGCTGATATGAATAAATCAAAATTTGATGGGCGTTGCATGTATAAAAGTTGAGACGAATGTCACAAATTGGAGTGCGAGATGTTGCTGAATTTAATATTTTATTTTCCGATCAAACTCCAGATGTTTACATATGACTACATAAATGCCATAAATTATTTACGAATGCTGTGTTTGGCCATTTTCATGTTGAAGAGAAATTTTAATGAACTTTTTTTTATTAAATTTGTGGCAGACAATTCCTATGGAGCTTTCGTTTGCCGGGCGAGGCACAGAAAATTGATCGCATGATGGAGACTTTTGCAAAGCACTATTGTCAATTAAATCCGGACATATTCGATAATGAGGATTGCTGTTATGTTCTAAGCTTCGCCATCATCATGTTGAACACTTCACTCCACAATCCATCCGTTAAGGAGAAGCCAACTGTCGAGCAGTTTATTTCCATGAATCGAGGTGAGAAAAAATTCATCATTAAAAGAGCTTTAAAGTATTAAAATTGTAATTTTTAGGCATCAACAATGGCGGTGATTTGAATCGTGGACTGCTCGAATCTCTCTTCGAGTCCATTAGAACGGAACCATTTAAAATTCCACAGGATGATGGCAACGATTTGATGCACACTTTCTTCAATCCTGATAAAGAAGGTTGGTGTAGAGTAAAATTTTCATCTTTCATCTTTCTAAACATTTCTTTTTTGCTTTAGGCTACTTGTGGAAGCAAGGAGGTCGTTACAAGAGCTGGAAAAGACGATGGTTTATTCTTAACGATAATTGTCTCTACTATTTTGAGTTTACAACTGATAAAGAACCGAGAGGCATCATACCGTTGGAAAATATTATGGTAAGCTCAACATATGTGGCATGCCATCATGAAAAAAGCGTGCGCTAACACTAATAGAATGCCCGAGCTGTAAAATGAGAAAGTTTTAGAGTTTATTTTTTAAATTTTCTTTGAAATTTATTTAAATTTTAAAATTAAAAAAAAAAATTGCTGATGTTAAAATTTTAAAAATTTCACAGCTCGGGTCATAGTTGAAGTGGAAAATTTATTGACGGTAATTTTCTCTCTACAGGTTCGTGAATGTAAGCCTGCCGATAAGAGTAGGCAGCATTGTTTTGAGCTCTATGCAACGGGTGGTGCGGAGATTATCAAGGCATGTAAGACGGACTCAGATGGAAAGGTAAAGAGAGAAAAAAATAAAACCTATAACAAAGCAAAATTTGTTTCTTCTTTTTCATTGTAGGTTGTCGAAGGTAAGCACACAGTTTACCGAATGTCAGCAGCTACCGAAGAAGAGAAAAATGAATGGATATCATTGCTGAAGCATTCAATTGCACATAATCCATTTTACGATATCTTAGTTCAGAGGAAGAAGAAGGCATTGGTGAAGAGTTAGTATTTTTGAAGGCACGTGAGCGGATGCAAGAGTAGTAGTGGATGCTTCAACTGATGTCATCGGGACAATTATCAATCTCTCAATAATTATTTAAACTATTTCGTTAGGTGTTGAAATTTGCTCATACATTTTTTCTCTCACTCCTGACTTGTGGTTTGTGAAGTTGACAAAAACCAGCATAATTTAATTCCATTCAATAAGTCAATTTTACAACCTGCAGAATTAAAATAATTTTTGTAGTTTTTATTAAAACTGAATATGAGAAAAATGTCATTATAAGCGCATGATATATTTAAAAAGAATTAGTTGTGTTCGTTTCACTAAAGAATGAAAAAAAAAGAAGTGCTTTTAATGTTCATTGTTTAAATTTAGTAAAGAATAATCAAAGTGATGATACGATTTTGTAATGAAACGCTGAAGATGATAAAAAAATTACGAATTGTGTAAAGAGTGCAAGATTGCTTCCAATTATAAAAAATTGATGCCAAAATTTTAATTTGAGATGACAATTTTAAATTCTTAATTTCATCTCGAATTAATTTTCCAACAAACTTTAAATGCTTAGCTATGTGAACGGAAAAGATCTAATTATGGACAAATACGAACTAAAGTTGGTAAATGGAAAGAAATATTTTAGGAACGACCATATGTGAAATGACACACAACCTTCATGAAAATAAATTTCCAATAATAATAAATTACCTTATAAATATAAAACGAAAAAACAATTTTACATGCTAGAAAACTTTTTGATATCACGAAAAAAAATATGCGTAAAAAAGCTAAGAATGAGAAATTTTATAAGAAAAAAAATTGACATAATTAATCCTCACATATACCATATACAATTGCATATTTATGATAAATTTTCTCTCTCTCACACCCCACACAAAAAACCTCATATCATAAAGAGAAATTTTAAATTAAAATTATGAATTCAAAGGAGAATTTTATTATCATTAAAAAGTGATTTTTTGAAGACGTTCCTCCCATTTTAAATATTTAAAAAAATATTCATATAACATGCGATGGGAAAAACTTTTTTGTTCTTCAGTGATATATGTTGAAAATGTTAATTTCCATCCTCAAGCATGACTGTAAATTATTTTTTAATTATTTGCATCGTCCGCATTGGAATCTCCACAAAATATATACAAGAAGTGAATGATGATGATGCATTTAAGTTTTAAGTGGCATAAAAATATTATACAACATTAATTACTCGAGCTTATAAATTGTTTTACTGATAAATCAATTAGTTAATTATTCACAAGAGAAAAACTATTTAGCTTTTATTTAAAAAAAAATATTTTCGCTCATGAGTTTTAGAACTTCCTCTTCTGTAATTAAAATTATTTTAAACGAAAAAAATACACAGACAAATAATTGTGCAAAATAAAAAAATATTTAAAAAATTTAAAAAAATATTTTTTCAATTATTTTCAGGATTTTTTAGTGCCGTGACAATTATTTTAGATTAGATGCAAAAATATTGTTAAACTTATCTGCAGATATCCAAAAATAAATTTAAAGAAATTCAATCTCAGTCACCTTTGACTTTCTCACTTTCAGAAATTTTCTTCACTTTGTATTCAAATTTCAATCAGTTCAGTTCATTTTTTCTCTTCTTTTATATTTCTCAAAAATTTCACGATGTCAAAAGGAAATCGCAGTCGTAGCCGCTCACAACAACGACGTGGCAACTCCAGCGGACACTCAAGTGATGCTGGAAAGAAACAGGGTATGATTTGCATTTGTGTTCCTCAAAATCAAGTTCAAACCCATTCGATGGGTGGCCAATGCACCTGCAATCAACCACAAAAGCAACGAAGCCGTCAAGTTCATTCCTCAACCCGCATGGAAAGTTCTCTCGACGAATCAATTTATGAAACTGTTCGTGATGATTCAATTTTAGACGTTTCTGATGAAGTTTCGAATGCCTCAAAGTTGGGTTTGATGTATCGCGTCGGCTCATTCCGTTGAAAATTTAAAATTAAATTATTTTGATGAGATAAATTTGTAAAATACTGAAATAAAAATTTAAAATGTAATTTTTGGGGAATTTTAACGCTTTCCAGGAAAATTCATAATTTTATTGATCGCTGCTTTTTGCTCAAAAATCTTGCATGCAAGTTTACCATTCATGTTCTGCATTACCGACACTTCACACATGAGGGATGAAGGAATCATCGATAACACAGAACTTTTTAAATTTTCCCACTTTCGTTGCGGAAATTTTTCCACACTTGAAAATATGTTTTTTGATCAATTGCAATTCAATGTTCCACGCATTTTACATTTCCTGAAGTCGAACTAATAATAATCGATTGTGAATAAAATCCACTTCATGTTTTCCCACCTCTCTATCGAGTGGACATGACAATCCATGAATAATAAAAAAAATTGAAATTGATATAAATTTTTATATGAATGCATATGGGAACAATAACAAGCGGTGAAAGAGAATAAAAACCAACCGCATTGGCATTTTTTTGTGAATAGAGAGCAGAAATGTAATTTCCTTTTACTTCCCAGACCACATGGCCCGGCCACACGGGTGACCATATATGCACTGCCAATGTAAGCTCTTTTTAGTGTTTTTCCACTCTTTTTTGTCATGATGCATTTGTTATTATTTGCATCAATTTTTTTTTGTCATTTTAACTAGCTCTCTTCACTGCTATGTGTACACACTGTGAGTTGCATTCGCTATCTATAGAATAGTGCAATGTTATGGAAGGAGCGAAACGAAATTGTCTGTGAGTAAATGCAATAATAATCATCACGTGAATGGATATTGCGATGCAAATACACTTTCAGCACTCGCTTGTGCATACATGACACACATCTATATGAAAATATTGTGTGTGCATCGCATGAGCTTTGAGCCTTAGTTATCTCTAACCTAGAAGTTAAAGTGTTCACCTGAAAATGCTAATTTCGCTTTCTATTTCTTTTGAACTTTAAATTTTGAATTTTAAATTTAAGGGTCAAATTTTAAACTTTAAAATTCATAAAGTTCAAAAATTAAAATAAATTTAAAAATCAAATTTAAGTTTAAAAAATGAACTTTAGATTTTTTATTTTTTTTCTTCATAATATTCGAAAAAATGGGAAGACTTTGAAACCCTCCTCACTCACCTTTATCTATGTAGGTTGTGAAATGCATTTTTGTGCAGTGCAGCAATGAGACTTTATTGCCCCGCTCGTCGACAGTGATGATGATTTGCAATTGGGAAATATGAAACTTTATGTTTCACCTATGCGCCGCGACTCATATTCACTCTGGTGTATTTTCATAAACATGTCTAACTCTCTCGTACCTGCGAGAGTCAACAAGCAAGTTCTGTTGTTGAAATTTTTTTAAACACAAAAAAAACTTGCATGTAAGCTTTTTAAATTATATAATTTTTAATATGCGCGTTTGTCGAAGAGTGTTAAAAGCATAAGTGGAAGTCATCTCAATTTCATATACTCCGTTGCCTTTTTCCTTTTCTCACTCCAGCTCAACTGCTGTATCATGTTGCTAAATTAAATTTTTCATGAACATTCATGCAATGTTGTTGTTCAGTTTCGGAAAAAGGCATACATTCCGCACACACACCAAACTTCGACTTGTGATGCATGTTTATGTAGGATATGTTCTGTACAGAAAGAGAGTGAGTGGTTCTGTTTTGTGCATAGCACGATTTCTAATGTTGAATATGGCGAATTGAGATGTTTTAAATTTAAAGATATTTAAATGAGTTTTTGGTGAAGCTCGATGAAATTTTGGTTAGATAGAAAAATTTGTAGTTGAGGGTCGTGAACTGTGAGATTAAAAAGCATTTAGATTTTTATTTTAAATGAATTTGAATAGAAAATTATTTAACAATTTTAAAAGCTTAAAGAAAAAAATCAAATTCATATCTAAAATCTCCCATCAATTCCATTAAAATAAAAATTTCGGCCACCGGGCCCATATCCTGTAAAAAAAATATCCGAATACAATTTTTAAATTATTTATTTCGCCTTCAAATTTCAATTTGAAATTCGACTCGATGATTGTCAAGCACTCAGAGAGCATCGCAACAATGACTTCTTCATATTCTCTCATGCACAGCCATCGCATTGTCTTTGCATATGAAAAAAAAGAAAGAACTTTTTGTCTTTTGACACTGCAGTGCACAGCTCATCATAAAAACAAAAGCAAAATGCCAACAACCCGGCATTAAAATGTAAAATGTACAGACATTTCACAATTATGAAGAAAATGCCGAGCATTTTTTACATTTTCTCCGAATGAATGGAACTGAAGAATTTTGCACAACATTTCATATATTAAATAACTTTTGAGCAAGAACGAAAGCTAGAAGGATGAAAAGGAACAAAATACCATTCAGAATATTTTGTTCTATGTTGAGGACGGCTATCATAAGCATAATTTGAAAGTAGAATATTGTTTCTATGAAGAACACTAATCTGGCCTGCCCTCATCCACTCATCCTCCTCCTGCTCGATGGTGAAAAATATGCATGAGTTGTAACCTCTCTCTCGATGGAGCACTAAATCATACATATTTTCGAAATAATGCCTCACTATGTAAGTTTATATTTGTGCATATAGAGAGACATTTACCAAGTAATGTACAGACAGAAGAGAGTGGTTTATGGTAAAATGAAAAGGATGCTTTACTTGTGTGCATCCATTTAAATTTGGTAGAGAAAAAATATTTTTTGAATTTAATAAAATTATTTTTAACGGTAAATTTTTCAAGGTTCTCAAAAGCCAGCAATATTTTTATAAGCCCTGGTTTTAATTTAATCCAAGATATATATTTTTAAATCCGAGATTAATTTTTAATCCAAGATTTAAAATTTTTCAATCTGATTTTTATTTCTTTACTAGATTTTCAATTTTTATGCTTAAGCAAAGCATGCTTTGGAATTTAACCATCTTCCTGCTTCATCAATGAATTTCCTCTTCATGCCTTTCTCACCACATTCTTGATTATTCTTTATGTCTAGAGCATTTTTCCGACTTTGAAGTTCAACCTTAAATTGATTTTTTCAACTCATGCATCATTAAATTGCTTCCAACTTTTCCTTCCATCACACACAAAGTGAAAATATGGCTTTTGAGTGTTGAGCTTTTTGATGCTCGGCAGTAAAAATAGAAAAAATAACTTTTCTGTTGTGTATATTTTTGTTTTTCACCTTTTTACACTCATTTTTCCTCCTGTCAATGATGCTAAAACGCTTTTCATGTAGAATTTTTCATTCTCCTGTGGCAAAACTTTCCATCGAAGTGAACTGTGTTCACAAAAACATTTTCGAGCAACAGTGAATTTTTTTCACAACAAACTCGCAGCATAAAAAATGTGAAAATGTTTTCTAGTTGACTAGATGGATGGGATTTTTTATATGTGCGCTTTTTTCTGCTCGAGTGCGACGTGAAAGTTTTTACTTTCATGTGACGAAAATATTTGGATTCGCCTTCGGGGATTTCGTTAAAATATTTTCAACATTTACTTCTTAAATTTCATAAAGTGAAAAATTTCAAAAAAGCTTTTTCTAGACTTGGAATTAAAAATTTTTTTATATAATTTTTTGGATTCAAAAATTTTCCCTGCGTGGGACATGAAAACCGTTGAAGCCGTAAATTTAAATAAAAGTATACTTTTTGTATACAATTGTCTATTGAAAATACGTTGAAGCCGAGATTTAAATTTTATTTGTATGAGGATTTTTTGAATTTTACGGTAACATTTGGTCATGTCCCACGCAGGAAATTTTCTAGTTTTTCAAAATTCAAATTTTTTATTAAATTTTTTAAATTCTTAAAATTTACTGAATTTTTATCTTTAATATTTTTAAATTGTTGCAAAAGGCATTCACCACTCTCACAATGAAAGCTGCATAAAAAAATTATGAAAAGATTTCAGCAAATATTTGCAGTAATTTTGCAGCATTTTTTCCGGAACTCATTTAAGCTCGAGCATTTTTCACTCTAATATTTTAGCATCATTTGCGAGTGGAGAGAGATGGGGAAGAGCTTTATGGCAGAGGCGATGATTAAAAAACGTTTTTATCACTCACTGGTATACTGAGTCATATTTATTCAGAGCTCAACAGCCTTAGAGCTGCATTTCTGTAACATATACACACAATAATAATAATTGTAGCTTTGCATACAGCTTGCATCAGCATAAAATTTTCCGACTCGCCTACAATGCACACAATTTTTCTCATTATACACGCCCGAGGGCATAAAGTGCTTACATCAAACGGCAGAAATATGAAATATTCAAAAAGTGAAGCTGATGACGATGATGAACTAAACGCAAGTCATTATTCATACAGCCACGATGATTATGCAGCAATGATGAATTACACACACACACACACAATTGTTAGTTATAGAAGCATAATGCATATTGTCGAGGTTTTCATTTTAAAATGTTCAACTTTGAGTTCTCCATTTTGGTGGAAATTTTGATGAATTATCAATCAACCGTGCGATGGGAGGTTCTCGAAATAATAGCGAGAAAAATTGATGAACTTTAATAGTAATTTTTGAACGATCGAATTGAAATTAAATTTTTAAGCTGTAAGAATTTACAAAAAATTTTAACATATTTTTTTAATTTAAATTTTTTTTAAATGTTTAAGAATTCTTGCCGTGTAAATTCGTTTGCATTTTTCACGTAAATTTGTCTAGAACTTGTTTTATTAATTAAGTGGATTTTCGTGCAGTGATAAAAAACTTTTCCTTGTCACATTTTTTTTTCACTCTCCGTGAAGGTTTTTGATGGATAACAAAGGGAAAAATTGATATCAAAGTTCACAAAAAAAGTCTTCCGTGACGTTGTGTGTCATCCGTTAAGCTGGAAAAAATTAATTGACTATGAGATGCGGAGGCAGCAACAGCCAGCAGTTGGTGCGAGAGACAGAGGGATATAAAAAAGAGCTGACGGCGATTATATGACATGGAAAGTGCACACAATGTGCCTCTTTGTTGTCAGTGAATAAAAGAATGAGTGCTAATGAACATTGGCGTGGCCGAAATGTCCTTGCGTTGAAATTTAACTCGGAAAGTGTCTTTAAAAATTCAAATTCTAAAAAACCGTTAAAAAATTAATAAGTTAAAATTTAAAAATTCCACAAGGAAAACTCAGAGCTGCAATGATGAAAATTATTTAATTAAGCTGTGGGAGTAATTAGGAAAGCTCCATAAAAATCTCTTTGATCTTTTTTTCCCTTCTCTTATGTGTGTACAGCAGAAAATGGACCCGGAAGTGAGGAATGAATTAAAAGTAGGTTGAATAAAATTCAAAAGAATTTTTTCTCATCGCCGTATTTAGAGAAAGGAATTATAATTAAGAGCACTTGAAATGAAAAGTCTAGAGTGATTTTATGCCCAATTAAAACTGGCATCAGTCAAAGAATTAAATAAATTTTTTTACCTCTTTAAAAATGCTCAAATAGTTGCACGCCCTCAACAACATCCCATTAAATCCATCGCGTTATGATAATCCAGCTCGAAAAAAAAATTAATTACCGAGCGTTTAATTTAAGAGCACGTAATTCACGCAGTTGACTGTTGAGCAAACATTGTCTGGCGACGGCATCAAAATCGTTCATGGCTCATGGTGTGAGTACATTATGCATATGCATGAATTGCAGTTAAATTTTTTCCACAACAAAAATGCTGAGACGATGCTTTACATGATAAAATTCTATTCAGCAGGAGGCTTAAATTATCGGAATAGAAGACTCGATAGAGACAGGTTGATGGATCAACAACAGCAATCGAAATAGGTGGATTGGGGGAAGGATTATTTCATAAAAGCGAGGAAGAGAGAAAAACAACTTTTTATCATTCATTCGACGTATCATCAATTTCAATTTATCTCCATCATCTATTTCCGATATATTTATCCGAGCCATTCGCAGAGTGAAATTGAGGGGCAGGAACACTCGAAAATTGTTAAAATATTAAAATTAATTTTACTTCTTAGTTATGAAGATAAAATTTTTATTCTTGATAATTTTTTAACAAAATTTAATAAAAAGAGTGTCCACCCCTCGCACGAAAAGGTATATGGATTATTTTAAAAAATGTTTCAAAACCCACACGTGGGTGTTGCCGTGTAACCCACTTGTAACAGATCAGTATTGGCTTCCCAAAAATGGCTTCCCAAAATGGCTTCCCAAAAATGGCTTCCCAAAATGGCTTCCCACTGTGTTTCGACTGTGTTTCATTTTCCATTGTGTTTTATTTTCGATTGTGTTTCATTTTTTTTTTTTTTTTTTTTTTTTTTTTATTTATTATCCATTGTGTTCCATTTTCCATTGTGTTTCATTTTCCACTGTGTTCCATTTTCCACTGTGTTCCATTTTCCATTGTGTTTCATTTTCCATTGTATTTCATTTTCCATTGTGTTCCATTTTCCATTGTGTTCCATTTTCCATTGTGTTCCATTTTCCATTGTGTTTCATTTTCCATTGTGTTCCATTTTCCATTGTGTTCCATTTTCCATTGCGTTCCATTTTCCATTACGAGTTCAATGAGGTACATGAAGCCATACTTCTAAAAAATGGACATTAGTGGCATTCCTTGGACACTCCTGGCCGGCCGTGATGGACATTGGTGGCACTCTTGGATGGCCATGATAGACATTCCTCAAATATCATCAATGCCTTTCGATTCCTGATACAAATACGAGTTCAACGACATACATGAAGCCATATAACAGGAAATTTGTATGAAAAATGGCATTTAGGGCTGTCCATGGCACGACCTGTGGTCATGACCCTCATAATTCCTAAAATGGCCGAATCTAAATTCATAGACCTACCATTTGGCGAAAACTAGAAGTCTCTAGCTATCTCAGGAGCCGAGATCTCGATGGAACAGACGGACAGACGGACGGAAATAGGCGCATATAAGTGTTACACCACTTCGTGGGTTACACTAAAAATATATATAATCAATAAAAACAGCCATCATGCATCATGAAATGTTACTCGGAACACATTTTATTTATAAAAATTTCACATCCCAGCCATACAGATGATTTCTGACAGCAGAAGAGAGCATTTTTCAGGTGTCACGTCTGTCCGTCAATTTTCATTTAATTCCATTATTTCAATTATAGCATTTTTACTCTTCTCCTGATGCACAGACACATACACGTTCCTCGATCTTTTTTTTCTCTCTCTCCTGCCACGCCACAGAGTTTTCACTTTACTCACTTCAGGCAGCTGCAACATTTTAATCCTACGACTGGCTGCTGTTGATGATGGTTGTTGGTTGTGAGAGAGGGTAGGAGGCAGTTGGACATTAAATGGAAACTTTCAAAAAATAATAACGGCATTTTTAAATTTAAATTTTAAATTTTTTTTGAACTCGTTGAATTCAAATTTAATAATTCCGTTAAAAATTCTTCCCCTTGCAGCATGAATTTATGGAAATAGCGAGAGAAATGAAAATTTGAAAAAAATGTCGTGATTAATTATTACCACCGCTTATACCTGCCATTTCGTCGAGAACTTTCAAACATTTTCAAACTTCATATTTTCTCTCTCTCTCTCTCTCTCTCTCTCTCTCTCTCTCGTACATGAAGCTGCAGTAAAAGTTTTTCCTTTTTTTTCATTCCGTCATTTTATGAAATTTTAATTTTCCTTTCAGCTTCAGCGACTTTTTGTGAGATGTAAAAAAAGTTTTGCAAATGTTGTCACGCTAGAAATGTCTAACTCATTCAAATTCATCGAAAATTGTCGATTTTAATTAACGGAAAACTTTTTTTTCTGTACGATTTCAATTTGAGATTTTTTTGATAATTTTTCTTTTTTGTCAAATTAACCCCATCAGATGGAGAAATTTTTTTTACGATCTATAAAAACTTTTCATCATGTCTACGAAAAAGAATTTTGTTAAAAATTATGAAGCGCAGTAAAAAAAGTTTTTCGCATTATTCGCGACAGTCACTGTGTATACATGACGCCAAACGACAATGATGCAATTGAATATTTTAATAATGTGAAAGAGAAACTTTTTCATTCTGCAAGCGAAAAAGAAAACATATCAAATTTTATTTAATTTCGTTAATTATCCATGATGAAATGAGTGAGAGAGAGGAGAAGTTTGATATTTCACTCATCTTCATTATAAATTTTTTCCTCTCGCTCGTGTTCGACAATTTCTTCCGCTAGGAATTAAGGAAAAGAAAAATTTCATCATCTTCCTGTGCACACGATATTTGCATAATGAAAAGTATCTCAATTAAAACTTTCCTTCATGATTTTTAGTGAGGTTTCAGTTTATAGCTCGAAAGAAGATTGTGACGAAATAAATTTTTAATTATTTAAGAAAGTGAGTTTTAAACTTTCTAAATTAGTTTGCATTAAAATCCAGGCATTTTTAGTATTCTTGTGTTAATTGGGAAATTATGTGGCCACATCTGTGAATTAATTTAATTTAATTAAGAGAAATTTGAGTTTTTAAAATTTAACGGTTTTTATTCACCAAAAAAAATCAAAAAAATCTTTCAACCTTTATCCCCTTCACTCAATCCATTTTCCTTCCTATAATTCCTCATTGAAACTGTATTTAATTTCATCGTTATAACAAAGTCTTATCGATAAGAAGGAGAGAAGAAGCAAAATAAGTATTGGAAGGTATTAAGTTGTGCTCACTTCAACGTCAAGATGAATAAAGTGGAGTGAGGGAATGTGCAAGAGTCAAGAGCTCTTCCCCGGTCTTATTAATCTGAAAGTTACAGCACAACTACTTAAACTTTTCTCTCGATGGCTTCCTCTTCTCTCGCTTATGTACTTAATTCACTTCATTTTAATTTTGCAACTTTTTTCGTATTTGTTGCTTACAATCAGGAATGAAACTTTTATCAGTCAGTCGATGATTTTGCGCTTGAAGGAACTTTTTGCTACAGTGCATGCTGCCACTTTTCTCTAACTCTCTCTCGAGCGAGATTTAAAACTCAAAAATAATAATTTTCTGCATCGTCAAATAGATTTAGAATTTCATTTTGCCCTTTTTTGTTGCCCTCCGTCATCTTTTTGGGGTTGGGAGTTGTGAGATGGTTAAGTCCGAGAAATATTTTATTTGTAATTTTTCACATGTGACATAATTTTGTTAAAAAGTCCAACATGATGATTTTCGGGTTCTTCGTTCTCTCACTCAACTGCCATCAATTTAATCCTCAACTCTTTTATTTTTATTTTGACGTTGGACAAAAATTTTGATCCTTTAATGCCTTTTTGTTCATTTTCATCTCTTTATTTTGTTTATTTCAATTTTAAAATGTGAATTTTTCAACGTATTTTTTAAATTCAAAAAATGTTAAGCACTAAAAAAATTTAACGACTTTGCAATAAATTTTCTTAATCTTAAACTGCGCACATTTGCCACGTAATATTTATTTGAGGCAACAAAACAATAAAAGAAAGCTCTCGTAAACTTTTATAATGACTCTCATGCAAGCCATTCACATTCATCGAAGCTACAAGAGGACAACATAAAGGATATGTCGAGGCATACAAAAGCACATGACACCGAATAATAAGGAAGCGTAGAGAACAGAATGTTTCGTGTTTATGTCACTGGACACGATGTGCTGCTGTGTGACCACCATGCTGTAATTTAATCATAAAATTTTCATGATACACACTTTTTGGTGAAAAAGAAGAAGGCTTTTGTTGATGATGCCGTGAGAATACACTCACCATACAAAAGGCCATGACATCAGAAATGAATTCAATTAAAATTTTGTGAACGTCGGAACATTACACACACACGACAACGACGACAGGCGTAAAGGCATGTGAGAAAAGCAATTTTTCCTCTTTTACGAGGATGTTCAGGTCATGCATACATGCGGAGGTGAGTATCAGTGTCCAATAATATTTTCTTATTACCCTAAGTGAACCGCAACATCAACGGGCAACAAGGGAATGAAAGTGCAGCAGTCTTAATGGAATTATTTTTACATGTGTCGGCATTTTTGTGAAACCTTTTCCTTCATTCATTTATTCAATCACTTTATGAGGGTGAAAGCATTATATACACAAAAGCGTAAGCACATAAAAGTGTCCATTAAAAAAATAAATATGACCGCACGACATCGTAAAGCATTATGATGCTGATGATTGCTGATTGCATTAAGACATGAAATCTCATTTTTTTTAGGGGGAACAGAGCATATTAATTTGAAGTTCCTTGAACTCTCTCTTGCATCATTTCAAATCGTGACTGTCACTTGAGGTTTCACATTTAAATTTCACCCGCAAAACGAGCACAAAATTCTACTCAAAGTTATGCAAATTTTCCTTTTAAGCTTTCTTCATTGAAAAAAGACTCTCGAGTCATTAATAAGAGGAGACTTGACAGAAAGAGATTAACTATCTCTGTGTGACATCGTGCAATAGAGTGAAAACCAAATATTCAACTAATGACTTATCGGTTGGGCAAGAAATGAGTCATAAATGAATTTTCAGTGATGTAAAATAATTTAACAATTTTTTTGAACTTTTTAAAAATTAGAGAATCCAATTTGTTACAATTAATTATAATTTACATAATTAATTGTAAAATTTTAAAACCATTTGACGGCTTGCCACTCAAAAAAATTCTAAGATGTGAAACGACAAATTTACGGTTGATTGAGCAAAATCATCAAAACTCTCTTTGTTATTTTTTTGTCTCCCATCACAAAACTCACTTCCCCTTGGTCAAAAATGTGAATTATTGAAAAAGCGAGCTAATAAAGTGTTATGAAGGAGGTTCGACCGCCCATCTCATGAAATTCACATTTTTATATGCCCAAAACGACACAAAGAACAAGAAACTCAAATGGCCAGCAGCGAATGGAATTTTTAGCTTTATAGCTTGTCTCTTTTTTGCATAACAAAGGGAATAAAATTTCCATATCATTTTCTGAGAGACTCCATTAAGGTCATTTTCTTGAGGAAAGATTTTTATGCATTTTGACGCTTGGAATTTTTTTTAATATACATAAAAGTTATTTAACACAATGTCAATTCATTTTCCCCCCTTTTAAAGCACCATTAAATTGCTAAAAAATGAAGTCATCAACTTAAAATATATCTTTGTGTCTGTTATCTTAAAATGCGAAGAAAAAACGCAATAAATTTTAGACAAATCAATAAAGCAAGAAAATATTTTACAACATAAAAAAATTCCATTCGCATCACCTCCACATCTGAGTCTAAAATCGTAATATATTCCTTTTTATGTGTCGTATTAAGTCGTAAGCCTTTTTGATGGAGTGAAATAAAAATCAATAAGTTACAATGTACACACACATACATGATACTTTTTACAATTTGTTCAACTTCGGATTTAAGAAAATCTATGCAGGCAGGGGTGGAATCGAAAGAAGTGAGACAACGTCAAATTGTTGGTTTTGTGCTTTTTGCTACAAATTGAAAAAATTCTCTTTAAACGTTCGTCGCCCTACATGTGAATACTTTCATGCTGAGCAAAAAATTTCTCGACATTTTACATGATTTTTTTTCTAACTTAAGCACATGCGAGTGTCATGTCGCGGGGGATGAAAATGAAAATGATATGAAAGTTTATTTTGAGGATTAACGATGCGCACATTTTGGAATGTTCATGAACATTTTAATATTTTCAAGCGAGAATTAAACTTGTTAAAATATGATGGGTGAAGCGTGTGTAGGCTTTTGGTGTGGATTAACATTCACATTTTATGGTGTAGAAATTTCTTGGAAAATTATTATGAGCCGACAACCAGTTGAATGAAATTTGTGGATAGATCCAATTACTTTTAATTCATCTAAATATTTTGATGAAAAATATATTTAAATTTTTTTTAGAGTTGAATTTTCGTTATCAATAAATCATTCATAAATTATTTTACTACAGAATTAATCCAAGATTAAAATTACAATATTGAGTTTAAATCTCAGGATTTAAAAGTTATATATCAAGATTTAAATTTTAATCTAAAGCTTTAAAATTTTAAATAATTTTTTTTCTCACATTTCAATGAAACTCAAGACTTGAATCCGTGTCACTTAGCGAAATTGAGATGGAAATTTTTCATTTTAACAACTCTCACAACGCACATTACGACTGCACTCTGAGCACTCGGGTGGAATTTAATTTTAAAACATAAAATTTTTCTCTTTCCACAAGTCATCATTGTCGTCGCCTCATGTGTCGCATCAGTAAGTTTTTTTCAGCGGTTGCATTTACCTCTAAGTTTTATCTTGCTGATGCGAATTTTTCTATAATTTGATGGATCGACGAAATATTTCAAATATTCAGAGGTAAAAATTTAAGAAAAATTAATCTTTGGGCTAAAAGATAATTTATTAATAAAGTAAAGAATATTTTAGCTCTTCTCGATGTCCTAAGCAAACTTTCCTCACACCCTCCATAAAATATTGAATTATGACAAAGAAAAAGCTTCTTTAAGTGCTTCTCCTTATTCATTTCAGCCAGCATCAATGACATAAAGCAACAGAGAGAAGGAGAGGCAACAACAATGGCATCTCCATCATCTTGCACGCCTGAATAAGCTGTTGAGAGAGAGCGAAGAATGCCTCTTGAAAATTTATTGCCACCCAAGTGCCGTCGCCGCGGTACTTAATAAATATTTCATATAGCTGCGACAATCAATTTTCCACTCAGCAGCGAACATTTTCTTTTTCTCATGGGGTGCCATCAATTGAAATGAGGTCAATAAGTGATTTTTGAGAGGCAAATTTTTCGGCGTTCATTATTATTTTATTCAATTATTCCGAACGATGCCACAAAACACAGCTTTTACCACACGCACCACCGCCATCATTACTCCAACCAACTTTGAAACTTTCCCTTATAATTTATTCAATTCCTTGCGGCTAAAATCGATTTTGTGTCATGATGGTGTTCCGCAAAATGCAATTTAAAGTGCTGTGTGTATGCTCAGAATGCTGTTGATGACAATGAAAAGAGTGGAAATTTTCTCTCCATCTTTAAATATTTGGATTTAAAGTTCGAGTGGAAAATTTTACACAAGAAAAAGACAAAAACGAATTGGATATTTTTGTAGATCAAAAAAAATGGAAAATTTCCTCTGACCAGACATGTACATTTAAATTTAAATTTTCCAATATCGTGTGTGCGGTGCATATGGAGATGGTTAAGTGGATTTGAGTTGGCCGAGAGTGGAAAGCACGAGAAAAGAGGATTATTGTGGATAAAGTGAAAAATAGATGGAAACCAGTTTAATGCATTTATAGAATAAAGAGATTTCAAGGGGTGAAAACTAATTTTTTTTCGATTTAAAAATATTTAAAAATTTATTTTATGAGTTGACGTTAAGAAATTAATTTTTCAAAGGTTGCTAACTTTAGTTTATAAAAAAATTGGAAGTTAAATTTTTTTTAAGGAACAGAAAATTTTAAAAAAATATTTGCAAGATTAAAAAATTTTAATCAATTTTTAAAAACCAGTGTCCATCCCTGGATTTTAAATTCACACTTCCAAAAGTCATGAAAACACCTTGAAGGACTTTATTCGAATCAGTAAACGCTTGCAGCTATTTAAGCTTCAACACAAACACATCAAAGTGCTTGAAATTTCCATTCCATTTCACTCTAAAATGACGACACTTTAAAAATCCCTCAAAATAAAAGTAAATTCTTCGATTTTTTCCCTGATCCTAAAAGGGGAATTATGTACAATGAACCAAAAGAAATAATCATTTCTCGTCATCATCATAACTAAGATAAAAAAGGAAGAAAATTTTCTCATTCAATGTCTTTATGAACCACACAAACTCCCTTCGGAATGTGTAATGTGTACAGTTAACATTTAACAGAATGCACGTGATTCAATTACATGAGAGTGGGATGAACATGAAGGATTTTGAAATGTTGTGAATATGTGCAAAAAAATTGTATTTTCAAGGGGTGAGAAATATTTTTATGACAACTTTTGAATGCATTTATTTTAGTTTGATGTTAAAAAATTTCTGAGATTTTAAGTTCAAGAATTTAATAAAAACATCAAATTTTATTCCTTCATGATTCAATTTTGTTGTTAATGTTTTTTTAAAGGAAATTCTCTTAAAATTATTCGTTAATTTTTTTAGTAAATAAAATTTTATTTCAGCTAAATTTTTTCAATAATTTTTATCTTCATCAAAATTTTAACCTCAAATATTTCTTCAATCATGCATTCACTCGCCTTTATCTTTAATATTCCGAACGCACAAAGGTATTCACATATAAAAGCTCATATTGCAAATGATGACCTAAATTTTTCATATTGAGTCATCACTTCACTCCCTCATCATCATCATCATTTTGCATTAAATCTTCTGGAAGTACGTATGACGAGAATTTTCTTGCATGTGAAGTGCTTCGAGATGTGTGTAGGCATTTTCACGTGATTTTTCCACTAGATTTAATATTTTCAACTCTAGCTCAGTTTATTTCCACTTCAACATGATGAATGCATAAATAATTTAATAATCAGAGTCGAGCTACAATGTTTGAAGTGCTCATTAAGCAAATGGATTCTTCTTGATGTCTTCATCAACCCTAGAGGAAAGTTTTGAGTTAGTTGAAAAACTAAAAAATTTAAACAAATTCTTTAACTTAAAAACGTTAAAAATCAACAGCCAAAAGTTAATTGGGTTATATTTAAGTTTATCTCATTGATTTCAACTTCTCTCCAGTAAATCGGATTTGTTGAATTAAGAGTCAATAGACGATGAAAATGCATTAAAACTCATTTGAGAGCGACATTCTTTCATGTCTCTCTCTATCAGATCCACTTCAAAGCTAAAAATCTTCGTATTCGATTGAGGAAAAAGTTTTATTGGAAAAGGGAAAAGCTGCTTATTTGTCAAGAGTTCACTTTTTCTTATTTATACACGATGTTAAATCTCACTAAAGAGCTTTAGTTTAAATAAATCGGATTGATGAAGCTCGAATTTATTTACAGCTAAAAAGAAAATCAAAGTGGTGCGAGCGAGATTTAAAGAAAAATATTTTTTATAACGGTTTTTAATTTGAAAGTTTATAAATCAAATTTTCCCGATTTAAATTTTAGACAAAGTTCAAAATTTGAACCTTAATTTTTAATTTATTTTAACCATTAATTTATTTTTAATTTTAAATTTCAAAAAATCAAAATTAAGTGACATTTTGAGTCTCACATAAAAAAAATATACACATTTATGTTCACAAAAATTTGAACACAAAATACTTGTCAAATATTTTCCAACCCTTAAGCGTTTTATTTGCATTGATGCCATAATAATTCAGAAAAATATTTTTTCTCTCACGATTTTCTTCCTTGAAAGTGTTGAATTGGAATTGGTTTCGTGAAATATTGAAGATATTTTTTATCTCAGTTGCATCCTTTTCACTATTCATGCCAAAAACTGTTTTTGCAAATTTCCCTTTTCATTCAATCTCTCGTTGTGCTTGCGGTTGGGAAGGAAAAAATGTTTCATTAAATTCTGAAAATGTCTGTCAGCGAGAGAGCATAAAAAATCTTGAATTGGAGTAAAACAGCATAAGAAAAAAATGTTGATGATTATATCAAATAGCCCAAAGGCGTTTTGCTCTTTTCACAACTTTTTTCTTCTCATTTATATCGTTGAAAGCTTTGGACTTTTAGAGGAATTTAAGAAAACTTTAAGTCATTATTTAGCAACGATTTTTATAAAAATTTAATAACTCGAAATTGATACAAATTTTATTCTTCAATTTTAGTTTGATTTAATTTCATCGGAGATTTGATTAAAAATCGCAGCAGCATTTTGTTATTGCATCTCTTTTATCTAAATTCCTCTTTATACCTCGGTTGGCTTCATTTTTCCGTATATCTCTCAGTTGGGCATAAAATTGCAAAATCTAAAAAGCGTCAACGATGACGAGCGTGAGCGTGTTGGCAAAGGATGATGATGTCGAAAATATTTTGACCTCATTGGGAATTGAGAGGCATCGTATCGTGCCGACTAACGTCAGTCAGAGGATTCTCCGTCAACAGTCAAAGTTCAATCAATTTGAGAGCAATTCATATTTTCCTCTGGAATGGTTCGATTGTGACGACGGAGGCAATGAATTGCAATTTTTTGTAGGCACTGGCTCAGCGGAAGGTAGATATTTGTAGAACGCCGTATTTGCGCACGTATATGTTGAATTTCAGGGGGGATTTGAAAAGAAAAATGGGATCAAAGTTGCTAGAAAATGGCCAAAAGTGACTTTTTGGAACATGATGGAAAGTGAAACGTTTGATATTAAATTTTAAAAAGTCGTAATTTAGTTTTTCTAAAAAATACCTTTTTCACGCTTATCATAAACTCTCGCCTCGCATTTTTCTACATACTCTTTATCCCTCTCAAAAAAAAGTGAGTCACAAGAGCAAATAACAATTTGAAATTTATTTACTCACAAAAAGGCATCGCATTTCTACCCAACATCTCCTTAAATTCATCGACGTCAACTCAAATCAAACCGAATGACTTTGCATGGCGTCGAGTGAGCATCGTGCAATATAATGAGACGACAAATAAATGGCATGCAGTCGAGGTGGAAAGTGGAACAGTTTATGAAGTTCCTCGCATTTACTTGATGTTTATCGGTGAGAATCGCATGAAATTTGCTGAACGAATACGACGCGCTGTTCAGATGCGCGAAAGCTGCGAGTGCCATTTGAGATTTGAAGCGATTTTAGATGGGTTTAGCATGGAGAATATTCAAGTGCCCTCGGAAAGCATTCACAATCGCATCCGTAAGCTTTTGGGTCGATGCAGTGAGCAATCTCAGGAATGGATTGAATTTTATCAGCGGGAATATACGATTGTCTATCAAAAGTTTCATGCTGAAATGTGTTTGAGAAAGTTTATCGAGGAACAAAGGAAATCCAACAGCAGCATGCCCGGCTTGCAGATTCAATTACCGACAAGACAAGAAAGAAAATTGAAAAATCTTGAACAAATGCAGGAAAAACATTACAAGCACCAGGGGATAAACGAAATGGAAGGTGAGTGACGGATTGGTTGGAAAAATTTGGAAAGACAATTTTTAAAAAATATTTTTTTAAAAATTAATTTTATAAATGTTAAATTTTTAAGTTTGATAAAAAAAAAATTTAAAAAAAATTTTCTATCCCTTCTCTCACTCGATCATCCAGTGAACGAGTACCGTAAGAAATCACGGAGAAACATCCAACAATTGTGGCTCTATTGTTGTCCACAATCAATTAAAATAATGGAGTTTATTGTTGATGAATGCAAGCACGTCAGTCAAGGCGGAATGTCTTTGTTTCATTTGCAGACAACGCCATGCACTTTAGAGAATTTCTTTCGAATGAATCAGGAGAAAATGCTGTCGATGTCAAATTTCTTGCAGGCACAATGGAAAGATAAAATTATTAACGAAATTCGCACACAATTGGCCACGATGTCGAGAGTCGAGCGTAGAGGATGGTTCAGTTTAGACGTGGAGAGCTGGGAGATATTTAAAATGTCAAAACTTCATCGGCTGTTGGATGTGATTAAGGTACGGATGGAAGTGGCTGTCATGATGTTTCTAAAATCATCCCTTTCGGCCTTTGTCAATCACTTGTGTCAGCCATGCGAGTGTCTACTGCATGTTCCCGTCGACTATGAATGGAGCAGGGATGATTTAGTTTTCAGTCCCTTTCAACCATCATCCACAAATTCAATTTTCCACATGTATTTGCATATTGATGATGATAAGCCGACATATTCGACATGGCAATATCTCGATACAATCGAGGAAGACATTGTGAATATGTTCATCGAGAGAATTCTAACAACGCATCATATTCCACAAATTGATCCTCATTTGATGACTCGACTGAAATTCGATGAGGAAAATTTGATGCTTTCATCGTCGATTGGAGTGCTCAATGAAGATGTTCAGAATCAAATTTTGCACTTGAGGCGGTGCATGAGAAAATGTCTTATTCCGTTGCACGCCTATGCGAGGCAATATCGAGAGTTTAATGAGCTGAAACGATTGAATGCTGTGGCATTTGTCGATGGTGATGAGAGATTTAGGGATGCGAAAAAAATTGCAGGTAAAATTTATAAAAAATATTCCTGGATTTTAAAATTTACCAAGAAAATTTTTTCCAGCTGAAATTCAAAATCAATTCGAGCTTCAGCATGAACTCAAATCTAAAATTCCCGACACAATTGAAATTGGTCCATTTCACGTTGATGTTCTCGAACTAAAAACTGAGCTTTTATCAAAATTCGACGAAGTCATTACCGCTCTTAAAGAAAAACTAATTTCCAACGTGTTTGATAAACTTTCATCAATTCAAATTCGCTTCGAAGTCATTCACAATAAATTAACTGAAAAACATTTGAATGTTGAACACCTTGAGACTATTGTCGAGGATATTCCGTCGCTACAGCGTCAAGCACAGCAGCTTACCCTCGAGATGAAGGCACTACTGTCAGACTTCATCATTATCGACTCTTTTCTTATTATTCTGCCCGATAAACTCTTCACACTAAAATGGAAAGCACTGCAGATGCCACAAATCATCACTTATCATGCTAACGAGACACTCGCACAGCGTGAACAAGAAATTGAGCGTTTTAGAAAATTGCAAATAAGCGATGAGACAGTCTTTGTGGAGCGTTTACAGACGATTGCGGGGGAGGTGGAAAAAAACATTAAGAAATACTCATTCGAAAATATAAAAAAAGCGAAAAGTGCTTCCGATAAAATCTGGAAGCTGTTGAATGAGTCACGAGAGCGTGGCGAACTTTTAAATAGACGTTGGCGGATATTCAATCAACACAAGACTGTCGATGAGGATGGCAATGAAATGCCCGATAATGAAATTGATACGACACAATTGCAGGAGGAAGTTGAACGCTTTCGAGCGTATCACAACTTCTGGTCGATGACATCGAATTTCCTGGCCGTGAAGGTAAGTTGAATTGATTTTTTTAAATTTAATTTCAAGATTTGAAAAATTCCGAAGTAGAAAAAAATTAACGGTTAAATTTTGTTTAAATTTTTTCGAGAGGTGACTTTTGTGGTGAATTCATTTTTATTTTAAATTCGTGGTGAATTCAACTGTCATTTGGTTGTTATTTCACCAGTTTTATTAAATTTTTAGAACAGAACTTAATTGATTAAATTTCCACAGGACGAATGGACACAAACTAAATTGTGTGATTTAAAAATTGAAGCCATTTTAAATGAAATGGATGAACTCAACAAAATTATCATGACAGGTGCTCAATTATATCTCGATACTGCTATGGATGTTGAATCACTTCAAAAAGAGTTTAATGAAATGGCAAAATGGCTTGACATCGTTAAAGAGCTTAAAAATCCAGAGTTAAAAGAAAGCGATTGGGAAAAACTTAAAATATCTCCACTTTCAAACATCAATGACCTAATGATGAAAGGAATTCCATCCGCATTATCGGATAAAGTTAAGCAGTTGCTTTCTGAGGCGAGACAGGAAGCAACACGTGAGCGAGAGGAAAAAATTCGTTTGGAAGTCGAGGAGCTCGAGAGGCAAAGGCGGGAAGAGGAATTGCTCAAACAAAGGCAAATGCGGCGAGCAAAACGACCAGATTTATTTAATTAGTGTCCACCTCTCTCCTCCATCAACATAAATTACAAACCATGTGTCACATTCAGTTAGAGAATGGAGAAAATAAATCAACAGGGAACAAAAAAAAGAAAGGAAAATTTCGTGTATGTTCTTAATGCTGTCATTGTTGCCTCTTTTTTATGTGCAATTCTTTTTTGTGTGTGATCGCCATGAAATTGTGTAATAAATCTCTTTTTTAATACGCTTGATTTCACTTGAAAAGAAAAATAATTAATACGAGTTAGTTTGAATTTTTCTTGGACAACCAAAAGGGTGAATTATTTTTAAATTTTGCAAAATTGAAGAATTTTCTATCTAAATCTTTCTCAAAGTGGAAATTTTCAATTACACTATCTTGTGTAACTTCGCTCCACTCAAAAAAGATTTTCACACATGTTTTGTGTCTTATAAATTTGAGCATAAGAAAAATATGATTTTTATGCAGTCTGAACTAGTTGATCTTGCTGTTTCTTCTTCAAGTCTTCATCGCGAAGTTTATAGAAAAACGAGAAGAGAGTCAAAAGAAAATGGCCATTGATAAGAATAGCCAAAATAGCAAATCCGCTGAACATAGCGCCAAAAGTGAAAGATATAAAGTAGTGAATAAAGATGGAAATGAATGAGATGATGTAGACACAGATCGATGGAATCAAGAACTTTCGCTTTCGCTATAAATTAAAATTAAATTTTAGTAATTTTTAAATGATTTATCAATTCTCACGTTACTCACGTTCTCAACAGCGGTTAGAATGAAAATGTCGAATAAGATCAAAAGGAAAATAAGCAATGATGTTGCGAAATGTTTCCAAACGTCTAAAAATAAAAAAAAATTTAAAAGCTAAAATTATTAATTAAAAGTTTTCACTTACTATCTCTGGCCCTATATTCTTGAATGTAATTGCTTTCATAGCTATAATGTAAACCGGAGGAATTTGTTCGAACTATTATTGATGATACAGTAATTACATAATGAATGTAATAACAAAGCCAGAACTTTAAAAGACCTCCAAGACTAAAATAAATTTCCACAAAACTTTTCTCATTTATTTGAGTCTTAATTTGGCACTTACTATGCAATGATTTTGATCCCCGTGTCAAATGGCTCACAGCGAACAAAATCCTTTACTGATTGAATGAATTTTTCCATCTTTGATTTGTTTTAAATCAATTAAATCGCAAAATTTTATGACGAACGTGTTTACTCAACAATGGCCGACTTCAATTTAATTTCTCTCAGAGAGACTCTCAGGGTTGTTCAAAAAAAGTTTAAGATTATTTTTTTTAGCAATTTAAAAATCTTTTATTGACCAAAATTTCCGATTGACTTTCATCATCACAAATTCTTTCAAATTTCGAGTCGATTTTCCATTTAAGCGAGAGCACGGTGTAAAACAAATAGCCACTGAAGTACGAGTACATTAAAAACCATTCAGCGTTTCTATAATCAGGAATGAAGAAAACGTTGACGACATAGAAGAGGAACATTGAGCCATAGATTAATGCTGATGGAATTAAAAATGACGAACGCTTCTGTAACATTAGAAATTTGAAAATTTTAACGGATTTTTTAAATTTAATTCGACCTGTTTAATGGCAACGAAAATAAAGAGATTTGAGAAGACCAAGATGAAAATAATCACTGCCATAGCTGCGTTGAAGGCCGAATTCGATTGATATTTTATCATTTCTAAAAAAGTTTTTTTTCAATTTTACAGCAAGGGGTGGAAATCACTCACACAACATTTAAAATAATTTCCCACCCTTTGCTTTTAACATTTTTAAATTAAATTTAAATTACCTTTCTCAATTTTATAGCACTCCGATAAAAATGGAAAGTCTTTGGTGAAAATGCGGCCACATCCGAGAATATTTTCATAATGCAGCTGTCTGATGTAAATCAACAAGCTAATTTTCAGAGAAATTCCAAATCTGAAAATTTTTAATCAAATTTTATTATTTATTGATAATTTTTAATAGCTTACAATGCAACTAATGCACCTCCAATTTCAAGTGGAAAACAGTACAAAAAGCTTCTCATGATTTTACTTCCAAAACAACTTAAATTAAATTTTAGTTTTATCAAAAAAGTCTAGATGAAATGATTTGATTTCTTCTTTATTTTATTTTTTAAACGCATGATGAGAAATTTGAGAAAGTGACAAAATTTTAATTGTTTATTTGAAATTTTTAAGTTGCTTTGATTTAAATGCTTGATAAATTTGAAAATCTTGTGTTAAAATCATGAAGTGTGATGGACTTTGGTTTTTCTTCTTCGTTCATTTGTTCCTCGCGTAATTTTTCATACAAAGAGAAAATTGTGAATAATGCGTAAGAATTAAAGAAAAAGAAAATCAAGGATGCGAAGATAAATCCACTCAAAACTCCGTAGAAAATATTTGAGATGCATAAAGCAGCGTATCCAACAAATCCAGGAATCAAATGAACCGGGTTTCGCTGAAAAAAATAAATATTTTAATTTATTTTACAATAATTTTTAAAGCTTACCGAAATTGTCGCTCGAATCAACATGACATCAATCAAAAGCCATCCAAAGACCAGAATGTTCATGGCGATCATAAAAAGCGTCAACGCTATGAAATAAATTTTAAGAATTTCCTTCATTCTCTGTAAAAATTTACATCTTACACATTTGAGCGCCAAAAATTTCTTTTTGGACGATTTGAGGAGTGAAGCCCAACATTTTTGTAAGAAAGTACAATGGAGATGTTACGAATTGTATTAAAATGGGCGTAATTTGCATTGCAGTCAGCACATGGAGACTTTTACCGATGATTCCCAAGCTTTAAAGACAAAAGAAAAATTTAAAATTTTGATAAGTTTTTTAAAATTTTCAACTTACATCCCAATGAACTGAACTCCTGTCTCAAGATCAAAAATGCACATAAAATTTTGAAGTCGAGTGTTCATGACTGAAATTTTACAAATTTAAAATTTTAAAAGACAAAAAACTAAATGATTTTGAAAAGACTACTGAGATTAATTTCTTCCCATCTAACTTAATATTCTGAAATTTTTATATTGCCTCTTCTTCGTTCACTCAATTTTCCGCATTTTTACATTCAACAATAAATTTTTGTGCGAATATTGCAAAAATAAATTTTCCCAATAACGACGCCCTCAATGAGTATTCACATATGTGCGACATAAAAATAGAGGAAGGGACAAGCAATCGAATGGATTTTTTAGGCTGGTCTAATTCAACAGTTGGCACATAATTTTTATTTCCTTTTATTCGACTTTTATGTACCTCAAAAAATTTGGAATTTTTTCGATAAAATAGAGAATTTCTTTTGGGTTGGAATTTGGAGCTTGTGATGGGTTGAATGTACACATGTTCGGATCAATTTTATGATTATTCCATTTCCAAGAATGAGAATATTTTCGTTTTATTCAATGTCGTATTTAGCTTTAGGATGGATGAAATTTTTAAAAATTTAAAAGCAATGAAAAAATTTAAGTTTTTGAGTGACAAAATTTTTAAATAATTTTAGGTTCACCCACATTTTCAAAAACACTATTCCCACACATTTTTTGAAAAAGAATTTTTGATGTTAATTTTGCCTCATTTCAAATTAATTTATTTCAAAAAGCTCCATCCGTAAAAAAGTTCACCTTCTGTCAAAATATTTTTCATTTCTCTTGCGCATTTCCTTTTTGCTCAGCTGTAAAAATAAACTCAATGAGTTATGGATACGTGATTATTATTTTTTTACTGTAAATATTCATTATGGGCTGAGTTTGAATTATGAAGTCAAGAGAGAAAAATTTCATTGCTTCCGTCATTAAAAGTCAGCATCGTCGAATGTCCAGAACAGGATAAATTAAAAATATTTTCGCAAGGCAGAAAAAAATGGCATCATTATATTAAAAATAATATTTATGGACCTTTTGAGTTGCTCCATCTCCCCTCTCATCGTCTCTAAAAACAATGCTGAGTTATTTTTATTCGTGCCATTATTAATGTACACGCTAAAAGTTTCTCTCTCTCTCTCGTTCCTGGCACCATCCTACACTCAACATTTTTTGCCAAATGAAAAATGCGTAATAATATTTAATGTTTTTCTTTCCTCACTCACTTGGAGGTAAAACTTGCGTTGCTAGATACAAAAACCGTCATTTTCACAGTGGTTTCATCCTGAAGAAAATAATACATCTGATGTAATTGACATTTTTGATCAACTTTTTTTTTTTTTTTTTTTTTCCCCCACCCCAATTTTTTTTATTTTTTTTTTTTTTCCCCATTTTAAATTAAGGCAAAATCACCCCCCAAATTTAAAAATTTTATTTACCCTCAAAACTATGTGTTTTTTGAGCGGGACTTTTCTCTAAAACTATGCATAAACTTCATACTTTTTAAAAATTTTTTACATCTCTCCTATTTATTTTTAAAAAATCTAAAACAAGCTTTGGAAGTGCTTAAAATTAAAAAAAGAGACCCAATCGCCTTTTCGAGAACATTGTACTTCTTTGCAATGTTCCGCAATGTGAATGCGATCACAAATTCTCCGAGACAAGGCTTGAAATAATCAGGTGTTTTAAATTTCGTCGCACTTTGCACTTTAAAATCGACCAAAAATCACAAAAATCTCACTTTTAATAAAAGAAATCACAAAAAATAAAATCTTAAAAAACCAACCACAACAAAAAAAAAATAATCCAAATAAACACCATTCTCATAATTTTCAAGGTTTACATTTTAATATGCGAGAGAGAGAATGTCGTTTATGATGTCGTTTTAAGCGATTAAATTGAATGTAAAGAAATGCTTTTATGATATGATGGTTTAAAGCTCTCTTAAGGGAAAAATGCGGTGTGGTATTAAACTTAAGTGGGTTATGAGGAAAAATGGATGAAAAGCAAGAAGAAAGTTAATGGTTTTGTGTGCGAAAATCATCGATAAAATAATTTGTGGATAAATTATAATTTATGAGTGAATTTATTATACTAATTTTGAATTTCCAGAAAAATTATTTTACTTAATTTATTTGAAACAACTTCAACTCAAAAACTCATCTTTCTGACATTCAAATCTTATTCATATCACATTCATAATTTTCATATTTCATTATTCAATTAAAATTCAACTTTGAGTGATTTTCTCATTGTTAGATTTTCATTTATATGCTGGCAGCTCATAATCTTGTAAAAAGTTTTCGGAAAAGCAAATGTTCAATTTCCACATGAAGAATTTTTCTTTCCTTTCTTGACATCAATGAGAGTTGAAAAAGAGATTTTCGAAGCAAGTGAGAAAAGTTAAAAAAATTCGTTAAGAAGTTTTCTTTTTTTGCATTTTCATATCTTTTGTGATGGAAATTTTATTATTCTGAGCGTTTTGAAGTGAAAATTATAAAAAAAATTTTAACCGTTGAAATTTAAAAATAAATATTTTAAAATATTTTTGACTTTTAAAATAAATAAAAAATATGTACAAAAACTTATTTAAAACTTAAAAGCATCTCATCAGATTCACTCACAAGTAAAGAAGTGAAAATTTCAATAAACTTACCTCAAATGTCTTTTGTATTGTTTTTCTCTCACTCCATCCTCATGACATACATTTAGTTTTCCATCCACAAAACTAAAACTCACTGTATTGTCATTTTCCATAACGTTGTCGATTGTAACAACACATCGAGAGAGCATCATTGTGGTATAATGGAATTAGCATGTTTTTAGATTAACAATGTACGAAATTTTACATCGATGAAGCTCATGCTTGAGATACACAATTGAAATTTTTTTTAACAAAATTTTTTTGCTGCTTTCTGTTGCAAATGAGTGAATTTATTCATGACAACAGAATTGTAGAGTACAAAAAGCACAATATCAGCAGTGGAATGAGAATGATTTTTGAGTGGCAGGTAAAAAGCGATGCGATATCATGAAAATTTACGAATCAATGATTCTTTATACACAGCAAAAGCATTTACGGATTACACGAGTGCACGATTGTGTGAGTGCCTCGAATATGTGCGGGCTTTACATGAGAAATAAATTTCGTAGCTTATCCTGACTTTCCTCATGGATGTACGCGGAAGCAGCAGCGGATTGATGAAAACAAAACATTTATTCAAAATATTTTCTTCCATTTTCAAAATATTTTTCTGCAAACGTATCTGCAGGGTGAGTCAAAACAAAAGGTAAAACTCAATATGTGGTCGACATATTTATTCAACAATGAATTTAACCCCTCTATCCCCGAAAATGTGGTTAATTAATTAATGATGTTATAGGGATCATCATATTTTCCCCAAAATGTCAACAAACATTTGTTTATGTTCATGTTTTACGATTATTTTGAAGACACATATTAAACAGGAAATGTTTTCGATGATCTAGAAATGTCTTTTTGGTTTAAACTAAATTGAAAAATAAATTGTTGAAAATTTATTTCCTGGTTTATTTTTTAATGTGTGTAAAAATTTTATTCACGTTATTTAAATAGGTCAAATTATGAATTTAAAAATTTTTAAAGAAAAATATGAAATTTTAAAATTTTGTCCTAACGGATTTTTGAAATTCAAACTCAAAAAATCACAATTAAAATTTTAAACGTTTCCTTGATTCAATAATTAAAAAAATCAACATAAACTTTTTACCCTCAACATCATTCACAAACGCAACCTGAATAGCATAAACTTTGTGTCGTAAACTCATCATCGATCAAACATTTTGGTTTGAACAATAGAATCATGTGGGCTCATTCATTCCGCTATGTGTGTATTCATAACATAACAATTGCATGCAGAGAAGCCCCATATTATTATTGTTGTTGTTCGGAGAAAATTCCTCTTGAAGAGAGAGGCAGCATACATAGTCAATTATTAAAAACAATAAAATACAAGGTAGAATTGAAATTGAGCTCAAGAGACGTTCGAGAAAGGAAGAGATTGATGCGCCTCAAATTGCTATGTGACTAATTGCTTTATCAATACAGAGAGGGAATTCATAATTGTACTTGAAATATGCTTGATATGTACACAAATCAAATTCATTATCTATCTCGAGCATTTTCGCTCCGGCAATTTGTCCTCCTCTCGTTCCATCCACAAATGCAATAAATTATCGCTATTTGCTTAACTAATTATGCTCCATATAATATCATTGATAGATTTTCAAGTGCGTATGTGTGTATTTATGTTGATGGGGTTCAATTTGGAATGACGATGCTCATGGCAAATCAGCTTGGAATGAGACAATAACGATGATTGCTCATTTTGCGACTAATTACTTTAAATATTGATTTGTTAATTTATGTGAGGAACATTTTATTAGATGTTAAGGATTGAAATTAGAAATTCAAAATGAATGAGGTAAAATTTCAATTTTCGAGATCAAATTCTTTGGACTTAAGCTAGAACAAGCAAAATTTAGAAATATTTACACACATTGATGTCTTCAAAATTAACAATTTTTCAGCCCTAAAAATTAAGTAAAAAAAATATTTTTAGTAATTTTTTTCATCATAAAAATTTTACAAAAATTTAATCAGCATAAAATGAATTTTTTTCTTCCTAATATCACTTTCTCTTCCACCACTTATGCGACACAATAATGTGGAATGAGAATCGTTTTAATTACGCTTTTATGCTTGAAAACACTTAGTGAAATCATAAAACACCACAATGAAATCCTTTTAGGAAGATAAAAGCTTTGCTATGTTTCATGCACTCGAAAGATTGTGCACCTGAGACTGACTACAGTACTTGAAATGGCATTTTCTGGATTTAATGTTGAATATTTTAATTGCAAATGGACTTAAGGTGATACATGGAAAATAGTTTAAATGTGGTTTTTAACGGACTTTTATTGCTTTAAAAATGTTAGAGATCTTTAAATGATTTAATTTTAATTTTTTTGAAAATTACTACAAAAAAGACTTTTTAAACTAAAATTTCATTAAACTCTTCTCATCACAAGAGTTGAACGCCCCTTGAAAATGTTCAAAACTCTCCACAACAGTAACAAATCTCATAAAAGCTTTCATCTTTGTCATGTGCCATGTTTATGTGCAAGTACTTTAATTTAATTAACCCCGATCGTTATCACTCATTTGGTTCACTCTCATTGTCATCATCAGAAGCTGCAGTCATAAAAATCTCATGCTCTCTATAACAAAAAAAGGTACATTTTTCAATTAAAAGAAAACGTGTTTGATGTTAATTAAAAACTTCTGGCTGTAAAATGTGTTTAAAGTTTATATTCACCCAGCGAGATGTAAAGAAGGAGGAGGAAAAAGATAACAAAATGTATATCCTGAAAACATCAAAAAAAAAGTTTATGATACTCGAGGCTATTGTGCATGTACTTGTAGTTTATGTTAAATGTGAGTTTTTATGCTCTCTCACTCGTATTATGGTTTCTCTCAAACTTTAAATACATCAAACTGAATTACTCTCAACCAGGCTCACTTTTTTGATGATGATGTGAAAAAAAAAGTTTTCAACTCTATTTCGGTGTGTGGTGAATTTTAACCCACTGGCATGCTGTTGATTTAGTTAACTGGATGAGTTTATAATGAGGGTTTGTATGAAGACTTGAAGCTTAGTTAATTTAATGTGGAGGTGAGCGGGTTGAGCGCGTGGAGAGGTGAATAAGGACTCTCCTTTCAAGTGGTTTTCCCAACCTGAAATCCGAGAATAGCTCATTTAAAATTTTCGAGAAAAAAATACATCAAACTCAGCTCATGTGTAAAAAGTGAAACAAAAGAAGAAAATTTCTCATCTTTTTGTTCGGTTGAGAGAAAAACTACACAGAAACTTATGTGTGTTTATTTTTCATTCAGAAAGGGGAAGGAAAAAGTTAAACAAAACAGAAAACGAGAGAAAATATTGCGTTGAAATGAAAAAGTTTAATTCTATAAAAATATGATACGTTTCCTCGCATATAACCATCTACAGTTTCATTTCCGATGATGTGATGTGAAAATGCAGGTTGAAAAGGAGAAAAATAAAAAAATTCGAAATAATTTCTAAAAACTACCACTTTTAATTTTAAGTTGAGTCATGCTAATTTAATGCGGCTACATGCGAATTAAATGCATGCATTTTAGTCTTAAATTAAATGAAGTTATTAGTGTCAAAAGTAATTCTACTAAAGAAGGTTTTCCAGATAAAATTTTCACTCTCCAGCTTTCAAGGGAATTCTCAAGTCATCAAGCATCATGATCACTTTGACCCACATAATCATCACCCCATAAAAGTCAAATGTGACGAAACATTCCAATAATTTACAATCATAAATTTTAATGACCAACCCTTGATGAAAATCTCATATTTATATACGACAGACTTAAATGGAGAGAAAATTTTAATTGAAATCAAAATACAAATTGGAGTGAGAAAATTTTTCCAAAAATGATTTCAACATGTTGAATGTCGGAGATATGCTAATTTTATGTCTGTTTGTTTTGCTTCATTTTGCCTTTCATCATCATAAAAGTTTCATCGCATATAAAAATTCGCAATGAAGAAGAAAAATGAACGAAAAGAGTTTTAATGGCGGCATGAAGCAGAAAAAAAATTAAAAGCAAAGCTCATCGCATAAAATTGTCGAGAGGGTGGTTTTTGTAATGCATACGGCAGTTCTTCGAAATGAATATGTATGACAGAAGGCAATTCTTGTTATCATTCCAGCTTCCATCTAAATTAGAATATGACATGAATTTTTAATTAGTTTTCGCTCTCACCTTCAGTACACACACACACAATTTACAGACGGCATCATTAAAATTGTTGCTACTTCCCCTCACCTCTTCATCTTCACTGAAATTTGTCGCAAGCGATTAAAATTCAAAGTGAGTAAATTGATTTAAATGAAGCACAATTTAATCCAGCTCAATGGACTTTGATTGCATTTCTTGATATTTCAGGTGACTCCTTGAAAATGCTAATCACTTTTGAGAGCATTCATTTGGTATGCAATAAGTGTTTTTGATTTCATCGAAGAAGAAAAAGTAATTCTCAAAATGTTAAACTTTTCAGATGTAAAAGTGAAGCTTTTGGAATTAAATGCATTCGAGTGATTGCAAGAAAACCTTGTTGGATATTTTAGGTTTAATGTAAGGGTTTGAGAATGCGATTAGATGCGGAAGCATGCATGAAATACATGCGGATGAATTTTATTTAAAGCGGCTATTTTTTATTATTAAAATTAAACCCACTTTTTACTAAATAAACTCAAAATTTTCCGCCCGGAAAAAAATTATCAAACTTTGTGTCTATAGTTGGAAAACGTTTCAATTTTAGTATTCAACGTCGGTCAGGCAATAAATCAATTCAGAGGACTCTGATCTCCATTCCACTCTCTCTCTCTCTAGCTTCCATTGCTGCCATTTTCGATGTTTATGCATCTCGACACACACAATATATATCGATGTTGAACGTGAATATCGAGGAGAAAATATTTAGTGGTGGAAAACTTTTTTCTCGATTATTTCGCACAAAAAATGTTTTTAATGGATTTTTTCTCGTTCCTGTTTTGTGTCGCTTTTCCTCCATGAACATAAGTTTGGAAGCTCTTGCAACATTTTTTTTCGGTGAATGCGATTTTATATGTTTGGAGATTTTTACAATTTGGAGCTCTTTTTTAGTGTGCCGCCTTCGACATCATCATCGTAGTTGTCTCTCGCTCTACAATTTTCCACGATCCGTAATGGCTTTCAAAAAATGTAAACACATAAATTTTTTGCTGGCGTCCATTGCCATCGTGTTGATATCATCATTCGTGATACATTTGCTGTCTCTTCTCGTCGTTCGAAGGGATATAAAAGAAATTTTTTGTTGAGATTAATAAAACATTTATATTTTGTATATGATTTCAATGGCAAATGAAGTTTATGTGAATGTTCATAATTTTCTTTTTGACAGAGAACGGTTTATTAAAGTTTAGTAAATTAAAAAATTACAAAAAATTGTAGATTTATATTCGAATATATTCCATACTTTTACACTCCATCGACGTTATGTGATAAACTTTCAAGTTGTGATAATCACAGTGATAATTTCAGAAACGTGATTTCGTTGAAGATGACGATGCTCTTGATGCTGATTTTGGGGGATGTGGAATCAATACGTAATGCCTCAATATGTACAAAGCTCCACTCGACAAAGTGCCATAAATCCAGACGGATTTTCCTTTAATCTCTGAAAAATGTAACGTAGTCTAAGAAGTGTGCGGTTGAATGTATGAAAAGGGGGACACGACAGCATCGTGATGACTATGGTGAAAGAGAAATTGAATAAACAAGGGATTAAATCTGAAAAAAATTGACAATACTTTTTTGGAAGGGAGTTTTTCTATTATTTTCCCCTTAAAGGTGATTTTTTCATTTTCTTATAGAGCCATATATAAAAGGGGTAGGACACTCCTAAAAAATTGATTAAAATTTTTAATAATTATTTAAATTTAAATTTTTTAAATATTCACAAAGAGTGCTCTACCCCTCGATGTCATCGCCTCACTCGCATAACGATTCCTTGATCCCGTGCATTATCATTTTGGGATTTCAATTCACTTTTGCGCATCAACAGCAACAATTTGATGCATAAACTCCCATGAGAGACTTCATCAAAAGGGAAAATGTCTCGTAATACCTCGAAGATAAGAATACGAAAATAGAAATTTAATCCATTGGGAGGTTGTAAGACAAATCTTTTATGTACATGCTCGGTGAAAAGAATTTTTACGCTGTCGTCAAGTGTTTACTAATTTTAGGCTACCACTTAATGCAGCAACATTTTATCACGTCTCGGCATCATGGCGGTGATTAAAAAATTAATTTATAACCTTTATCGCATCCGCTGCTCGGTTTCGAAGTCGAGACTCTTCTAATGCGCGATATCGATAACCGAATTTGATATAAAATGAGGTTCGATTCCGCTCGAGTGTTCAGTTGACAATTGACTTTTTAAAAGTGAAGGAAAAAATTCTAAAATGAAAAGTTTTTTGAGTTTTGTTGTGATTTGTGCCTTTTTCTGGTCAGCCAGTGCAAGCACAGTCGATTTCACACATTATTGGACACTCGAAGAGGTGAGCGAAAAATTCGAGTTATTTAATTATTGACTACTGAAAATTTAAGAGTGCGTTCGTGAATTATTTAGCGTCACATTTATAAAGAAAAAGTCTCCAAAAAAAGCTTTCGATGAACATTACATAATTTTACGAATTTATCTCAAAAATATTTTTTTTTCTTTCTAAAATCAAATTTTAATTTTAGATCCAAGCCTACCTTCTTTACCTCGATCAAAATTACCACGACGTGGCACACATTGAACGATATGGAACGACATCCGAGGGACGGTTCTTGGAGGGTATTCACATTGCAACTGAGCATGGACCTCACAAGAGAGACATCAATGAAAGTGAAGACAAATATGTCATTTTCATCGAGGCCGGCTTGCGTCCAAGGTGAGAAAATTTAAATTTTTACAAAACTTTTTTAATTGAAAAATTCTTAGAGAGTGGATCGGAGTCATGACCGCCATGTATTTCATCCATGAAGTCGTTGAACATTCTTACGAGTTTGAGAACATTTTGGATTATGTTGAGTTTGTGGTCATTCCAGTCGCCAATCCTGATGGATATGCTTTTACTTTTGGATCAGATCGTCAATGGAATAAAAATAGAAGATTCAATACTGGAAATCCTTCATGCCCGGGAGTTGATGTCAATTCTAACTTTAATCATGCTTTCCTTCCTCGACCGGGTGATGTGAGTTGAAATTGTTATTTAATATGAATTTTTTTTAATTTAAATTTTTAGGAGTGCTCACCCAGCTTCCCTGGCACAGCCGCATTTTCAGAGGTTGAAAGTCAACGACTTAGTGAGTTTATGGTGCTTGGAAAGTACGCTGGAAGAATTACCATGTATGTGAGCCTTCAAGCATTTGGTGAACTCATTTTGACGCCATTCAGCAGTGACAATGTTGGAGGTGGCGATCAAGCGGCAATGCTTAATGTCGCTAATCGTGTTCGAGCTGCAATTCAAGCACGCAATCCTGTCAGAAATTATTCAGTTGGAATTGCCGGTGGCTTAAGACCAGCTGAGTTCGGAACAGTCACAGATTTCGCACTTTCACAAGTCAGAGTTCCTTATGTCTACTCAATCTTCTTGCCAGCTGGTGGAGTAACCGGATTCGATCCACCAACAACTCAAATCGCTCCCATCGGAAGTGAAACTTTCTATGGCTTATTAGAACTTGCATTTTACTTAATCGGACAATAAAGATCTAAAAATTATTTTTTCATGTCAGTGCTTAAATTTTTATTAAGCGAAAAATAGACAAAACGTGTTTTATCAATGTTTTTGCACTTCCTCAATGTTAAGTAGATTTTTGGCCTCGTCAATATCATGGATTGTTGAGATACTCAATAACAAATTGAGAGTCAATTTTTTGTCTGTTGCGAATTTCGATAAGACAGGATTGAATATTTTTATGTTAATAGCAGGGGTGGATTAAAGTTAGGAGAAGGGTGAGAAAATAATTGATTACGACTTTTAAAATTTTATGAAAATCTTTAAAAATTATCAGCCAAAAGTAAATTTTCTCACCCCATAATTTTTCATCCTCATAATTTTTTCTTCTTCTTCTTCAAGGAAAATGCACGTGATTCAATTAACTTACTTACATCATTTCATGACAATGGCACGATACCAAACAGAGAAAATGGAAACTTGTAGCATTTGCTCGCATAATGCGAGGGATCAAAAATGTTTAAAAAATGTCATGCATCATCTGCGTCCTGTGATGTTTTTTGTATTCTCATAATGACTTTTATATTTTTATAAGCATGCGACATCTAACGATGTTTATTTCGTATTTGAAAATTCACAAACATGATTATTATTATGGTGATTATTTTCTGCCTCTATTTGTTTTTTGCGAGGGTTGAAAATGGCAAAAAACCGAGCAATGACAATAAAAATGTCATAATTTTAATGATTTGTTTAATATTCTTCTCATTTTTGTGTACGGCTCAGAGCTGCCACCAGCAAGCAGCAAAAAACAAGCAAAGAGGCACAAAAAAGTAAGCAACCAGTTGTCAAAATTTCATTATGAAAAGTGTCCCCGCAGCAATGGAAGCAATAACATTTTTTTCTGAAAATGAAAAATGAAAAAAATATTTTCTCGCGAATGGTTTTTTCGTTAACTCGCCTTGAGGTTCGTTTTCTTTTGCGGTGTAATAGAATTTTATGCAAATTCAGTTAGAATGAAAAATAAGAAAAAATTTGAGATGGAATGAAAAGTAAACAGAAATTGAAATATTCCTGGAAATTTTAGATGAAATTTACTGGTGAAAATGTCTCGAGAATATTTATGACATTTTTTACTTTTTAATTTGTTTTTATATAGGTGTAAAATTTTCTTTCAAATGAATTTTTTTTAAATTCTCATCGCTTTTCAACCTCATCAAAACTAATTTTTCCAATTCACACAAAAGTCGCCAATTAATGGCCATTAGTAAAATTGATTCTCACTTAAAAAATCACCCCACAAAAATGAAATAAAAATTTCCCTCAAAATTGCCATTTTACGTAAATATTTTCACTCAGCAATTTTCAAATGCATTAACAGACGTAGGACGTGCAATAATTCAACTATCACCTCCCTACATCAATCGCTTTATAACATATGCTCTTCTAATATTTTAGAGTGCTTCACGCAATAATTTGGTCATTTGTCAATTCGTGTCACGCTTTTAAAGTGATGGAAAATATATTTTTTGATTGAAAAGAATTTTCTCAAGCAACAAGTAAAATTTATCTCAAATTTGTTCCTTCACCATGAAACGCCTTTTTGCCATCGCTCACATTGCTGCTGCTGCCTTTGTGTGGATTTTCTTCCAAGTCAATGATCAAAGAGAAAAATTTACTGTGAGATGGGTGAATTAAGCTCTACATGAGTTCTCAACTAAACCTAATTATCTTCTCTCACCGTCAACCAAATGTCACATTAAAACGTGCTCATGACATGGATCATGATTTCATTTTTTTTTTGGCAAAATTATCAAAACATTTCCATCGCTAATTTGGCGGAATAAAATTTCTGCGAATGTGTGGGAAAACAAAAATTCGCTTCGAGGCTTTAAATAACGAGAAATGTTTTTAGCTTCTTGAGTAAATTAATTCTCAAAAGTTGTGAGTGGGTTTAAAAGACATTCATTCAATTTTTTATCCAGGATGAGCAAAAGATTTATAGAAAAATTGCTTCATTATTTTTCATGGCATAATGAAATTGACATCAGGTGACATGAAAATTAAATAAAAATCTAAATCACCGTTCAGTGTCTGAAGAAAAAAAAGTTCCAAGTAATCCCGACTTCATTTTCTTTACAAAAGAAGCGAAAAACTTATGGAACGTGGTATGCGAACGACAGTGAGATGGAAATGTGGGCAAGACTTATGAAGCTCCTTGCACTGTCTCCGTTCCCATCTGGTTTTATTTTCCTCAAATTGCTTTTTTATTCACTAACATTCAAATAATTTCATTCTTTCACTTTCTTTTGTGTGTGAGGCGTTTTATAATGTCGTGGTGGTTGCGTAACTGCAATTTGAATTCGAGGAGTTTTATGAGTAATTTAGAGTGAAAGTTTGACAACTCCCTAGAAGTTGGATTTTTCATCGTTTTTTTTAGACTCAGCTAATTTATTTTTACTCTGAAATTATATCAAACTCTACATTAATGACCGTTTTAGCACAAAAAAGTTTTAGTACATAGACTCACTAAACTTCGTCTATAAAAATTTAAAATTAAATTGACCGTTAATATTTTAATCTTTAATTCATGTGAAAAATTCAATTACAGACAAAAAACACAAAAATAGTCAAACATAGAAAAAATATTCTAACTTATTGAAACCCACTCAATTTTTACCTCCCAACGCCAAAATCTATGAGCGTTATAAAAATGCCTTCAAAATTTTCTTTTTTTATGTCTCCATGGTGGCTAGTGATTGCGATGCTCTCGGATGATACCTTTATTATTAAGATTAATGGTAATGGATCTTGAAGGTGGCTTAAACTTCCTACATTCTACCTTTTCATGTCTCTGAAGTAATTTTGAGAAGAATGCAATTCCTGAGACATTTTCATTTCATGATGTTTTCCCATTTCCTGCACCAAATTACAAATCAAATTTGAGCTGAAAGGAAAATGAAAAGAAAAAGGGGGAAATTCTCGATGATGATATTGCTTTAATATCCAATTTCCTCGTTTTTTCCTCCTCCCATTCTTTCTTTCTACTTTCTCTCAATTTTTGATATTGAATTCGTTCGATGCTGAAAAAAGGAAGAATAAAAATGTAACTTTTTTCTTATGCATGCACGAGACAGCAGTTGAGAAGAAACTTCAAAATGTAAAAAGTAAAATTGACAGCGGGGATGAAACGGAGGGAGGAAAAATTGAATTTGATGGTTTTCGAATAGACACTTTAACGTTATTTTCATGCAGCAACATGTCACGATAAAGTTCTTTAAAATGCAATGAGATTTTGTGGTTTTATGCCAGTTTGGAAGAATTTAGATGCAGCTTAGTCTGTGTGTGGACTTATTGTGATGTAAAATTTTGGGGTTGAATTTCTTAAATGTGTAGCACGAGAGGAATTTTAGTTTTTTATTAAAGAATCAAGAAAATGCTTTGAAAATTGTTTTGAATAATTTAGGGCGGCCAGACATGTTTGAAAAAAATAAGGACATTCAAGTACCAAGACAAGCAAATTTAATTCTTTAATTAATTTTTATGAACAAAAAACTTTTTCAAAATTCTCAGTCCTGTATATTATCCACAAAAAAAATCTCAATCAAAGTCAAATCATTTCACTTTACTCTATTTGCATCCATCCGCAACATCCACAGTATTCACTCGACTCGATATAATCTTTCAATTTGCATATTTTTCTCATCAATGACTTTCACCTTTTTTCCAATTTTATGCCCCTTCGCTCTTATATGCTCTATCATGGAAAAAAATAGAGACAATTTCAAATGTTGAGTGTCGTCAGATGTTTCCAGCATCACTATTTCATATTGTGCTATGCTCGCTGTTGTGTAATTCCACATGCAGAAATTGATTATCAATCAAATCGTGATTTGAATATTAGATCCACATACAAATAGCGACCGCCACTGCACGACATCGCTGACAATTCAATTAGCATAACATTAGCTTCCTTCTATGCATTTAGTTCTTTTTTTTATTCGATTCGTGCCATTTTGATATTGATGGTGGTGTACAAAAAATCAAGGAATTCGAAAAAAATGGAATGTGAGCGCGATTGGAAAATTTGTAGAGTAAACATGATGTTACAAATGTATTCACCGCATGATATTTCTCTATATATGCATACCAGCTTGCTACTTATGTTCTTTACTCCACTCACCGCTGTGTGTTTATAATGTACACTTTTTTATGGTGTCATTTGCATAAGCCGTTTTGAATGCGATGAGTCAAGCGAGGGGATAAGGATGGAAATTCGATCATCATGAAAGTGCACATGAAAATTTTTGAGCTTTACTTGACATAGAATTGAATATAATTTATGCCTTAGGTTTTAAGTATTAAATATTAGTAAAATTTTTGTGCGAATACAAATTAAATTTTTTAAAATCGTTAAAATTGAAATAATTTTTGGATTAGGATCATTCTTAAGGGTTCTGCATGGTTTGCGTCTATCCTGATTAAGTTCTGTGCGCACCCATCAGCAATCAACAATCAAAATCAAATAATTTTTGGATTAGGATCATTCTTGAACATTTTAAAAATTAATTTTTCCAAGAAAAAAAATTCAAATTAAATTCTTAAGCTTTCTCCATGGTTTGAAGCTCCTCCAAACATTATCCAGGATTAAAAGTGAAACGTGCAAAAAATCAATTTGAAGTATCTGAAAATATCATGTCGCATGCTTTCAATTTCTTTTTCGTGGAGGTATAAAAGCCTTCTTGAAAGCTTTACTAGAAGCTCTCAAAATCTTGTCATCAAATCCCCTCCAAGAATTGAAAAGATGACGACGTAAAAAAATCTTCTCGCAGCACATTTAAAGTTTAAGTAAATGACGCAGAAGATGAGAGAAAAAAATATTGTAAGAGTCGCTTAATGGATTGTCACAAGTTCAAAACACTGGAAAATGTTCATCTTAAATTGAATACGAAAAAAGCGAGTGCCGCGAAGTACAACTAGTTGCTCTAGCGTAACACACATTTTTTGGGATGTTAAATGGTGTGTTTAATACAAAGTGTTTGAAGTTTTCAACTGCGCGAATTTATACGTAAGATAACCTTTTATGTGTGCGAAATTTTTTTATGGGAAAATGATTTCGAAACTGAAATGGGAGGAAAAATTTATGGGCATGAGAATTTAGTTCATGAGTTGCAGGTTAAATTATCTCACAGTGTGTGAGGTTAATAATTTATTAAGTGCGTAAGTTGTGACAGTAGAATTGGTTTCAATTAATTAAGAGATAAATTTTTTCATGATTTTTAACTTTTGAAATGTCTCTTTGTATTTCTTATGTTCCCAGAAAAATTCTTATTGGAATTGAAGTTTTATCAAACTACAAAAATTTATCGATAAAATATGATTGATTACTATATTTAGTGGCATTTATTTAAGTTGAAATGTTTCTTATGAATAAAGAACAAATTTAAGCATCATTTTAAAAATTGTTAATTTAAATTTTTAAAAATCTATCAAAAACTATAAATCTTTAAAAATGAAATTGAGAAATGATATAAAAATCGAGGCTCAAATCCTAAAATTTTAAAATTTATATTTACATAATTTACTAATTTTTTTGATCAAAAATTACTTCATCTGCTTACTCATGACATAATTTTGCGGCACCTTCTCGTTGTTTTTCATTAAATTTTTTCCCACTAACCCACTGACGTTTGAATTGATGTTCATAACAGAGAAAAATTACAAAAAGTTCTCGATTCTCTCGAAAACTATACACCATAACCAAAAGCACATACATTCATATATTTATTAATGTGTACTTAAGGTATTTTTTCCGATGACGATCATGATAATTTTATCTTTGTATTTCTCTTTGCTTCGCACTGAACACAAACGGAGAAAAAACTGCCTCACGCACACTTTCGGCATCATTGATGGAAAAAAACTCTCTCACATATAATTCGCTAGTTGAGTTTTGACGAAGAGCCGTGTCGGAAGTGAAAAATTCAGCTACTCGAGAAAAAGAAAAATATCAAAAGTTTCAAATCATTCTATAAATAGCTCAGAATTTTCCCACAGTGAAATTTAACTAAATTACAAGTCCAGACATGAGAGAAATCGTGCATTTGCAAGTCGGCCAGTGCGGCAATCAAATTGGATCAAAAGTATGTGAATAAAAGTGTCATTAAATTACATAATGCTCTGTCGTTCTTATCTGGAACGAAAGAATACCGCAAATTACAAATTTACAACTATTCGAGAACTTTCTTTTCTCTTTCGATGAAGTCATAGATCTAAATTTGAGCTCTCGCATGAAGGTCATTGACTTATGCGGCTTGAAAATTACTTTACTTCACCTCAATTGTGCGAGATGCGCTATTGAACGAGTTTTTGTGCGGAAAAAAATTTCAATTTCGGAATCGATTTATTTTCAGCTTCATTTCTTCTTAGTTTCGCTTCGCCTTTTTGCCATCACATTTCGCACGACGATAAACAATTCAGGGTGGGACGAAAAAATATTTTTTTGTCAATTCTTGCGACGGAATAGAATTTTTTTTCATGTTGCGCGCGCGGAAATTGAGAGAAAGAGAGGAAATCAAAAATAAAAAAAATAAAATGCAAAGTCGGCACTCTAAATGTGTCGCATGTAAAATATATGTTAAAAATAGGTTGATGCTGATTTGCATGTGTGGCAATGGGTTAATTAAAATTTATAACTCCACATCACAATAAATTTGTTATTTTGTCAATGAATAACAATTAGAGTTGACACAAGGCGTGTGCTCGAGCTGTAAAATTGAAAAGTATTTCCTCAACTCTTTTATAAAATTATAAAGATAATGCGTGAAGTGTAATAAAAAGTTACTTTTTAGCTTTCGTGTCATTTCGTCGCTGGAAAGCGAGAAGTAAATAAAACATTAAACTCATGACACTTTTTTTAATGTTGACGACATTTTTTATTAAATAAGAGAAATAAGAAGAATTTATTTTTATGAGACTTTGTGTACATGAATTTTATATGTATGTATGCGAGCGGCATATTTGGAATTCCATGTTGAACGATAAATTGGCGGGAAATATTTGAAACTTGAGGTTATGAAATTAAATCTTTAATTTGCAGAAAAGTAAATTTGAATTAATCTGTGTTGAATAAATTAAAACTGCAAAAAACCATTCGACACCGATGACCGCATAAATACGACAAACAACAATAAAAAAATTACGAAACTCATCAAATAACTTTTTACGATCTAAACGTGAAACGATGACATCATGTTCAATTAGACCTCATTTAACCGCAATTCATAAATCACTATCTTGAATTTCCTTTAATTAAAAAATTGCTACTTACATCATCATCAACCTCGTTGCATATAACTTTTGATCGTTCAATGAAAAGAAGATAAAAGATTCATTTTAATTCAATTGAGAAACGCACCACGAGATAAAAAATTTGTTTTTGATAAAATTAAATTATTTTTTTATGATAAACGAGCGACGCCCACACAACTAACGAATATTTTTTTAGAAGAACGTGTGACACGTTGAGGGTAATAGAAATTTATTAGTTTTGCAAAAATATGAACCTCAATTTGACCTGTCGATGCATTTTCAGAGTGGGTGCATTTGATTTTTAAATTTCAATCAGAAAAATGAAACATCGAGAAGCTTTTAAATGACCTCACTTTGCCCACGCTGCATAAAAATCGATTTAAAATGCGCTACGATAATCTCGATGAATTATTAAAAACAATTTTCGTGTATCCTCGCATGTCAATTTCAATTTAAATAATTTTCCCCTTTACTCACATTCAAAAATTTATTTTTCAATTTATGCAGTTTTGGGAGATCATCTCGGACGAGCATGCCATTGATCCAAATGGTCATTATCATGGCGACAATGATCTTCAGTTAGCTCGTATTGATGTCTACTACAATGAAGTCAATGGAAATCGTTATGTACCACGTGCAGTGTTGGTTGATTTGGAGCCGGGCACGATGGACTCAGTTCGACAGTCACCATATGGAAAATTATTCCGTCCCGATAATTTTGTCTTTGGACAGTCGGGTGCTGGCAATAATTGGGCTAAGGGTCATTATACAGAAGGTGCAGAGCTTGTTGATTCCGTTTTGGATGTCATTCGTAAGGAAGCTGAAGGTTGCGATTGCTTGCAAGGATTTCAGTTAACTCACTCACTTGGCGGTGGCACTGGAAGTGGAATGGGTACTTTACTCATTGCCAAAATTCGAGAGGAATATCCAGACCGTATCATGAATTCATTCTCCGTAATTCCATCACCAAAAGTCTCAGACACAGTCGTTGAGCCTTACAATGCGACATTGTCGGTACATCAGTTGGTTGAAAATACAGACGAGACTTTCTGCATTGACAATGAAGCTCTTTATGATATTTGCTTCAGAACATTAAAGCTTCAAAGTCCAACTTATGGTGACCTCAATCATCTTGTCTCGGTATGTAAAATAATCGAGAAGATTTCATATAACAGTGCAAAAATAAATTATTTTAGTTTATGAGCGTTATAAACATTTTTTTTTCTCCGTCAGATAACAATGTCAGGTGTCACGACGTGCCTTCGTTTCCCGGGTCAACTTAATGCTGATTTGAGAAAGCTCGCAGTCAACATGGTTCCGTTTCCACGGCTTCACTTCTTTATGCCCGGATTTGCGCCACTCACTGCCAAAGGTTCACAGCAGTATCGTGCCTTGAGCGTTGCTGATTTGACTCAGCAAATGTTTGATGCCAAAAACATGATGACAGCTTGCGATCCTCGTCATGGACGATATTTGACAGTGGCTGCAATTTTCCGTGGTCAAATGTCGATGAAGGAAGTTGATGAGCAGATGTTGAATGTTCAACAGAAAAACAGCAGTTATTTCGTTGAGTGGATTCCAAACAACGTTAAAGTTGCTGTTTGCGATATTCCACCGCGTGGTTTGAAAATGTCATCGACATTTATCGGCAACTCGACTGCAATCCAGGAAATTTTCAAGAGAATTTCCGAACAATTTACCGCGATGTTCCGTCGAAAGGCTTTCCTCCATTGGTACACTGGCGAGGGCATGGACGAGATGGAATTCACAGAGGCTGAAAGCAACATGAACGACTTGGTGTCTGAATATCAGCAGTATCAAGAAGCAACAGCTGACGATGATGTCGAATTTGATGAGAACGAAGAAATCGATCAAAATCCAAATGAAGAATGTTAAACATAAAATATAAAGTTTTATCCACATCTATATCAAGTACACTAACCAGCATTCAACAATATATTTACCTCTCCCAAACCCTCCACTACCACCCACCCTCACAACCTTATCATCATCTCACTTTCAGCATTTTTTTTTTCAATGAAAAAAGTTTTTCATTATACATCGAACATTTATATCGTTGAAGCTGTATAATTTGCAATTTGCATAGATTGAATTTATGTGTTCGAAAAAAAAGCGTATTACCGAGCCATTTATATTCATTTAGAGCGAGAGGAACTTGAAAGGAATTTGTTAGTTGTTGAAAATTGAGCGTCGATGAAATAAAATGGTTAAAGTTTTTATCACAGAACAAAAAAAATTTAAAAGCGATTTTCTGATATTATAAATTTTCAGTTTTAACCCCGACCACCGGCATGAACTTTATTCTGAATACATTGTAGATGAAATCCTGCATAATTTAATGCAACAATAATTTTCAGACCATTTTAATAATTAATTTCAATTATTTTCCAACTGCTGTATTTTAAAAAAGTGGAGTGGGAGGTGAGAATGATTTTTTAGAGTGGAAACTTTGCATAATTTTATGAGATTATTTTTTTACTGTGTTTTATTAGAAAATCGTTATGAAAAATTTAAAATTTTATGAGAAGAAATTTTAAATTTAAAAAATACGTTAAATCAATCAGACAAAAATCTTTTTTAACCAAAAATAAAAAAAATTCCCAAAATATATTTAAAAGACTTTCTGAAAAATTTTTTTATAGTGTATAGAGACAAAAATGAAAAAAAGGCTTTCTATAAAAAAAACAACTAAAAGTCGTTTCATCAAATTTTTTCTCGAAGTCACTACAGTCGTGTCATTTGTTTATATATTTTGGAGCCTGGCAAACAAAACATGAGGGAGGATAAGCAGTACATGAAAGAATGCTTTACCATACATGGAGCTTCTCGACGGATAAAAATGTTACAAAAGACAGGTAAACAATTCATGATGAGTCTTTTCATCAATTTTATCAACTTTGAGTGTGTTAAAAATATTTTCGCCTTAAATGCTTAAAAAATTATTCATCAGTAGTTTTTTGAATGAATTCATTTATTTCGATCATAGAGAGAAATTTTCTGAATTTTACCAACTTTAATTTAGTCAAATTTTAATTGTAAAATTCCATTTATAAAATCTCACTCATCCTCAATAAAGCAAAAAAAATCCAGTTAATTTTTTCCATCAACTTCATTTTCTCACTACTGATATGGAAAATTTGTCGCTTTCCAGTAAATTTAACTCAAGCAGTAAATTACATTAAAAATTTAGCTCTTTTCGCCTCTCCATCAACTCAATTGCAGTGGAGAAATTTTTTTTTTGTTTGAACACTCAGCGAGGAGGAGAGGGTTGAAAATTGTTATGCGTCTACTTTCGAAAAATAAATTAAACTGTTGCATGCACTCGACAATGTTTGAAATTACATTTTCAACTTGTTCTTTTTACGGTATCGTTTTTTTTTCGATGCCATCATCGGACGAGATATTTTTTTTAAAAAACATAAAATGTCCAACTTTTCCTATGTGTATTCACTGGTGTGGAGGCATCATCAGTTTGCTGATGTAAAAAAACCACAATTGAGATAATTTTTTCCTCCGCCATCCCACTCGTTCGCTCTCTAGCTAGCCATCGTTAAACAAAAAATAATTAAAAAATTTATAGACGTGTACAATGGATGATGATGATGAGGGAAATTCAATTAAGACTTGCATTGCATGTACAAATATTTAGCAAACAACAACCAACCCCCAATATAATGTAATAATTTTTTTTATCGTGATGTTGCTGCGGGTGGCGCGAAAAATAAAAATCTCATATAAAATATTTAATTAAATGGAAATTCATGGCATATTTTACACTTTTAAATGTTGAGAGCGACGCGGGCGAAAAAAATTATCAACATGTAATGAAATGCTTTTTACATCGATATCAAATTGTCAAAGGACCTTTTTAAATTTGATGAAATTTCACAATTATAGAGGTGGAATTTCATCCGAGATATTCTGTTATATAAACTTCTGTAAAAGTTCCTCGACCCTTCAAATTTTCACCAAACTTTTATTTAAAGAATTTTTACAATTTTCATTGTCTTTGTATCGTTTGTCCAACGCTAGAAAAGCCGGCTGCGATGCCTTACAAATGCCGGTGTGCTATACATACAGAGCTGTGAACATGGTCAAATGCATACACAATATGAAGATGTAAAAAATCATCATTGAATGTTTTTTCAAGAACTTTGTTAGTGTGAATCAAAACATTTTCGATTATCATCGCCGTCACTATGTATGAGAGAATGGTTATGAATGTATTTTGTAATTACTGTTATTGACTTTTATAAAAAATATTTTCCCATACGAGAGAATTTCAGTCCTCGTGAAACCGCTAAAGTGTTTGGAGCTTCTGTTTGACTTCTTTAATAATTTATTTTTGTGAATTTCAAAATTTCATCACCAGTATTTTTTTTTTGATTGTGTAATCAGTTATCAGAACACTTTTTTTTTATCATGAGAGAAATTGTGCATTTGCAAGTTGGCCAGTGTGGCAATCAAATTGGATCAAAGGTGAGAACTGATAATGAATGTATTTGTGTGTTGCCCGTGATGGTGATCAGTTCATTTAGTGATTAATTAGAGTAAAATGAAAAATCAATTAACTTGGTTGCGGTAAATTTTTACACGCACGATCGATTAATTAAAGTTTTATTAAAAGTGTGAGTTTTTTTCATAATCAATTAGCTGATAAAATTTTGAGAAGGTAAAAAAACATGAATAGAATGTGATTTTTTGGGAGTTGATAACCTTGATCGGGAAGTTTTTTGTGTATGATAATTTTTTCCGTTAATTAAATCGCGGGACTTGATTTAAATTTTATTCATGAGGTGAAAGGCTTGATTTTGGGATGTGATAAATTTTTAGAAATAAAATCTAGTTTATAAAGGATTCGAACCTTAGTTTTATTAATTTTTATTAGCTTTTTGACAATCATAGTTTGAGTAAATTTAATTTCTAAGAATTAATTCAGAAAGTGATAGACTTTATTTTTTTTATAAATTTATACACAAAATTTTAAAATTTTAAAATTATTAAATTATCTAAAACTTTAATTTAAAATAATTGAAAAAATTCCTCAACTTCAAACATTTGCCGACAATAAATTTTTTCTTATCTTTTAAATACTTTCCGTGATTATTTCCTTTACTTTAAAACTTCAAAAGCTTTTGAAACTGTAAAAATTTCATCACTCAATGAAAACTAACATGTGCGAAAAATTACTCACAAAAATTTCCCACTAAAATGCCGGAAAGAAAAACTCGAAATTTGGCTTAATTCTTGAGAAAAAAAATAAAATCATCGATAGACGACGTGAGGCATGTGATGTATTAATAGAAGAATTGCCACATAAATTTTTTTCGTTCACAAAAATTGTGTGAATGGTCGCAGACATTGTATTACAATAGACGACTACATCGAAGAACGTAAAAGAGCGCGGCTTAACATAATTTTAATTCTCTCGTGCTCTTATCACATTATAAAACTGTAGTATGTGTAAAATTGTACACAAAAAGATATTTTACCGGCTTGTTTTTTTTTCACTCTCACGAGGCGAAATAAAAAGTTTGTTGGCACGTTCTTCATCTCTAAAAATGGCACCAATTCCTCCAAATCGTCAGCCTTTCGCTTTTTATTTGCCTTATTGCCTCGCCTCATGATTCTTCATGCAGAAAAAAGACGAATCGATTTTTTTTCGATGCCGCCGAGAACTTTTTCATCGAACTTAAAGAGGGACTTTTCAAAATCGATTTGTCTGACGCCTCGTGCTTATGCACTGCGCTTCCTATGAGAAAGTTTTTGGCATTTACATTTATTTGATACCGCTTAAGTTGAAAAATGAGAAATTTTGTCATTTTCGGTGGGAGATATAACAGCCGGAGACAACATTCAAGTCACAAAATGAAGCTTTTTAGGGGAAGTGTGAGGAGGTTTAAAAGTTTTCATGTTTTGTTAGGAATTTTTTATGAGATTTTAGATGGAATTAATTTAGATCGCGAATTATCAAAATTTAATGTTAATAGAATTTTAAATTCACAAGTTTTTCATGACATCAAAGAGATTTAAATTTTTTTAAAAATATTTTATGAAAACTAGCACAAAACCTAAAAACATGTTCACGAAAGTCTTTTTAATTACGTTCTAATTTCACCGTCGATCGTAAAAGATAACGAATATGTGTTCATGTGTCTGTTGAGCACCACATGCTTATCACACCAAACATTCATTTGCTATTAAGGAATGAGAGCAAAATGATGGAAAAACTTTTCACATAAAATTCGATTTTTTTCTCTTCTTTTCGATGTAGTTTTGGGAAATCATCTCGGACGAGCATGGAATTGATCCAAATGGCAATTATCATGGCGACACGGACTTGCAATTGGAAAGAATTAATGTGTACTATAACGAGGTGAATGGAAATCGTTATGTACCGCGTGCAGTGTTGGTTGATTTGGAGCCGGGCACGATGGACTCAGTTCGACAGTCACCATATGGAAAATTATTCCGTCCCGATAATTTTGTCTTTGGACAATCGGGTGCTGGCAATAATTGGGCTAAAGGTCATTATACAGAAGGTGCAGAGCTTGTTGATTCCGTTTTGGATGTCATTCGTAAGGAAGCTGAAGGTTGCGATTGCTTGCAAGGATTCCAAATGACTCACTCGCTTGGCGGTGGCACTGGAAGTGGAATGGGTACTTTACTCATTGCCAAAATTCGAGAAGAATATCCAGACCGTATTTTAAGTACCTTTAGTGTCATTCCATCGCCAAAAGTCTCAGACACAGTCGTTGAGCCTTACAATGCGACATTGTCGGTACATCAGTTGGTTGAAAATACAGACGAGACTTTCTGCATTGACAATGAAGCTCTTTATGACATTTGTTTTCGAACTTTGAAACTTTCCAGCCCGTCATACGGCGACCTCAATCACCTTGTGTCGGTTACAATGTCGGGTGTTACCACATGCTTGAGGTTGGTTAAGAGAATTTTTTTTATTACTTAAAATTTAATTTTGTCCTTTTTCAGATTCCCTGGACAGCTCAATGCTGATTTGAGAAAGCTCGCAGTCAACATGGTTCCGTTTCCACGTCTTCACTTCTTTATGCCCGGATTTGCGCCACTCACTGCCAAGAATTGTCAAAAATATCGTGCCTTGACCGTCTCTGAACTTACACAGCAAATGTTTGATGCCAAAAACATGATGACAGCTTGCGATCCTCGTCATGGACGATATTTGACAGTGGCTGCAATTTTCCGTGGTCAAATGTCGATGAAGGAAGTTGATGAGCAGATGTTGGGTGTTCAACAGAAAAACAGCAGTTATTTTGTTGAGTGGATTCCAAACAATGTCAAAGTTGCTGTTTGCGATATTCCACCGCGTGGTTTGCGTATGGCCGCCACATTTATCGGCAACTCGACTGCAATCCAGGAAATTTTCAAGAGAATTTCTGAACAATTTACCGCGATGTTCCGTCGAAAGGCTTTCCTCCACTGGTACACTGGCGAGGGCATGGACGAGATGGAATTCACAGAGGCTGAAAGCAACATGAACGACTTGGTATCTGAATATCAGCAGTATCAAGAAGCAACAGCTGACGAGGACATCGAATATGACGATAATGTCATTGAGGAAGAAATTCAAGATTAATTTTATTTATTAGTGAAAAGCAAAGGGATGAAAACTTTTAATATTTAGAAAAGCTTTAAATTTTATTAGTTGTCAGATGAATGTTGAAAAAATAATAAAGTTGGTGTCTTCCTAAATTAAATGATCAATAAAGTTTCTGCAAAAAATAAAAAAGCTTTTTTGAGTTTTAGAAATAAAAATTTAAAAACTTAAAATTTAAAACCCTTAAAATATTTTAATACAAGAAAAGTCTAAAATTTTCTCAATATTTGCCAAATTTTCTTGGAAGCTTTTTCACGTTCATAAAATCATCAAATAATAATTTTCAAATTTTCTTCATAATCACTGCGGCGTTGCTCGAAAATCAAATCAAGTGAAAATAAAGATAAATAATTTAATGATGCACGAAACCCTGTTAGCGGAATTTCTTTAGGATCAATAAAAAGTTCAGACTGAAAAACTCCATAATGAAATTTATCACTCGAGAGCTCTCTTCCATAGCTTTCGGGGGAGGGAAGGAAAAAAGGAAGAAGAAGAGGAAAAGGAACTTTAACGGCGGGTTAATAAATATAATTTCCCACAATTTCGACACTGTGAAAATGTAACAAAAACTCAGCGAGCGAAAGAGTAAGAGAGACTTCAAGGACTTAAAATGAGAGAGAGAATGATGCTGTGTGAGAGAAAATGAAGGTCAATGTACTAGATTTGATGGCATAAGGAGCGAAGCAACACTTGGTTGCTGTAACATATGCCAGAGTGTGAGAGAGGAGAGAAATCATTTTCCAACTGAATATCTCGAAAAAAATTCCTTTCTCGAGGATAATTAGAAATTTGTGTAGTTAATGAAACAATAATCGAGAATCTTATAAAATATTTAAAGGCATCACTCCTCTCGATACAACTGCGACTGTGCAAAATTTTTTATGTAACAAATTTTTCTTGAGAGATTTTTTTGCCATAATTTTACTTTTTTAAAACAAGAAAATCCATTACACAATTTATTTACGCATGTCCCGTTTTACCTTGTTCCATGCTCTCAAACCTTGCACAACATCCGGCGAGCGTTCCAAAAAATCTTTTTAATAAATAATGAGAAATGGCTAATGAAAAAAAAAGTTTCATCTCCCTCGATATGTTTACCCAAGAGCCTGAGCTCGGATTGACTCTCCTTAAGCTATTTGTGTATGAAGTCATGTCCTGGTGCTCCGAAATCAAACGATAAATTCAATAGCAGTGAACTGAGTGAGAGCATCATCTCGTACGTGACAATCAAAAACGCATTAAGCACCATAAATGCCGTTTCTATGTCAATATCGAGAACTCGCTCGTATGTTTGTGGATTCAAGGGTGAAAATTAAATTTGATCGCTTTATGATTTGATGAAAATTTTACAGTTTAAACGTCTTTAATGAGTTGATTTAAGAATTAATGGTTTAATTAAATTAAATTTTGAGATTTATTTTATTTATTTGAAAACGTTTTGTACTGAAAGCTCAAAAAATCTCTTTAAAAATAAATTAATCTTTCACTACAAACTCATTTTTAAAAAAATCCCGTTAAATTTTCAATCAACTTAATGTTGCTTTAAATTTAATTAAAGCTTCTGAAATTTTTAAATCAGGTTAAACTCAGATGAGCAATTTCAAGTTACATTTTAATTAAAAAAATTTCCTTCACCATAAAATCCAACGCTGCTTTAAAAGTGCAACACAAGAATCAATTAGAGAAAGAGTTTTTCTTCTCACATCTCAGCCACACAATGAAGGTTTCTCCTCATCATCATTTCGACTTCTTTTATTTCCACCTCAATGGCACATTTACTGACTTCCTTGAGCTTCTGATGTTGAATAAAAGGTGAAACAAAAAAAAGGCATCATCGAAATGAAAATGTTTCCTTCATTTATTTTTTCCTACCATTTTTATCTCTTTTTTTGTATTGTACATGAAAGAAGTCTTTTTTCCACCTCCGCCTATTTTTGATGTTTCCGAAGTTAAACATTGAAACGAGGTGCGGAAAACTCGCAATTATCAAATTATATTGAATATTTTTAAATCCAAAAAAGATTCAATTGAAGTATTTCGAGTTTCCCACCCCTGCATTTGCATGCTCACATTATCTGTGTGTGCGTCGTCTTTTATTATTCTTCATCGTATACAGAAAACTTTTCTAGCGAATTTATATAGCAACAGTGGCTGTGTTATGTGTACATGTTGCTTCAATTTAATGGATGAACTTCTTCACAAGGTGTATAAGAGAGAAATGATGCTTCGAAGTAATTTCGAGAGTGTTTTTATAAGCTTTTTAAGACTTTTTTTCGGGTTGTATAAAAGTTGAAGTGCTACAACTTAATTTTCTAGGTTAAAATTTTGGAGCAAAAATATTATCGAGTTAATACATTGAAGTGCAGTCAGCCAAAATATTTTAATAAGCAATTAATTTTCTTGCAGATTCCAATTTCTGTCTTTTGAGAGCTTTTATATGCGTTAATTTCAAATGTTTGCCGATGAATGAGCAGAAAATATTTTTTCTTAATTCAATATCGAATTTTTTTTACTAAATTTATAAATTTTTAATAAAGTTTTAGCTTTAACACAATTTTTTACTGGAAACAATTTACTGCAATTATTTTAAATGTGTTTGAAAGTCAAACTAAACAAATTTATTGATTCTAAAATTCTCAAGAGATAAAAAATTGAATAAAATTGAGAATTTTCTATAATTTTCTTCAGTTTTAAATTTATCTGTATCAAAAACGATTTTAAAAAATGGAAGCGCAAAAAAATTTATCAAAATGTGCTGGACTTTTGCAGTTTTTCGGCCTTTTATATTTTTCAAACAGTTCAATGAAAAATTTCGGAAAATATTCTTCAAAATTTTACACTTTTTACTTCTTCTTACTTTTTATTTTACTTTCAACTTTGATAATTTTTTTCTGTATTATGATCTCAAGAGAAACACCAGAAATTCTCAGTGCTCGAAATGCTTTAAATTACATGATGCAAAATTCACTTTTCGTTGGATTTATTTTCGTTATTTGCACGAGTTTGACTCAATCGTATTTAACAACTCAAAAGTTGAAGAAAATTTTCGAAAACTTTATCAAAGTTTCTGAGGCGTTTCGAAAAGAGTTTGGTCATGACGTCAATTATAAAGAAGTTAAAAAAGGATTTTTTAAATTAGTCATTCAAATGTTTTTATTTCATATTCTGAACCAAATTGTAAACGTCACTTATGAAATGTACAATGGCACGCATAACTCCATCGCAAAATCTCTTTTCGGGACAATTCCTTTGGCATTTCTCGGCATGACAGTCCAAAAATATTTATTTTTCATCAACTCTGTTAATTATCAATTAAATCAAGTTAAGGATTTCTTTGTAAAAATTTTAATTCAAAGAAACTTTCGTGGATTTATTCAAGTCGCAAATAAAAAATCAAAAATTGAAGTTTTAATTGAGGTCAAGATTAAAAATTTGCTGAAAATCTACAACATAATTTACGAAAATTCAATTCTCATCAACAAGTCAATGGGTCTAACAATGTTGACGGCAATTTTTGTTCTAGTAATCGCTTTAACATCTGCAGGTTACAGAATTTTTTTAATTCTTGTCGGGAAATTCGATGCCGATAAAATTGGCGGTGTCGTGTCTTCAATTCTGTGTTCTTTCTATGTTTTATTTATGGTGGTGTTTGCATGTGATAGAACTAATAGAACGGTGAGTGTGATGGGAGTTGAAAGCAAGAAGTGGAAAATGGCAATATTTAAATTAAAAAATATTTTTTGGATAATAAAAATTTTCATCATAATATGCCCACTTACAAAAGTTTTTTCACTCATTTAAATTTTTAGAATTTTTTGAGTATGAAATTTTTTATTATAATAATTTTTTTTATTCAGGTTTCCGAGATTCTCGTCACAATTAATAAAATTACATCAGAAGTTGAACTCAACTCTTCAACTATGGAAATTCTTCAAAGCTTTTACATGCAATTGAACATGCAACCGATTCAATTTACGACCGCTGGATTTTACACAATTAATTTACCATTCTTAGCTGGAATATTTACGGGAATTGCTTCATATCAAAGTAAGAAATTATTTTTAATTTTCGCTTTAATATTTTAAATTTATTTTCAGTTATTCTTGTTCAATTTTATACAGCTTAAAATATTAAAAGAATGTTTAATAATATTATTATGGAAAATATTGAGTAATATTTTTTAATCATTTGTGTTTGAAATATAAAATCTGTGTAATAAAAATTTAATCAATAAAATTATTTCTTAAACTCTGAATGTCGTTTTTTATATAAAACTCTCAAGTCGTCTTATATTTCACGATGTACTTAATGTCAGTGCATGGCGGAAAGCAATCGCATTTCAAAATAGAACAGTTGGACATGACTTCATGTTTCAACCATCTCTTATGAGCTGTCTCCTAGCATCTGACATCAACTAAATCACAAGCACGCGTCGTCCTATTTTGCGGCGTTGAAAATCTGACGCACTCACATTCGAGAAGTGGAAAATTTGTTAGGCAATCGGACTCGTATTGGAAAAATTTCAGATGACGTTCGACATTGAATTTTAATTTTTTATTCGCATGTGGAAAGCGTGTGAGTGAAAAATCGTAGAGTAGCTTTCAACAAATATGGTGATTCAGGGGTGCTCACTAAAGATAATTTTTAAATTCAAATCTTTGAAAATTTTGACACAAAGCAAAGAAAAAATCTTATATTGAAATATATGTTTTCCTTTATAATTATTTTGTGTTTTTACACTAATATCCATGTACACAATATCTCTTCATCATTTTAATTATTTAATGGGAGACAAGTCGTTACTAATAATTGAACAACATGTTGATGATAGCAAGCATAAGAAGAGATGTGTCTAATGCACATTTTAAATTGATGAATTATGGTCATTTGTCAATTATACTCTAATTAATATCATAATAATACTGACGGGTATTACAACACATAATTATATCATCAGTAATTTAATTAAGATGACAAGGGACGGAAATTTTATAATTAAAAAAATTGTTGATGAAAAATTTAATTTATGGAAATAAAACCTCAAACTTGTCATTTAAATATTTCTCTTATAATTTCAGAAATTGAAAATTACTTTAAATTTGTGATTTTCTTGCAACTAAATTACAATAATTAGAAATTATTTCCTTAAATCACGTGCGCATATGGCGAGACGGAATTTTTTAAATGCAAAATCCCTCGCGTATTGCAAATAAATCCCTACAACACACAACAAACCCAATTTGAAATTCTCTATTGCATTTCGCCGTTTGTATGCTGAAGAAATAAAAGGGAAACGAGCTCTTGTAGAGTTCGAAAATATCCAGTTGCAAAAAATAAGTTATAATCACACAAAATCCTCCAGCAACCGATCACCGAAATAAGTGCAAGTGTTCTGTTCACAGTCATACCAAAACAAGGGGTGGACACTAATTTTTTGTTAAAATTAAATCCAGAGATTTAGGTTAGGATTGATTTAAAATTTTAACTTAATTCCAAAAATTTATATCCGAGTGTCCTCTCCCATTTCATTACTACACAGAAAATTGCATTTTATTCCTCATTCTTTGCACAGGGAATGGACACAGATGTTTTATATCCATGCATTGAACCATTTACTGCACATACAGTGCTGAGACGACGGAGAGAGCTAGTGAATGGATGTTGAGGAGAACAAAGCATTAAATGGTTGAAAAGGATCAATTGAAATTGATATCGCTTCCCCTTCTCTCTCTCACTCTCACTCGCTCTGTGTAAGGACTCTCCGTGCACTGAATGCACATTTAATCCAGGAAAACTGCTTCAGCATATTTCAACTAAATGAAGGGAAGCGATGTGAGTGAGTGAAGTATTAAGGAGGGGTAAAAAACACATGTAATTGCTTGGGATTAATGTCAGTTTATGTATATTATTTTTTTTTTTTTTTTTTTTTTTTTTTTTTTTTTTTTTATTTTTAAAATTAAAATAAAAAAATTTTTTTTATTTTTTTTTTTTATTAAATTAATTTTTTTTTTTTTTTTTTTTTTTTTTTTTTTTTTTTTTTTTTTTTTTTTTTTTTTTTTTTTTTTTTTTTTATTTTTTATTTTTTTTTTTTTTTTTTTTTTTTTTTTTTTTTTTTTTTTTTTTTTTTTTTTTTTTTTTTATTTTTTTTTTTTTTTTTTTTATATTTAAATTTTTTTTTTTTTTTTTTTTTTTTTTTTTTTTTTTTTTTTTTTTTTTTTTTTTTTTTTTTATAAAAAAAATATTTTTTTTTTTTTTTTTTTTTTTTTTTTTTTTTTTTTTTTTTTTTTTTTTTTTTTTTTTTTTTTTTTTTTTTTTTTTTTTTTTTTTTTTTTTTTTAAAAAATTATATATATTATATAATTTTTTTAATTTTTTTTTTTTTTATTTTTTTTTTTTTTTAAATTATATTTTTTTTCTTTATTTTTTTTTTTATTTTTTTTTTAAAAAAAATTTTTTTTTTTTTTTTTTTTTTTAATTTTTTTCGCCAAAATTATATTTTTTTTTTTTTTATAAATTTTTTTTTTTTTCTTTGTTTTGTTTTTTTTTTTAAAAAATATTTTTTTTTTTTTTTTTTTTAAGGGTTTTTTTTTTCAGAAGTATTATTTTTTTTTTTTTAAAAATTTTTTTTTTTTTTTTTTTTTTTATTTTTTTTTTATTAAAAAATAATTTTAAATTAAATTTTTTTTATAAATTTTCATTATTGCCCCAGAAATACCACTAATTTTCATTTTTCAGAACTATGGGGTACTAATCTAAGACAGCGGAGCTATTGGAAATGGCAACGCCGTTTGCAGACCCATCTTGTTTTATATATGGAATTTTCTGGCCTCAACTGTCTATAAATCATATTCTTATGTTTAATGCAAGGAGGCATGAAAAGAGGAAATTTGTTTATTTTCAGAAAAAATAAATGAAAATTGCCAAAAAACATTACCGTAAATAAAGCAGTCATCAGATGTCAGAGGGAGGTGGAGGAAATTTTTAAAAAATTATGATTCGTAAAATATTTTGATGCTAAAAAATGTTGGAAATAAAAAATCATTTTAGGAAATATCCGCATGTATGCGAACATATATACAACTTTAATATCAAATGCGATTGCATGCAAAAAGATTTTACTTAATAAAAGGCATATATGCAGCATGTTTACTATGCATGTTCGCATGTATGCGAAAAATAAAAGTTAATTAATTTTGATTTTAAAAAAATTCTCCGCCATCCTCTCAAAATATTATTTAATAGTAAATGCACATACAAAAAATCTCTCGTGCCATTAGAGCATCAGCAGTGAGTTAAGCTTATAAATTTCGACATTTTAAGGACGAGCGAGCAACAGAAATCCGGATAAAAATTACACTCCTGAAATTGACTTTTTTATGATGTTAAAACAACAATCAGAGAGAGGGGTAGAGTGTGCGATTAGTGCCATGTCTCGACATGTCAATGCGATAAAATTGTTTTTATAGCTAGTCAAATCTATCGATTGACTTTCTCGATAAATTCCTGTTGCTTATCCTTTAAATTCCTTCGTGAGCGGTCTGCAAACTCTCCCTCAACATTAATGTGGACTTTGACACTCGACACATACACTTAAAAAGGACATCGAGACATAATATTTACTCTCATTACACTTGAGATATAATTTGAGCACTTTTTCGTGTTCGTCCTTTTTTAAAAAGGGAGAATGAGAGCAATTGACAGTCTATAAATGGCACTTTTGTCCACATATCGACACATATTGTGTGCAGCTAATGGCATCATCTTGAGATTGTGATTGAAGTGAAATGTTCAGCCAATAAATGATATTAAGAAATTTTTCAAGTATTAAAAAATATTTTCATGAACATTTTTGATAACTCAACTCACCTCATAACGTTATAAATTATTCTCAGAACTTTCACAAGTGTTTTCCTATTCAACTAAATTTACTCAAGTGGCATCTCGAGACTATAAAAACGGAGCGACAATAATAAATCACTTCAGTTTTAATTAATTTTTCAAGATGAAATTTTTAATTTTTCTTTCGCTGATTTCATCGACTTTTGCAATTAATTTGAATTGCAATTTTACAGTTGAAAAAAATTGGGCGAATCTTGGTGACACTTACACGTGTAAAGGAGTTTTGGAGAATTTAAATGACAGACAAATTTATTTGCAAGGAATTCATCATGAAGGAATGGATAACAGTGATGTTGAGATGGTTTTCGTTGCTAATAACACAAATTTAAATTACATACCCGATTTTAGTTCTCAATTCAAAAACCTCAAAGCTCTTTATTTAAGCTCAAATGGAATTAGAAATTTAGATGGAAATGAACTCAACAATTACACAAATCTTCGATGGATTTCATTGAGTCGAAATAAAATCGAGTTCGTGCCTGGAAATTTTTTTGCACTTACTCCAAAAATCGAGACAATTTTTATGTATGAAAATCAAATTCGTGCAGTTGGAAATAATTTATTGAGCTCACTTTCAAATCTTTTAACTGCAAATTTTAACAATAATTTTTGCATAAGTCGAACTGCTTCAACTCCAAGCGATCTTCAATGGCTTATGTATTATTTGTTGATGAATTGTTCCAAAGAAATTCAATTCAGCACAACTGAGGAACCAACAACCACAGTTAAGCCTATCCCACAGCCAACTTGCGGCAAAGGAAGCATAACCGAGAGAATTTGTTACCTCGAGACGCAAAATGAAACCTCTCTTTTTTTAATATTAAAAAAAAAATTTAAAAAAAAAATAATTTTAAAAAAAAAATTTTTTTTTGAAAAATTTACCTACCCTTTTTTATTCCCCCTATTAAAAAAAAAAAAAAAAAAAAAAAAAAAAAAAAAAAAAAAAAAAATATTTTAATTGTTTTATCTCCTCTTAGAAAACCTTTTTATTTTTTTTTTCCTTTTTTGGGATTTTTTTAGCCTTTTTTTTTTTTTTTTGTTTTTTTTTTTTAAAATTTTATTTTTTTACACTAGGGGCCAAAAATGGTTTTGGAAAAATCCAAAATTAATATATAGCGGAGCTATAATTTTATTGAGAAAAAATCAAGATCTTTTGAGGCAGCTCGATGACGTCAATCGAAAGCTCGATGATATTTCGGAAAATCTATTTGGATTCACACAAGTTCAGCAAGCGCTTTTGATGAGTTTGCCATTAAATGAATTTAAATTAAATGAAAGCAATTTTGAGGTTGAGGAAAAAAATTTAAAAGTTGAATAAAAACTTAAATTTTTGATTTCCTGTTAATTTTGTTTCAGTTTAAGAATAAAATCTTTAAAGTCAACTTTTTATTTACTCAAGTTTTTTTCATTAAATTTTTTTTACTTCAACAATCTGAAAAAAAAACTGTATAAAATTTTTTGAAATCTGTAACAAAAATTCATATTTAAAAAAATTTAATTAATTTTTATAATTTTTATTTTCATACTTTTTCAGATATTTTTTTACAATTTTTTCCGTCATTACTTAAAGAAGCTTAAATATAAATACTTTGTTCTTCATAATTTTCATCATCCTTAAGTGAGTGTGTGAGTGAATGTGAAAAGTCATTTTTCAATGAATTCCTTTCATTATTTCTATTCAACAAGCAGAAAACTTGAATTTTTCTTCTCTTTTCTTCCCTCAAGAAGTTTCATTACATTTTTTTCAGTGATTTTTTTTCAAGCACAAAGAATTGTTGAGAGTTTAAAGTGGGAAGTTATAGCAACTACTTGAGAAACATTTCTCCCCATCAGCACACAGTTTTATGCCCGAATGCCTTGCACATCTCATACAATAATTGGATTGGTCCTTATTTCATACAGTTTCTATATATTTTTTATATAGCGAATATCTACAATTTTCTTCATCTCATTCACTCGCAATTAATTGAACGAAAATGTCATTAACATTTCTCAATTTATTTACAAAAATATTCTTTCTTTTTACATTTTAAGGGGGTGAGAGTGGGATTTAAATTTCGAGGAAATTTTTTAAAGAAAACTCACGCAAGAACCGAAGGCGGATTTTCATCATAAATAGCAAAAAGTAAGAAATCGAAAGAATTTTTCATCGCAAACATTTTGAAAACTTTTTTTTATTCAGTTTCGTGTCATTTTTTTGATTGTCCTGAGCTCTCAATTTATCACGCGCGATCCAAAATAAAAATCGAAAGATTTTTCAGAGGAGTCGCACGGCGTTTGAGTGAAAATGTCAAAATCAAGAGAAAAAGTTTAAATTAAATCGAAAGAATTCGTAGGCAAATTTTTTTATATCTTTTTATGTTTCGACAATTTTGCCAATTTTATATAAATTTATTATTTGAAGAAGCCAAAAAAATTTTATTCTTAATTTAGTCAATTTTTTATCGATCTTTATTGTGAGAGTTTAGAGAAAGTCTTTTGACGGGTGAAGAAGAAAGTTTTAAATTTTTTTCTGTTGTGTGAAAAATAATTGGATGGAAACTCAAAATTTATCATGCGAGGAAACTTTTTAAAAATACACTACTGATATTTTTGCTATACATTTTGCTGAAATATTTTTGCGTATTAAAATTAAATACAATTTTCAAGGGTTGAAAACTTTTAAATCTTTCATAATTTTCCATCCCTTGAAAATTTTGTATCATTTTTGTAACCTGCATTTCATATTCTATTTAATTCTCTACTCAAAGTATCTTCAAATCTACGATAATAATCTTGATGAATGTAATTTGAGATGATGAAGATTACTAAAGGATGAGAAAATTTAATTAAAATTCATATTGAAGTTGAATGAACGTAAATTTTACTCTTGGCAGTGATTTGAGTGAGATTCTAATTGATTTCTATTATTTTGTAGAGAAAATGAAGATTTTTCATCTTTAACGAATTTCATCGTCTTTTGAGTGTAAAAAATCGAAAGTTAATTTGTCACGTACAAAAATCAATTTTTAAAACTTTTAAGGGTGGGATTTTTTGTCTAGTCGGTGATTAAATTTTGGGTGTTTTATTCGAGTTCAAGGTGTGAAAACTTTCGAATTAATATTTTTTAAAAATTTCCAAATCTCGAACTCAAAAAATTCTTTTTGCTCATTTTTTTTGATATGATTTCTTCTTCATCACGTTTCATTATTCTTCACTTTTTTATACTTTCCAAATGGAGCACGAGAAAATTTCTCATTTGAATTTTATTCCATTTCGTTCATTTCTCAGGTTTTTCAGAGATTTTTAATGTCATTGTCAATGGGCTGGAGAAATTGCGTTATCGATATTTTTTTCTTTCGGCAAATCGGGAATTCATGTAACAGAAACAGCTTAAATCCATTGATATTTTCATTTCATGCCAAATCGTGCATGTCTTCGAGCAGAACGTGATTATGGAAGGAGCTTGAGCTTTGGAGCGAGTTGAAAAAGCGAAGGACGGAAAATTTATTCTCGAGTGAATTCGCAAAACATTTAAATGCATTTACTGAATGTTCATAAAGGAGTGGAAACTATTGTTAAATATTTTAATGTTTTGCTTTAAAATATTTTTTAATAATTTTTATTGTAGGAAAATTCTTTAAAAAATCAGTGTCCACCCCTTGTCTAAGTAAATTTTTACTAGTTACACAACCCATTAATTAGTTGGGATTTAATTCTGCCTTCGAAAGCCCACAGAGTATTATTTTAATATTATTACGGAAATACCTGGAAAATTTTCTATAAATTTAATTCAAAAGCCCTCGAGATTCACTTCACGAAAATTGTCAACCCTCGCTAAATTTCCACACACGTTAAAAAATTTATAGCTTAAATTTTTAACCTTTTTTACTTTTTCATTTTGTGACGTGAAAACATAAAAAGTGTTTTAAGCGACATTCAACAATTTGATATTTATAGCTTTGGATTCTTTATCGACTAAAATCAAACGTGAGAGTTCCCTTCTCACTCCAAATGCTCCACATTGCATCATAATTTATTTCTTTCTCAACTCAAATGTCGAATATTAAATTTTTTTCTTTATCAAGAAAACTTTTTTCGAAAATTGAAAGAAAATAAAAATTCCATTTATGATTTATGACATCAAGTGACATTCCATCGACACATGCAACTTCAACAAAATTGAATTCACTTTTCGCATTGGCAAATTTGCAGAAATGACATTTGGATTTTTTTGCACATTTTTTTCCTCTCTTAGCTATGTGTGTGTCTATAGCAAATATGCAATTTTTTTTATTTACATTTTTTACAATCTGAATTTGTGCACATGGATACAACCCGTGCTGCATTCTTCGTCTCTTTATATTTACAAAAAAACTCTTCCATCATGTGCAAAATTATTTAATAAAAAAATTTCATCTACATTGTTCGTGAGCTCTCGTCATATGTTCTTTTTCACTGGACTGCAATGCATTTCGATCGCATCGCAATGATTTTATGAACTTTTTTATATTTACAAAAATCAATTTTTCAAAACTATACAAGAAGGGCGCGATAGAGAATAAATCATAGGATCAGCGAGAGTTAGTGAGCACTTTGGGATGAGACGCGGCAATCCTAATCTATAGTCAGCAGTTTTTCTTTTATTTTCAGGCGATTTTATTTTATTTTTTTATATAACTTTTTTATTTTTGAGAAAAAGGCACGAGGGGAAGAAAAATTTTAATTTCAAGTTTTTCTCAAAAAAAAAATAAAATGGGAAAACAGATTTGAAATTTTATTTTTTTTTTTTTTTTTTTTTATATCTTTATTTTTTTCTTATTTTTTTTTTTTTTTTTTTTTTTATATTTTTTTTTTTCCCCTTTTTTTTTTTTTTTTTTTTTTTTTTTTTTTTTTTTTGTGTTTTTTTGTTCTTTTTTTGCATTTTTTTTTTGCTTTTTTTTGTATTTTTTTGTTTTTTTTTGTTTTTTTGTGTTTTTTGTTTTTTTTTTTTTTTTTGTTTTTTTTTTTTTTTTTTTTTATTTTTTTTTTTTTTTTTTTTTTTTTTTTTCATCGATTTTTTTTTTTTTAATTTTTTCTTGTTCCCCGTGGTTTTTTTAAAAACAAATTAATTTTTTTTTTTTTTTTTTTTTGTTTTTTTTTTTTTTTTTTTTTTTTTTTTTTTTTTTTTTTTTTTTTTTTTTTTGGAATTTTGTTTTTTTCCCCCCCGGGGGCCTTTTTTTTTTTTTTTAAATTTTTTTTTTTTTTTTTTTTTTTAATTTTTTTTTTTTTTGGAATTTTTTTTTTTTTTCTTTTTTTTAGGAATTTTTTTTTTTTTTTTCCAGGAGTGCCACTATTTTTCTTTTTTTAAAACTATGGGGTACTAATCTAAGACAGCGGAGCTATTGGAAATGGCAACGCCGTTTGCAGACCCATCTTGTTTTCCCATAATTTTTCGTCAATTTTTGGAGCTGCGCGTGGAATTGAATTTTTTTAAAACCTTCAAGAAATTAAATAATTTTTTATTTTTAACGGATTTTTTGAAATAAAATCAATCATAAATTTTCAAAAATTAAAGTCACTGAAATTTTCCTCATTGGATCGCAATTAAACACCGAGGGTTGCATACTTTAAGGCGCTGGATATTTCCCTCATTTCAATTTTAATGACAGATTTAAAACATCACGCAATTTCATATCTCATTCGGAACACAAAAAAAAATAATTAAATCACATTTAAAGCGGGAAGGGCGAACGAATGTTTTTTTTTATGGTCGGGGACATTTGAAAGGAAATTAAAAACATTTCTGGTTGATATCAGCGATCTCTCGCTTGGCGGTGGCTCTCTGCTTGTGGCAGATTGTGTTTGTATGTGCGGTCATATGACCCAAGAGAAAAATTAATTAGCGCTGAAATCTGCCAGCATAACAGTCAAGCCTAAAAAGGATTTTTCACTGTAATCTTTGCGAGATTTTGAAACCAAAAAAAATTCAACCCACGCAGCATTAATTAGAGCATGAAATTCAAATCAAGGATTAATATTAAATTCATATGTGTTGTATGTGTTGACAGCACGAGGCGGATGGAGAAATTTCATCATGACGTCGGATGGGAGGAGAAAAAGAGAAAAGCTAGTAGGAAAATTTGTGTTAAAATTTAATTTTTTTTTTATTGTCAAAAAATCTTTTTCCTTGTCAACATTGGAAAATTTTCTCCTCACTCATAATTTTAAAATTTATGTATGAAAATTTTCTCTCAAACATGCGTTGAAAATTTTAAAACAAGATGGGTCTGCAAACGGCGTTGCCATTTCCAATAGCTCCGCATAGATTAGTACCCTACTCCGTTGCAATGGGCATTAGTGGCACTCTTGGTTAATCATGATGGACATTCCTCAAAAATCGTCAATGTCAATCGATTCCCGATGCAATGACGAGTTCAACGACATACATGAAGCCATAGTTCTGAAAATGGTCATTAGTGGCACTCCTGGCCGGCCATGATGGACATTCCTCAAAAATCGTCAGTGTCAATCGATTCCCGATGCAATGACGAGTTCAACGACATACATGAAGCCATAGTTCTGAAAAATGGAGATTAGTGGCACTCCTGGCCGGCCATGATGGACATTCCTCAAAAATCGTCAGTTCCATTCGATTACTGGTCAAATTACGAGTTCAACGACATACATGAAGCCATAGTTCTAAAAAATGGACATTAGTGGCACTCCTGGCCGGCCATGATGGACATTCCTCAAAAATCGTCAGTGTCAATCGATTCCCGATGCAATGACGAGTTCAACGACATACATGAAGCCATAGTTCTGAAAAATGGTCATTAGTGGCACTCCTGGCCGGCCATGATGGACATTCCTCAAAAATCGTCAGTTCCATTCGATTCCTGGTCAAATTACGAGTTCAACGATACCCATGAAGCCATATAAGAGAAAATTTGTATGAAAAAGGACCTTTTTGCACTCAAGGACGGTCCTTGGAGGGTCGTACCTCAAAACTAAATACTTCTTGCACAACTAGAACCAAAACCCGATCTTTAGCCATAAACCCGAATCAAATCCAACCAGCCGTTCTTGAGATATGGCGTTCACTAAGATCGTGAGAAAGTAAGAAAGTAAGAAAGTAAGAAAGTGAGAAAGTGAGAAAGTGAGAAAGTAAGATGACTTAAATGGCTCTAACTCCTCGTAGGATCAACCGATTTCAAATCTGTTTTCGCCAGTTTGTAGGGTTTGGCTAGGCCTATCATTTGAGTATATGTTTTGGCATTGCACAATGTAATGTCTTGGCACTAGGGGCCAAAAACTGGTTTTGGAGAAATCCAAAATTAATATATAGCGGAGCTATAATTGCTCATCATCGTCAGCAGTCAGTCACTCAACATGACGACGATGATATGCCGGTTTTGAGCGGGAGGAGTGAGAAATATTTTTTGGGGGGTGGCAAACCTACTTTAATTAACAACATGTTTTTCAAGCATATTCGTGTGAGTGTGTTTGATGTGGTTGCGATGTGACTTTTTGCGAGCGACACACGAATAGTGAAATTTTTACGCGGTTTTCGAGTGAGAAAAGCAGAAAACATGTTGACGATGAAAAATGGAAACTTCGCCCTACAAGGATGTTTACGAAAATTTTCGCTACAATTTACAAAACTTTTTTTGTCATTTTCAATTATTACGAAATGTAAAACAAAGTTTTTTTTATTATTAAATTCACTAAAATTTCTCATCATATAAATTAAAATTATTTTTCTTTTCAGCTGGCTCTAAAAGTTAGGCTTACACTACGGAAAAAATTTAAATCCCTACTGCATCTCAGAGCTCTATTTGTTAAATATATAAATTCTACTTGATCAATCACTCAATTTATGTACAATTGGATGAGCTATTAATTTTCACAATTTTATTCACTTAATTTTTTAACGATTTCTTTTTTTTACAACAAAAGATTTTCTTTTGAGACTTAGAAGGGGGTGGGAAGGATAGAAATAGGTTGAAGGGTGTTTTGCAAAAATTTGAAATTATCTGTTAAAATTCCGGTGTTCAAGAATATTTTGCTTTTTTTAATTTTAATTTTTTATGCTTGAGTTCGATTCCCAATGCGGACTTTTTTTTATTAAAAATATTTTTTTCTTGCAAAACACCCTCAACTAATTTTATGACGTAATATTTTAAAAAATTTCTTAATGGCCTTTCTCTGACTCATCATGATACTATCAAAATTTTCCTTACAACTCATCATAAATCTTCTCGAGTGAAAATTAACAAAAAGAAAATTTTCTTCACATAACAATTTATTTTATTTTTTGAAGCTGTAATTACACAATGAAAAATTTCCTTTTATTTATGAAGAAACATGACCAAAACTCTCGTTTTCTCAGGAGGTCATGCACATGCATGTTGAGCTACTGTTTGACTGAGGGGAGAGAGAAAATAAATTTTTCCTGTTTCTTTCTTCCTTTCTCACTTAATTCAACTAGTCATCGTACTTAATCACTTTTGTGTAAATTTTTCTTGCAATTTTTTGCCTCCTCCGTTTGTATGCAGAGGCGAGTAAATTTCATTCTTTTCACGGACAAATGAAACTGGATGAGAAACAGATTTTTTTGCACAAATAAACCAAAAATTTTCTTCATTTTTAATTCCATCAAATTTTTTTTGTATCTTTTATCAGGTTTAAAATCCAGTTAATTTTTTTCCATGCCACAATTTTGAGAAGTACAAAAAGGAAACATTTAAATATCGATTTTATTTTAAAGAAGTCCACTTTGGAGATTTTCTTATCTTCAACATGTAAATTTTTTTTGTGAGTCAGTGAGTGATGCAAGGAAAAATATTTTTTATCTTCGATAATTTTATATTTTTTTTTTGTGTAAATTCGATTTTTCTCTACAAAAATCAATTCATGTCTTATAATTCTAATAATATTTAATGATATTATGTGTGTGTGAGTAGTTTGGCGATGAGACGTGGAGGATCAAGAGTGGTTACGATAAAATCGGTTAACTGATTTTATCAAAACACTTTAATTCTTTATTATTTCTGCAGTTAATTAATTTATAATCCATTAATTCATTAATCTATTCAGTTATGTAATATTCAAATAAACTCGATTGAATTTCAAATGAGCTTAACTCTTCATCCTCCGCACTCATTAACCATTTTTTTGCCTAGTATAATTAAATATAAAAAACGAGAATGCGCGTGAGGCTTCCTAAATGACCACGAAAGAAAGGATTTGAGTTCACCTCTCCACTTAATTCCATCCTTAATTTACTTAATTTCTTAAGATTTTTTTCTCTCTTGTAATATGCATTTTAGTATCACCATTTTGTTTTCGACCTTAATCAAACGTGAGCGGAAGTGATCCTTCAGACATTAGTGTCATCATGTGATTCATCTTCCGCCTGCCGTGCCACTCATCATCGTGTATATTGTGATGTGTGCACGGCACAACTGAATCAGTAACCACCATGTTTATAGCCGAGATTCTTTCGCTGAAGGAAGAGATGTATCTCGCGGAAGTTGGGTCGCGAGGCCTCATTTCGTTGCCAGCACTCGCACATGAGATCGTAAATTTCACGCGGACAATTTACAGGCATCGGTAGAAGGATCTGTAATGGAGAGAAAATAAAAATTTTGTGTGAGTGGTAAGTAAAAAAAACACTTTGGCTGAAATAATGTTCGTCGTGTGCTTGGAATTTCAATTAGTATTTTTCATCTTATGGTTTAAGAGATAAATTTTGCGAATGCAGGTCTTGAGGACAACGGAAGGAAGTCGAAAAATTAGAGAAGTTAGAATTGACTTTTTTGGGTTAGTGATCGGCAAACTTTATATGAATTTTATTTTTATAAAAATTCAATTCCTAAAAATTGTGAACTAATAAAATTTATTTTGCTAAATATTTAAAACTAGAAATGTTTAGTTCAGACAATTATGAAATAAATATTAGGTTCAATTCCTTAAATTTTAATAAAAAAAATAGTTCGATAAATCAAAATCTTTTTTGTCTAAATTTTTCACAAAATCTTGGCAAAATCTGAAACTTCCACTTTTGTGATATTAATTTTCTCCCACTTCAACCTTTTCAGTAGATTATCTCAAATTGAACTTGACTCGTTCTGCCTCCCAAAACTAACAGTTGATGGACGGACAGTCGTAAGAACGAGAAAATCCTGTCTAATGGACAGAACCTTTTATGTCCATTTTCATCCTCAAATGCCTCCCGCATCGATCTCGAGAGCGGCTTTAAAGAAATGTTGAAAACAAACAAACAACTCTCTGTGTGCTGGCTTAATCAAAAGTCGATACACGTCCCGCACTTCACGTCTTTAAATTAAAGAAATGTCAAATTTAAGGGTCGTTTCATCACTAATGAAAGAAAAAAAGTTCTTCGAGGCGAAATGCGATGAGAAAATTCGCAAGAGAAAATTTAATGGATTTTTCCTGCCTGGACTCGAAGAGCGAACAGAAATTTTCCCTGCAGATATAAATTGAAAATCAATAACTCATGACTGTGACATGGCAGGCAAGCAGCCATCGAATCGTGTGTGTATGTGAAAAATTGTAATTTATTGTTGATTGCCTTGAAAAACACATCTCTCTCGTCGATTTGAGGCGACGAAAGTAGGCTCGCTCATGCAAATCCACTCCACCTCCCCGTATTTTTTGACATTTGGCAACTTTCACAATAAATCTTACCATTCACTCACATGTGAGTGGTGTAAAGAAGAGGAGATGAGAGAAAAGTGGAAGCACTGACGAGGTGTGGAAACCTCATGAAATTTTTAGTTATTTAAATTAATGAATTAATTAAAATTACTAAAAAATTGGAATTAAAGAATTTTCATTAGATAAAAAATTCAGGTTCGAATCCTAAAAATTAAAATTTGGCATTAGTAAAAAATTTTTTTTTGAATGATTTTCCAACCCTTTGCAGAACTCAAATGATTTTGACGTAAGCCTTCACACATGAATCGATGATTAGTGTTAATCGCTAACTGAACGACTCAGAAAATTAATTAAAATGGAACAATATGATTGCGCTCGAGTAATGATAGGGGCTGCGAACTGTCAACAACATTAATGCAACATTAAAAGCCCTCCGTCATAAAATGAATTTGACTTTCCACCCACCGCATTTAATGTCGAAACATAAACTTATGTTCTCGAAAAAAAATTCCTTTTTGGTCGGCATAAAATTGCAATAAATTTTGAATATGTGTGGTGTGCAAAAAGAGAGAGAGAGAACATATAAGAAAGGGAGAGGCTCAATGATGGGTCGATTAAAGTTCGCCGTCGTTTCTCCCTAGTTTTTCAATAAAAACCACAATAACACGACTATAAATGGCAATTTCGAGAGGATGAGTAAAAATATTCAATATATCGAGTATGTGTGTGTACACGGCCTAGAGGAAAAGAGAGAGAGAGCATAGACAGAGTGACTCTGGAATGAGATGAAATCAATAGAACACAAAAATATGGCAATAAATATTTCAAACTATCACGATAGACAAAACACGCCATAGAAAATTTTATGATAAACGACAAAAAGTTTTTGCTCATAATCAAACGACAAAGAACAATTTAATTAAATTTATTTCCCTCCTCTCTCTCTCTCCCTTTCTCGCATGCTCATCGTTATCTGAGGTCACTCTCAAATGTGCCTCTATTTTTGGTACACAACCGGTTACGGTCATTAAAATTTAATATTTGTGCAAATATTTTGCAACATTTAGCAGAGGCTTGCTGAAAATTTATTTGCTGACAATGCATTGGCGACAGGACAACAACACCACAATGAAAATCCGGGTGGTGCTTCTTATTATTATATTAAATTGATGCACACACGTGATACGCATACGCTGAGTGTGCACGATTTTAAAATCTCTAACAAATTGAGTCATGAAAATTGTTTTGTTTTCACTTTTGAGCATATGTTGGGTCTTCTGACCCAATGCGGAAATTATTTTCAGGATAAATTGAGTTTAATTAAATTTTTAGAGAAAAAAAGTAAAATTTTAAGATTCGAACCCATTTTCAATTTGTTATTTTTACCTAAAATTTCTAAAATATTTTTTTTTTGCTTCAAAAATTCCAAGCACAATTTCAAAATGAATTTTGTTATTAAAACATAAAGTACTCACATGTTTCTTGCTATCCTGATAGATGTGACCAATATTTTCAATAACTTTCTCATCAGTCAGATTCTCGAACGGTTGCTCTCGGCAGAATGTCAAAATCTCCCATAATAGAACACCGTACATCCATACGTCAGACTTTGATGTGAATTTACCCTAAATTTTAGAATGCAAGAGATTAGAAAGCAATTAATTAGTGCGAAGGGTCAGCACTCACCATTAAAACACTTTCCCAGGCCAGCCATCGAATCGGCATTGGTTGTGATTGTCGACCGGCGCCTTCTAAATGACAGTAGTCAGCTGGATATGAAAGTCGATTAATTACGGTGCCCACTGCACATATTTTCACGTCCAATTGTGGTCCGATGATGCAGTTCCTGAAATTGAGTAGAGAATTTTTCATTAATCATTCAGAATTTTTTTCATGAATATTCGATTTGATAATAAATCAAATTCTATTACTGCTCACGGAATATTTTAATGGGTCCGTTGTGTGGCGGTTGAATGGCCTCATTAGAGACGATGAAAATTCTTCTTTTTCCAACCCACAAAATATTTTACTTTACATTTTTATATAGACATAAGACACCCACTTACAATGTTCCGAAACTGCCCCTTCTATGATAATTTCTCTCTTCCCTTTTTGTATAAAAAGGTTTTTATATTCTGTTGTATAAATTTTTTTCCTATGAAAGGAAAAAAAAGATGCAAGAAAGCAGTTTTTAATGAATCAAAACGGGGAGAAAATCCCTCAAGCTTTTCTTGATGTCTACCAATTTTTTTTGTGCAAATTTAGCATTTTTAGATGGACAACGAAGCGGTTATTTATGACAGTAAAAGGATGAGATTGAAATTTTGAAATGAGCTGAGCAAAAATATTTTAACGGTTTTTTGATATTTTAAAATTTTATGTTAAAAAAAATTAAATTTTATCTTAAAAGTTTTGACTAAAAAAAATTTCTAAATTACAAATTGCAAATTTTTGAATTAAAGGATTCGAACCGAATTTTAAATTTATTCAAATTTTTCTAATTTTTACTTCTTGAAATTTTGTGAGCTATTTTCGATTCTTGTTCCACTCAATAATTTAAGCTCAATTAAGCTTTTCAATTACTTTCTTTTTATTTCCTAACTCGATGGAAATGAATTTAAACTTCTTCAATTTCATTCGAAAATAATCTCGAGAAGAAGATTGATGACCCTACGCATATCCACACAAAGTCACAAACACACTCGCATATGCTCTCCAGGTAGAAAATAAACCAGCATTGAATTATGTTCACTTCCACCCACAATTTATTTTCTCCCCTCTTAAAATGGCTTCACCTTTCCATCAGCATCCAGTATATCATTAAAGTCGATTTTTTACAACGCAATCCTTTTTTTCTACTCAACTCGATTTCGGTCAATTTAATCCTTTGTTGTTGATGTTGGGGTGGACTTTAATGATGATGACCGACCGTGAGGAAATGGAAAATACAAAAATGTCCATAAAAAAACTTTTCTTTGTCCTTTTCTATTTTGTTATGGCACTCACACTGCACTTTATACTTTTTGTGTGTCGTTAAATTGAAGAAATTGAAAAACATTCGTTTTTTTGTGTGACTTTACAAGTGCATGAGAGCATAACAAATTTTCCTCTCGTATGTGCAAAAAAAGCAGAGCAGAAAAAATTGTTGAAATGAAAATGTCAAGTTGATTCCACCGATAAGCAATTTCTTCGAATGCAATTTTTGTGCGAATTTAATTTTTTTTTCTTCGCAGCAGTTGAATATGTTTTGTAGCCATTAAAGCGCATGAAGTGGAACAAATGAGAAATTTATGTTTCTTTCCTTTATTTATTAGTTTGTTATGGTCGTTACTTGATGTGTGTATGTTGCAATAAAAACTTTATTTCTCTCGACTCTGACATCTTCTCAAATTAATTTTCAATTTCTTGCGCCAGAGAGAGAGTTTATTTTTTGTTTATGACGCTTTTAGTGATGATTAAAGTCGAACTGTGAGTAAGAGTAGTAAATTGTTGTCGATAAATTGGAAATGATTGGAATCGATCAAAAGAATCAGAAGAAAAAAATTTCCTGGATTTTTTAAAAACTAATAATCTAGGATTAATTTAAACCTACAAAAATTTTCTTGGATTTAAAATTTTAAATCCTAGATTAATTTTAATCTTCAACAAATATTTTTTAACTCTTTGATTTAAATTATAATTTTTTTAATTAAATTTTTTTCAATTCAAAATCTTCAATTTGTTCTCTCATTTTCTAAATCTTTATCCATCTCCCTTTCAAATGCCAACATATTTTAGAACACAAAATTCCTCTTCCTCTCCATTCAAATTCAATTAAGACAATTATTACGATTTAATTTTCACTTTCTCTCTCTCGAAAAAGGCTCAACATGAAACTTCTCTCGCAAAGAGAAACTTTTTGCCTTCATCGCTAAAGATGAAAATTTAATTATTAATTAAAATCTCAAACTCATTATGTTCAAATAGAGATAAGAAAATTAGTTTAAAAGATTTTTTTTTTCTCGCAATGGATTTTTATAAGTGGAATCAAGAGTGAAATTATGATGGAGAAAAAAAAATTAATTTGCCGAAGTGATTTTTATCTAATTACTTTCGATAAATTTCAGTTCTTCTTTTTTGGGAAACTTTTTCATTTCGATTTCATTTTTCATTTCGTCCTTTCTCATTTTTCTCTTTCTATGCATGCGAGGGTAATAATAAATGATTTAATATTCATGATCTCTTTTCAACCTTTTTTCATCCTCGCGCTGTTGATATGAAAAATTTAATAATCCGTATATAAAAAGAGAGTGAAGGGGGTGCTGCCGAATAGAAAGAAAAATTACAATTTAACTATTTTTTTTTTCGAGCAATGAACATAAAAGCAGGTTGAAGGTTAGAGAGAACATTTTTCGCCTCATGCATTGTCTGTCGGTGCGGCGCGATATTTCTAAACATTAGCAAGAGTTGAAGGAGCGAGAAAAATTAAATTAATAATGGAAATTCATGCAATGATAATATGTAAGGAAGCGTCATTAATCATTTTTGTGTTTGAATTAATGTGCTCATATCTCTTTCTCGTTATGGTCGAGATCGCAAGGGACGATAACATTTTAAATTTCAAAAAATATGCAAAAATTAATTTTGATACTTCTGATTGATTAATTTAAAAAATTTAAATAAAATCTTATTTTTAAATATTCATATCGAATCAATTTTTATCCGGTCGAGAAACTAATTAAATTTTTTCAACCATCTCAGATGTTTAATAATACAAGAATTCTCCTAAATCTGATCCGCGCAACAAATACTCTTTTTTTTATTCAAAATGCATCCAGCTGGGCTTTATAAATAAATACATCGTTGCATATCGCATGAATGCATGAAAGTCATATAATAAGCTTTATTAGATTTACAGAGGAAAATCGCTCGGAGGGGTTAAATAATATTAACAAAACACAAGAGAAAATCTAATTTAATTAAATTATGAATGAAGCTGTGAAAGAAAATACTTTAATGAATCCAAGGAATGGAAAGTTTGAAATAAATTTTTAAAAATTAATTTTCCACTGAAAAAAAATTATTAAAATTTTAAAATCACAAAGAAAAATTTCATTAAAATAATTCCAAAACTTTTTTCAATTTAACTTTTTTGTTCAGCCAGTTTAAGCTTTTTTCTTTATAAAATACAAATAAGCGTTATTAAAATTTGTAAAATTCATGAATTCACCTTCAAGAACATTCGGAGCATTTTAATCATGTCTTTACTGAATTTTCTTTCAACAAACTTTTCTCACAAAACTCGGTTGACGACAAAACGAAGAAAGGGATCGAGAAAGTGCCTCGCAGCGACATTTTTAATTTCATTTTCAACTCAACTCAGTGCATGCACCGAAGACGATCAAATTCCAAAAATGGGTTTTAAAATTCCTTTCTCTGTTATGATTTTATTTTGTTTGGTTCGAAGAAATTTCTTGTTGATGCGATATCAAGTTTTATTGCTTTCATAACCCTTTTTCCTATGCACATCTTATATTTCTTATAATATTGCTGCGAGGGAACAGAGCGTACAAACAAACTTCTCTCTCTCTCCTTAGATTTCATTATGCTCCGATGCAGTTTTCATCAAAACATCTTCTTAATATGAGTTTTCTAGTTCTCTTTGTGAAAAGCTTGCACAAAAACAAAATTAAATTTCTTAAATATTTATCATGTGGGTGAAAGAAAAACACTCGGTTAAAGCCACAGGATGGAGTATAGTAGTGAATGTTTGCGTGCACTAAAAGAGTAAAATTTAATTTCTTTAATGCTCAAATATTTTTTTTGTACTAATGTGAAGTTAAAGTTTGGGAAGGGATATAAAATTTAATAAATAGTTGAAATTCAGTTTAATAAAAACTAAACAAAAATTTTAAATTTATGTATCAACAAATTATAATTTTTTTAAATTTTCATAAACTCATTTTTCACCCGAAAAATTTTCTTTTGTTAAAAAAATAAATCTCTTCACAAAAACGAAATTAAATCAACTGTAAAGAATTTTCCCTACACAAAAATCTCATCATCAAACACTCCGTTAAATCTCGCTTTATTCTTCCTAAATACTCTTCTTAAAAATCTTCCATCATTTTCCACAAAGTCATTCCATCCGCCTCTTCTTTCATGCCATTCTTAGGATATTTTCCATGCTTTTATGCACATTGAAAATCTAAGTCTCAATAGAATCGAAAATCATCATGAAAATGTCGAGTAATTATAGTTTTTTTTCGCTTTGATGCTCATAAAAATCTTCCATTCACTCGATAGGGAGAGGAAGATTGAAAAATCACGGCGGTATGAAAGTGCATTAACGCAAATTAAATTTTACGAAAGTACAGTCAAAAAAAAATAATTTGATGTGATTAAATTCATTTAATTCCGCATATTAACTCTGTCCTCTTTCATATTGAAATTAACAAAAGAGAAAAAGGATAAAAAATTGATACAGGGGTTGGACACTTGAGTTATAAGTTCGAAATATTTGTTAAAGTTTTTAAAATTTCTTTCCAGAATTTAAAATTTTTTTGCAAATAATTTTTTATAAAATTTTCCCACCCCTTCGCATCCACGAGAGGTCTCAGATGTTTTAATTTTAAATGATTACACAATGAGTACGCGAAAACAAACAACCCTCAAGTACATCAACAACAACTGCAATTCAACCCTCTTATTGTTCACCCTTGAAATTTTCCATTATTTTTATTTTCTGATTATCTCCGAAGACATTCATCGCCCTATCATCATCATCACCACTTGCATGACAGCCGTGAAAAAAGAGAATTTTTATGGATTCGTCACACACGAAAAAAGAGTGAATCAATTTTTTCTTCTAATTTTAAACAGTCTCCATGACATTCAGAGTCTTCTGTGTACTTTTTAATATATTCATCATCATATTTCGTTGTGATCGCAACTCGTGCAATACTTTTCATAAACATTTGTGATGTTTTTATATAAAAAGGATGAAAAGCGAACCTTAAAATTGTGGGGTGAGAAATCGCTATGAAAATGAACATATGTCAAATGATATTGTGAGTATTAATTTCATCCTCACACCCTCACAACATTTTCATTTCGCAATGAATCGTCAAAGCAACATAACTCGCTCTCTCTTCCATAATAACGTTGTGAATATATAAAAATTCCTTTTTTATGCACTCACACTCGAGTTTTCTAAATACTTTCGCTGCTGTTTTGTTGTGGAAAATCTAAATTGAATATATCATCATAATAAATAATAAAAAGCAATTTAATGGCTCTCGTAACATGAAAAAAAATTCTTCCGTCTTTTCTCACTCTTTTGTGTGTGTTGATGATGGTGAAAATGAGTTTTGTTGGAGAGTTTAAGAAAGGGATTGAAAATTTGGTCAGTTTTAAAATTTAAATTTTTTTAATGTTAACGGTTATTAAATATTTAAATTTCAAAATATTGAAATCTAAAAATAATGTTTTCAACGTATTTTAATAGAATTTTAACGTGCTTCAAAATTTTACAAAAGTCTCAAAAATTTCCATCCCTTTGTTAACTTCCACACAAAAAAATAAATTGTGGTCGCATATAATTTTCAAAAAGCGCAAAAGGGAGAAAATTGAAAAATACTTTTTGGTGTTGTAACTTCACGTGCATGTAAGCAAGGAGAAGTTTAATGATATTCAGCAGGAGCATTTTAATAATTAAATTACACATACTGTGAGTCATTGTGGCTGATAATGATCATAAATTAATGGGCAAACCAAATAAAAAGAGATTCTGTGTTGTTTATTTTGGAGAGAGAGTCCTGCTGGGACGCCCAAAAATGTTACACACAAGGAAAATTGGCGTTTCGTGTTCTTGGTCATAGATTTTTATTTCAGGAGAGAACAAGGCTAAAGTTGAAATGACAATGAACATTAATTACATGCCTTCTTCATATGTGCCATCCGCATAGGACTCTCCGCAGTCGGGCACCCGAATGAATAATGAATGACTTTTAATCGATGGCGCCTTCGTGTCTGAAACTTTTCCGTGATCATTACTAATGCATGTTAATGCGATTACAGTGTCATTATAATAATTGCATATTACACAATGCCTAAAGCCTTAAGGGGGAACACACAAATCTCATTGTACACCCTAGATTCGGATTACACACAATCCAAGCTGTCCAACTTCAACCACTAACTCCATTATGGTGTCTCCCAATTGACAGAAATGGTGAAAAATGACCACCGAACGACAACCCGAAGAGAGAAAAGCAGTGCGGTCTGGATATTTCAAACCAACATCTCCATTTTTATCAATTTAAAAGAACTACGAACGAGAGAAAGAAATGTCCAGAACCAAATTAGCTGTTAATTAGTGGAAACTACCCGAAAGCTTGAGCTATGCACAGTTCACATGGGATGCTTTTATCATTTCGTGACCGTTCTTGTTTTTATCTCACAATGTGTGGAAGGTTTGTTTGTTGCTGAGCGAAAGAGTGGAAAAAAGAAAAGCCGAAATGACTTTCATGTTCTCTCTCTCTAGGATTGTTTTTCGAGGAGATAATTTTCAATTAAAACTTAATTATTTTGCCATTTTTCTTGTGCTTCATTTTCAGGGATTTTTGTGGTGAATGAGGAAAAATGGAGTGAAAATTTTGTTTGTTTACAATTTTTGGATTTTGAATTTTTCAGAAACGTTACAAAATTAATTTTTTGTAAATTCAAAAATTTTCATATCTTTTTAATTTAAATTTACACAATTCTTAAAGAGCTTTTAAAAGCCTACAAAAATCACATTTAATGTCTGCCTTCTTTCCTCCACCATTACACTAATTGCAATCTCAGCCGCTCTCTCAATTTTCCTCAATATCATCAGCAAATTATGATTCAATATTTTTTCTCCGCTTCTTCATTTTTCACGCTCCATTTAATGCAAAAGAGGAAAAATTCCGCAAGAATTTTATCGAGCGACACGAAGTGGCGTAAAAAATTGTTGTAAAGTCTCCATTTATCAGCCAACGCTGCGATCTTATTGCGATGAGAATTTTTTCCCTCATACGAGAAATTTTTCTATCGCTTTTTTATAGGCAAGAAATTGAATAATTAATTAAATTTCGCTAGCGACAAACTCACTCCAGTGAAGCTTTAAAATCAATATGTTCAGAGAAATAATTTTCATCCACTTCAATTCGAAAATCGCGCTTTTAGCAAAATGATTTTTAATTTAGCTCGAAATCGATAAGAAAAAAATTAGCGATAATCCAAAGTTGGTCTTAATGCGACTTATCGAAAGTGAATTTTCGTGTTTGTCCGATTATTTGAAAAAGCACTTGCTGATTTTATGATTTCTAATAAACTTTTACGACATTCAAAAATAAGCGCGTGAGGAAAAATGTGGGGCAGAAAAAAGTTGCAAAATTTCCATATTAACGACAAACTTGGATTCCATCTGTTACACAAGCTGAGATTTTTATTTTCATTTTCATTCAATTACGATTTTTTTTGTTTAAGCCTTGAAAATTCTTTTACCCCGCGAAAAAATTTTAATGTTAAAAGGATTTATGAAAAAGTTTTTTCATCATTTGAATAATTAATTAATTTTTCCACTAACGCCACATCGCACTGAAGCACGCCTAGCGAGAAAATTAAGGAAATGCAATGAAGAGTGAAAAATAAGACAGGAGTACGAAAGTTGAATTTGACGATGAAAGTTTGAGGGTGAAAAAAGCGCATTTTATTAAATATATTTTAAAATTCCAAACTAAACTTTTGTTCTACTTTTACCTAAATCTAATTATCATAAAATCACACCCTAAAAAACTTTTCTTCTCACTTTTTAAAATCAAATTTTCGAGCAACTTTAAAAGTGTCTCCGAAAAAAAGCGAGACACAAACACAGAGAAAGAAAAAAAGAAGAAATGATGCTGTTAGCAAGTAAATTTGCGATGGAAAAGTTTGTTGAAATTCAATTATGCAAAAGTTAAATTAAATTTTCAATGTGTTTTTCCATTCTTTTCCGCCATATTCGCGTCGCCCTTCTTTTTTTATACTTTTTCAAGTGAGAGAAGAAAGTATCAAGAGCTTTTAGCTTCTACAGTGCAAAAGAGCACCAAAACTCCAAAATTTATGTACTTTTGAGCTCTCTTCGAGTCAAGAGAGAAATTCTTATGAAAATGTAACTGCAAATGCAGCATGTTCACTCGTAAATAATTGTTCCCTAGTCGCATAACATTAAAGACTAAATCACAATGAGAAAGGATGGTGTTGAAAAGTTTATTTTATGTAAAATGTTTAAAATATTTTAAAATTTGTTAAAGAAACAAAAAAAAATTGACTATCCTAGATGTAGAATGTAGTCGTGGAATTTTTCCATGATTTTAAGGATTCGAACCTTTATTTTAAATTTTAATCAAATTCATTTTTTAACAATTTTAAATTTTATTCAAACTCAAGATCAACTTAAATTATTTAAATTCCTTGAGGTCATTCTTCATAAATCTTTTTTAAATTTTTCCCATAAAACTCTTTGAAGAAATAAAAAATTATTTCCAACAAATTTAAATTTTTTCCTCTCTTGCAATATCATTTTTTCACCTTAATAGCTTTATCTCTTTCTCCACGCTGTGGAAAATTTATGATTACGTATTTATATATATTTTTTTTTCTCATCTTGCACTGCAAGAAAAAAGTTTGTGTAAAGAAAAAGCACAAAAGAAGGAAAAAATGTTGCAAGTGAAAAATATATGAAAAAAGTTTTCTTTTCTTTTATCATCTCAACCAGACAACAACAAACCATTTTAAAGCCATTTTTTATTTCCACCTTTGCAGTAATAAAAGCCCAAGTCATTCTTACCTTGCTGCAAGATCCTTATGAACGAAGCTCATTTGCTCGAGATATTTCATGCCACTGGCGATTTGTGTTGCAATATAAATCAAGCATCCATAGCTAGAGGGATAGAAAAAATATATGAAAATTATTAATTCAATAACACAAACATGTGGCATGGCTGGCGAGAGAGGTCGACATAAAAGTTTAATCGAATCGATTTCTTTTCTACCATCATGTCCCACACAAATATTTTATTTGTTGCAATTGAATGTGAAAAAAAATGTTTTATGAGAGATTTTTATGGTTTAAACAGCATGACTTAAAAGCATCATTTTAAATTGAATTAAAAAATTAAATTTTTTCTTCAAAAAAGTTTCTGAAATTACATCCATTCAAGTTTCAATTTTAAGGATTCGAACCTCATGTTTAGATTTAAAAATTTTAAGTAAATATTTCTCACGTAAGTTAAAGTAACTTTAAACTTTTATTAAACCTCCCTTTAGCATCCACAAAAACCCTCGCACAACTATCATAAAAAAATGTTATTTACCTCAGCGAGTTATTTTGTATGCACACCGGTCCCGTCTCGGCGATGTGTTCTTGTAAAAATTGATTTAGATCGCTATTGTATTTATATTCGAGTACAGTACATATTGGCTGATCATTTAAGCACGCTCCGATGAGTTTCGTCACATTCGGATCATTGAGACGACCCAGATGCTTCGCTTTTGCGCGAAATTCTTTTTTGATATTCTCCGATGCACCTGGTCGGAGTGTCGAGACGGCCACTAAATTGGATCTGTTGATGAATGACCAAAATGTGAGAGAGATTAATTAAATTTCGACCAGTTGAGAAAATTTTAGAACGAAAATATATTTAAAAATTTTTTGACTGTTAAAATGTTTCGTTCGCTGGGTGAAATGGATGTCAATTAATTAAATTCTTACGTGAGTCCTTTTGTCTCGCACAGATGCAATTCACCGAACATGCTACACCCGAGCTTCTCTACAATGACCAATTTATCACGTGGAAACTCTTTCAACTGCACTACCTCGTCATCCATAAGGAGTGTGTCAAAGTCACTGTATGAGTTGAGTTGATGATTTAGTGGCGTCGTTGGTGTTATGCAGCCATTACGGCCATCTAACGATGCCGTCGTATTTGATCCATTACTGTGATTACTGCTCGCTTTGCTGCTGCCATTGTTGTTATTGTTGCTTCCCATCGTATTCGAGCCGCTCAAAATGTGTCCATTTAGTGTCATTGTGCCATGCTTGCTGGTGCAAATTTGCGTTGCCGCATAATACTTTTCCTGTGGCGGCGGTGGTACTTTCGGAATTACCGGCTTCGAGAAAATATTGTTTAATGGCGGTGTCGAACGGATTCCCATGTAACCACCTGGCATTTTTGGCAATAAATTTTCCATATGTGGAACGGCATAATCTTGGCAAACAATATCAGGAACGTCTGAGGTTACAAAGAGAAATGTTTTTGTGTGTTATATATAAAATAAAACAAGTTATAAAGATGACAAAATTTTCTTCTTTTTTTTGCGGAAGGAATTCCAGCATGGAATTTTCGAGGCAGTATGGGAAGAAAAAATCGAATAAATCTTTATGGATTCAACGAAAAAATAAGAGAGAGAGCTTTATACAAGTTTGGCAGAATTTTCAATCAGGAAAACTTCGAAGAGGGAAAATTGAAAGGACTTTGCAAAGGCAGTCAGTCATCTTTTCCCTCTTTTACCCGCATACACTTTTTTTTTCAATTTCTAAACAGCTCGGAAAATTTTTATATTGAAAAAAAAGTCAACCACCATCTGCACGAAATTTTAAATATCAAGGATGGGACTATAAACTTTTTTTATACATTTAAAAACAGTTAAAATATTTTAAATTTTAAATCATTAAATTTTAAAAATATTCAGTGACCAAACCTAGAATATTTTCATCTCCACGAAGCACACAAAATTTTCCACTTCACTCGACATTGTTTTGATACTCTCATCGCAGTCTATTCAGAAAAAGGGATTGAAATCACTTTGTTTTTCTATCTCATCTCGCTTTTATGCTTTTCCTATCTAACTTTACTATATCACCGTATGTGTCGCTTTAAAAGTGCCGATTAATCATTTTTAAATCAAGTGGAAAAACCACACAAGTACACACAAAAAATCCATTTTTCCTTGCATGCATGAGCAGCAATTTGAAGCTTTTTTTCTACTCGGGATTTAATGATGTTCGAAGCGACATTCAATCGAGAAATTCTTGCGGAATATCTGAATACAAATTCCAGAAGAGACGGAAGAAAAAAATCAATGCAATGTCGACTACGATGAAAATTTTCAATCACGTTGATCGAGATTGTCGCGATGAAAATTTGTGTCATAACTTTAATGTCAATGCGATGAGAGATTAATTGAGTGCAATTTTCAACAAAAGAAACTTTGAACTTTACTTGAGATGTAAGAACATGTGAGGATGAATGGTATTTGCAATATCTCTCGCACATCCATCTGCATAATCCACTTATGTGAATTGCAAATGGCTGTGAAATGTGCAATGGAATAACAATAACCCATAAAGCATTATTTGCGAGATATTTTATTTTTCATATCTTCCACTTGTAAAGGTAGCAAAATGTTAAAGAGAGTTTTTCAAGAGCTGTCAGACACTGAAATAAAAAATATAAATTTTTCCTAAAAATAATAATTTCAAACTTAATTTTCATTAAAAATAGTTTTTATAAAATTTCAAAATAATTTTTCTCGCAGTGTATTTTTGGAAAATTTACCATTCAACCCTTCTTCTTCGAGGACATCAGCATCGTATTTATTTTATGTTTACGACATTGTCTTGAATGCATAAAATCACAAGCTCCATATCAAAAATGATTTGAGAAAATATGAAGCATAAATCCGCCTGAAATTCATTCTTATTCCAGGAATGTTTCGCATAGTGCAGGAAGAGAAAATTGCACATGCTTTATTTAAGTCAGAAAATATTTCTCTCATTAAAATATGAAATTCACATGCGACATATACACAATTTTTCCACACCCACAGATAATTAATATGACACGACACTCGGCTGCATAAAAAACATTGCCTCAACATATCTCATTACTTGCATTTTCTCTCTCTCTCCTGCCCGATATCAAATTATTCGACGTCTACATCGACGCGATGCTCACATATACACGGCAGTTATTAATTATGGCGTCAATTAATAATAATTGAAAGTGAGCGATTGAGGGAGAGAAATTTAAAGTATTTTAAATATGAGATATTATTATGTGTATCAAAATAGATCCACAGTGACTTCATAATATTTTGATATATAACACGCGTCATATATTTGTGCCATTCATGTATGAAAAAGAGTCTCGCGTGGAGTGCATAAGACATGACATGAGAATGTAAAGGAAGAGACAGCACATGTTTGATGATGTATGCAGATGTGCGGAATTGCGTCAAGGGTTGGAGATTTTTTAAAAATTGAATAATCTTAAAAAAATTATTAATTTTTTTTAAATCGATCATTAATTTCTTTAAAATCAATCATTAAAATTTTTTAAATCTAAAAACTTAACCCTTGGATTATAACCGTTACTCAAAATTACAAAGTACTCGACTGACACTCGCTACCGTAACTGAAAGCTTCAGATTATAATTTTTTTATATTAAAAATTGTCCGCATCGAAGCAAAATATTAAACGCATTTATGAAGTAGCAGTAATCCCATCATTAAGCGACTGAATGATGTGCAACACTTCCTCATGTCATCTTAAATTATGTTTTAATAAATATTGACGCTACAATTTTTTTTCTCACTCGCCATCGCACTATATTATCTGGTTCAGATTAAATCAGTCTCTCGAACTCAGACGGTATACATTACGAGCCATTTAAGGCCACTTATTAAATATCAAAGAGAGTCAAGAGAGATATGTGTGGAGATTAATGGACATGACATAGGCGATAATTAAAAAGATAATCACTTTCTGCGAAGCCCACACATCACAATATCGTATCTCATTCGAGTTCGGTGTGTATTAAAGGCATTTTCTTATTATTAAGTGACGACGATGAAAAAATGACAATGCAAAGGGGTGTGGACACTATTTTTATATATTTTTTGTTTCTCAACAAATGATTTTTTTAAATTGAATGTGAGTTTCCAACCCCTTCATAAATAATCAAAGAGAAATCTTTATTATTAAGACTTTCATTAGCACCCTCCGAAAAGCACTTTTGTTGAAATATGTTAAAAGTCATTATTCGCCGCATTGCTTCCAGAGATGTAAACACATTTTTTCAATATTGAATGAATAAACATAAAAATGTCGCGCGAGAGTGCAAAAAGTGTCTTTTGGAATTTATTGATGTGATAAAATGTGATGAGATTTTACAGGCTGTGATAAAAAAAGTTGTCGAGAGAGACTTAATCACATAATGGATTGATGGCAATGGCGAGATGTTCAAAAGAGAATTTTTTAAATCTTTAAAAGTTCAAGGGGTGGACACATTAAATATTTGAGGGAAGAAAAATTAGCGGTTGGGTTGAGATATGAATTTAAATTCTAGATATTTTTAAAGCGATTTTTTCAAAAAAAAATTCAAATATTTTTGTAACGGATTTTTCAAAAACTGCAATCTTCCCTAAACATTTAACAACTTTAATTACTCCCGAGTGAACAAACTCAAAGGCGCATTTTAATTAAAACAATCTAAAGAAATTAATTTCATTAATCCCACACGATGTTTGCATCCCGCAAAAAAAAGAAGAAAAAAGCGACGAGATCAAAAGACTCACCAGTATAGTCAGGTGTTACATGAAGGCGCTGCTGCATGTCATTTAGAGTGCATCCACTCGCCGCACTTGTATACATATTGACATTGAATGGCTCATGATAGAGGCTACTCTTGTCGATTGACTCATTGTCATCCATTGACACCTTAAAGTTGCTATTCAAGCGCTTATCGATGCCCAAGCCATCCGAATAAGGTGTGTGCTGTAAGGCATTCAATACTGCCGCCGTTCTCGTTCGCTTATTCTTCGACATGATGAAAAGAATGACGACAATCAGAACGATGATGATTATGGCGAGTGCCGTAATCACAACACTAATGATATGCTGCTCTGGCTCCTGATCGGACCGTGTTGGTATGACTATGAAATAGAGAGAAAGAGAAAATTGTAGTGATGATGAACATGATAAGACCATTAATGATCATTGCTAATGAGGCCACATTAATTAAATTCCATATGCGGAGAAATAATTATAATTTTTTTGGGGAGTCGACGAGAAAAGGAATCGACGACATGGTCATAAAATGATATGCCTCACCCTTTACATATAAGTTAAGGTCGGGAGCTGTGAAGATGTTGAGTCACAATATTAAAAAATATTTCTTACTGAATTGATTTAAAAAATTTAAAAAACGTTAAAATTTATTTCAAATTCTTTAAAGCTTAACCGATTACTTCAAAATACATTTTTTCAATTAAACTCAACTAAAATCACACAATCGTCTCACTCGACACCATAAAATACTTTACGACTTTAAGGGTAATTAACTTTCACTCGTCATTCAACATGTGATTTCGATAAGATTCGAGAAAATCTCTCCGGTGACCTAATTGAGTCACATCACCCTCATCCCTGAACTTTAATTCGGTGCTTTGCATTCAATTCAGTAAACCCTTTAGTGCCATTGACACCATTCTTCTCATTCTCATGTGCGTAAAAAGTGAGGAGTTGGAAAAAAGGTTTTCTTTGCTCCTTTCTTGATGTCCTCAATATGGGTGGAAAATAGGCAATAGGCATTTATGGTTAGTGAAATGGAAATGGGTCTCGATATATGGAGGAAGTCAGTTGAGAAATGGAATCAAGCTAATGTTCAAAGGCAAAAATTTGTTGTTGTAAACTTTTTTTTAACCCTCGGCATGTGTCAAAAGGATAAAAGTGAATAAATTCACAGGCTAATGTACTTACTTTGTGGCGGATGGTTTCTGTTATTGCCACGATTATTTTTCGCCATTTGCGATTGAACTTCGTCACTTTGTATTGTAAAATCGATTGAGTTTGCATCATGTGGCTTCACAAATGCAACTTCCTCGCTGAAATTACCGATGGCAGGAACTGTAAACATAAAATTTGATGGTGAGCAATAAATGTCGTGAAAAATGTTATTTTTAAAGTTAAATGTGTTTCAAGGGGTGGACACTCATATATTCTAAATTTCATTTTAAGTTTAATTGATTTTAACAAAACTTTGTGAGTTTCCACACCTTGATAATTTTTCTTCTTGCCGCTTCTGTTTGCGATGATGAGAAAATATGACTTTAATTAATGTTCAGAGAGCATTTTAGCATTCTTTATGGCCCGAGATCACAGAAGTGTACGAGAACATACACACATACACGGCTTCTGGGCTGAATATCTCTTTTTTTATGAAGACGTTCCTCACTCTCTTGTGGCTCGATTTAAATATTTAACTTTTCCGTGTCAAAAATTGTCTTATGCTTGGCACTCAAGCAGAGCGAATGAAAATAATGCGATGATAAATTTAGCAGTTGAGAGTGAGACGAACTAATAAATCATCATTTAAAAGAATCTCTCTCTTTTTTCTTTTGAGACTTTTCCCTCTTTGACAACGACTCAAGTTGATGTGACGATGATGAAAAAAAGAAGAAGAAGAAATTATTCATCACCGGGCTTAATTATTATGATGAGGTGAAAATTCAAAAATAAATAAAATATTTTGTGGTTGGGTTTTTTAAAATAACACAAAAATATCCAAAAATTTTCTCGCCTTGATTTTAAATTTTTTTTCGCTTATTTATGAGTTAAAAACGTTGAAAAATGATCCTTAAAATTTTGCTTTCGAAAAAAAATTCTTTTCTTCTCGTGTTTATGCGAAAAATTTCCATCCTCCGCTCATTTGATTCACGCTTGTAAATAACAAAGCTCATTGTTGTTCCTTTTTTTCGTGTTAAACTCGAGAGATGAAAAAGTCGTCATCATCATTTGTATGTGTGAATGTAAATGGCACAGTAGCTCGAAAGATAACTCCTTCGTGTCATTTAAGAAGCGAACGAGGCAGTAGCAACAGAGCGGGGCGAAGCATAAAGAAGAAGTCACACAATAATTAATCATTTAATTATTCAAAATGTAAAAAAACTCCACCCTCACTTTAGAAAATGTCACAGTGGAAGATAATGTTGATGAGAGGAAAAGAAGAGTGAACAAAAGCCGCTCGTTTTGCTTTGAAAGATGAGCGGAGACGAGAAAAAAAAGAAGTGAACGAGTTTTTCCTCAATTTTAACCCGCTTTTCCGGTAGTTGAGCGACGGCGGCGGTAGAGAGTGGCAAAAACACATGTTAAATGACATTTTAAAATATGATGACTTTTCTTCTTGTTATTTTCTTTCTCACTCCCCTTTCCAGAGCGTGTTCAAACCCATTTTCATTCATTCATCATTATGAATGTTGTTAAACTTTTCATCTCCAAAATGAGTTTTTGAAGTGATTTCACTTGGAAATATTATGAAAAGTTTAAATTTATAGGAAACGAAATTTATCAAGAAAATTAGATTAGATTAGATTAGATTAGATAACAGTCAGGTAGCCACTACCGAAGTAGGAAGACGTCCGACGCAACCTCACATGATTGACCCGCGATTCCTCAGAAAAGCGAAGCCTAGTGGGCTACTTAGGCAAGTATCTACAGTCGATACGAACCACAGGTACGAACACACCCCTGACTGGAGTAAATACAATTAGATAATCATTAGTGAGAACCGATGCCGGGCAAACACCCTCTATCATCGGCTTTGGTTAATAGGGAATTTTAAAATACCTTTACGGCAATGTTAGTGTGTTAGTGTTTTTTTGTAAGTTTTTGTTTTCGAATGATTTTTTGTTTGTAGTTTCTAGAGAAACTACGGTTAAGAACAGTCTTGTTTACTGAGCAGATATTACAGTTTCCAACTAATCAAAACCAAATCAACATTTTATTTGTCTCAAATCACTTAGATAAAAGCCGTGATTCCACCACTACCTTCCTCAACTGAGACTAGTGTACACAGCTGGTGTGTCGAGTCAAAATATATGTCCGTTGTCCATTTTAGAACAATCACAAACACAAACCCTCCCTCGAGATCGAAGTGTGCAAATCCCTTAACTCCTATCTATAAATATCCTTTCAAACAAAATTGAAAAAAAAAAAAAAATTATTTTGAAAATGAAATTTACCCAATTCACTCATCAACAAAAAAAAACTTCCCCTGTTTAACCTAAACTTGTTTCAAAATAACTCCACTTCCGTTCCTCAACTGATCCTTACCGGATTTCAGTTGGACCCTGTCACACTTTTACCAAAATAAATTACATTACATTACATAGTTACCCATGAAAGTTTTCTTGAAAAATCCTCAATGGACAATTTTTCCAAAACAGACTTCCTTGCTTCCAAATTGAGTGTACTCGAACATTTTCTGTCACTACCTGTCCTAATCTAACTAACAAGCCACTTTTACCGACCCTAGCACTGCCAAAACCCAATTAATCACCGGAGCAAATAATTTTTGCAACTCACTTTTTCAACGCACACTTCGATCTCTTTTCTTATAGGAAACGAAATTTATCAAGAAAATTTTACAAAACTATTAGAAAAGTTAAAAAAAATTGAAATTATTAAAATTGGGTTCGAATACTAAAAATATAAAATAATTTCCTCATTCAATGCGTCATTTTTTTAATTAACTTTTTTCATAAAAATCTCTTTGTACATATCCACATAAATCAAACATTCGCGAGTGTACAATTTTGCTGACTTTGATGTGAAATTTTTCTAATTATTATTCGCCATTTCTCTTCTCCTTATGCAATTTCTCATTTCCTCTTTTTATCAAACATGTAAAACTCACAGCTCGCATGCTAAACCTCACGTGTAGCGGCAAAATGTTTCCTTCATGTAAATAAAAAATTCTTTCTTCGTATCGCGCTTGTTAGAGGTATCCATGCTGTTTGTGCTCTCTTTTGATGTCATGCAAGAGAGAGAGAAAAATGTCAAGTGCTTCTTTTTTTGCCTTTAATTACTCCTCGATTAAAATATTTAATGTGGAGAAGGAAAAGAAATTGAAACGAGGAGTGGAAAGTTTGAATTTTTAATCGACATTTTTTGAATTTTATTAAAAAAGTTAAATTGAAAATATTTAAAATTATTAAAAAAATTCGGTTCGAATCCTTAAATTAAAAATATTCCACAACAACGAATTAAGTCCTTTTTTTTAACTTTTTATAGAAAAATCCCACACCTTGCAAATTTCTCTTAATTCTAAGCACAAAAGAGAGTTGTAAGAAAAAGTAATTTACATTTCGAAGTGAGATTGCCGCTTTAAATATTTATTTTGATTTCCATCTCTTGCTTCTGTTTTACCCGCCGGCAACATCTTTCAGCTCTCTTACCTCCTTCAATTTATGTAGCGCTACATTAAATTAAATTGGAGTAGTAGTGCTGCTGCTACACGATTGGCATAAATTATTTCTTCTTCCTTCTTACACTGCAGCTAATCCGTCAAATTGTCTCCTTTATTATTCATTAAAGCGATATTACACCGATTTTAATTAAATTGTTGCACTCCATCACTGTCTCACAGTTTCTTTACGTCGTCGTGTTATGATGCACTAATTCTTTGTGGCTTTAAGATGACACGAAAAAAATTAGAATCTCGGTGCGTAATTGCATGAAGGAATTTTTTAAAAATATTTCCATTTCTTCCCTCTTTCTAACTTGATGCTTACAAATCCCCACTCACATCGTCTTAAGTAAATTTTACATGATGTTCATGTTTGTTGTGTATCGCAATGAAAAATGGATTTTCTTTTTCTAACGAGAAAAAATTTAATTTCTTGGAAAGAAAGCAAACAGAAGTCGATTTGTTTGAAAATTAATTGCAGTCATGTCAGACGATTTTTTTCAAGATATTTGAAATTTGAGAATTTTAAACGAAAATGATGAAAATATGTAAAATTTAAATTAAAGACTCTAAATAATATCAATTTTGGTTTCAGTTATTTTAAAAATAGTGAATTTAATAAATTTAAAAATTAAACAAAATTGGGTTCGAATCCTAAAATTTACAAAAATCTCATATAATTTCTGAATTTTCTTTTTTGAATCTAGTTTTATTTAAAATCATTTTTTCTCACCACATCGCACCTAAGAAACTCGAGAGCGTTATCGAGTGACAAGAAACATAATAAAAATATCGTGTTGCACAATTTAATAAACAATTTTTTTCATACCTGATATGAATGTGACTTCGCTGAGTAGAATCCATCGCGATGCGAAGTACAATTGAAGTTGTACGAAGCGACCGACACGATTGTGTAGCTTGATCGTGACATCACGTGCATGTTCCATGATTGGATCGGGCATGTATGAGAATTGTACCGGCTCGCCATTATAATACTGACCGCCGATGCTGAAGTATGCTCTCGCTTGCGAAAAGACCTGTTAAAATGTAATTGGAGTCAGGCATTAAATTGCATGAAATTGTATTTAAAGGAGAGATTTCGAAGGTGAATCAAGTAATTCAATTAGAATTTGTTACGCTCTTTATGCAATTGACTCTTAAGTATCCATTTTTGGGTATGCGAAGCGGACGATGAAGAGAAACAATTTTTCAGCATTCGCTATGCGATTAAATGTTTTTTTAATGCAAGCGCTGCATGAACCGATCATTCGTGTATTATCACGAAAATTTAATTTGCTGTTTTCAATTTCATTTAAACGTAAATTCTTTTTTTTACAGAGTTTCAATTAAATTGCAGAGCAGCTCGAGTTAATCCAACATGAGGAAAATTTTTTAGCGTTCTTTTATTAAAAAATCAGAGAAATATTCAAAAGTTAAAGAAGAAAAAATTCCAACTACAAAGGTTGTTCAAGGGGTGAATACTAAATGTATTTTAAATTTATTAAATATTGCATTATTTTTTAAACCACATAAAATTTTAAAAAACTTAATGAAATTTTAGTGTCAACCCCTTGATCAGTAGTTGCTCCGTACCTAAATTTATGAAACTTAATTTAATCGTTAGCTTTTGTTGTAACTGCTCTCAGAAACAACGTGAAATACTTGAAAATTAAATTATTTTCGCTTATTACATTCTTCAGCTTTTTCGCAATGAACACTCCACAGCTCCAGAGAGAGAAGCATGCCGCGGCAGTGGTGATGGCGACGAAAAAAACTTGTGAAAATTTGCGTATTTTATTTATTCATCTTTAGCGAAAATATTTTGATTAAATTTTCAACTTTCAATGCGACATTTAGAGTCAGGGAAAGGAATTCCGATGCTCCCAACGGGGGTGAAAAAAAAAGTTTATTTATCTCACTCTCAAAGATCAAATGAAAAATTCCTTTTTTTGATGTTTCAAAACCACTTTTTAATATTAAAAATATTTGTGATATGCAGCAAGTGCAGTTGTGAAAATCACAGTCAGAACATATTAAAAATATTTTTATGAGGTTTCTGCAACCAAGCGACAAAAGTTGAAATTTTTTGGATTATTAAGTTATTAAAAAATTTGATTAAAACTCACCTGAACCCCTTTCGAAAACATGTTGTTTGTGTGTAAAACCATCGCACTGAAATTCCTCACGGTATCAAATTGAAACGTCAACTCAATTGGCTTGCCAGCAACTCCTACACTGTCATTGCTCCATCCAACCCATTCGAATACTATAAAGAATTATTTTTTAGATCAATTAAGTCTTAAATAGTTGACAAGAATTTCTCAATTGCCTATGAAAGTCATTAAAAATTAAAATTGCCATCATTAATTCACATCTCGACTCCTCGAAGAGTAACTCGATAGTATTTTATAAAAATTTATTCAAAAACCCTCATTTTGTTATCATTTTCAAGTGAATTGACAAGTTCTCCCTCTCCAATTGCTTCATTTCAATGCGACAACCTTAAAACATGACGATGATGATGGAGCACAATCAATAGAGAGAGAAAAAGTATCAAATTACTTATTCAGTTATTCAATATTGATCAATTTTCATTAAAGAAGAGCAAAAAAGTTTCTTTTCTCGTTCCACTTGCAGATCCACTTGTCGAGGCGGCCAGAACGGAGACATTGAAAGTTGCAAATAGTTGATAAAAGTTTTCCTTCTTCTTCGATAAAGATAAGTTATTTGAAGCTAGTTGAGGAGAGAAAATAGTCGAGATAATAGAGTCAAATATTATCCAATATCTAATTGGATGTGAACACTATAAGAAACATTATACGATGATAGACGACTTGCTTGTGTATCGTTTTTTAAAGAAGACTTTTCATTAGGAAAATTCTTGATTTATATAAAAGATGAATGAAGAAGTTTTTGACCAGAAGATTTTTAAACTCGATTTTTTAAGGATCTAAGGGAGAATTTTGAAACTGAAGCTTTAAATTCTAAAATGTTTTGAACTAAAATTTGAAACAAAAAATATTTAAATTTAAAAAATTACAGGAACCAAAAATTATCAAATAAAAAAAATACTAAAGCTAGAAACTAAAACTTTAATTTTAAAAAATTCCATAGAGTGTAAAAGATCAAACTTCACTCAGCAAAGGTCGAATAAGAAATATCAAATAAAAAGTGAATAAATGGCTTCATATGAAACTTCACCGCCATCATCATCATCATCCGCATACAACTTGTATATACATTTCCTTGTTATTTCAAGCACTCGTAGTACACCCAATGGCATACATGAAGTGATATAGATGAGCAAGAGCCAGGAAAAGCGATACACGAGCAAACTCATCCATTTATATTTTTTTCAATGCTGTTATATCCATAAGCTATGTCATTTGAGGACAGAGAAAAGTTAAAGTAATGTGTACCTTTCTCGAAATGAAGGAGGAAGAAAAATGGGAAGGTTGAGTGAATGATAAAAATATCCATAAGTATCATCACCTCATGCAATGGAGCATTATTGAAGCTGCGGGCTATTTATAGGCCAACATACAATAATGTATCATTTCACATGTATTTACTTGCAAGTGAGACGTTCGAGGTTTATCTTTTTTTTTGCCACAATGAAGAAAAAGTTACGAAAGGTAAATTTCCATAAAACATCTTGGGCAAAAACGATATCTCTCGTCGAGGAAGTCATTTCCTGTTGTGTTCTTGCTCACTCTCTTAGAGCAAACACCTCATAACCTTTAGACTATGTCCGGTCTCTCTCTCTCATGTGGGTGTCGAGGGGTGGACACTTCTGATATTTTAAACTTCAGTGTCCACACCTTGATTGGTCTTATATTTTTTTTAAAAATTTCCGTTATATTTTTAATTCTAATATTCTCGACAAAATGAGTGTCCACACCTTCGAACATCCAAATGTACATTGAAATTAATTTATTGCAATTTTGTCTCCAAGGAGACTCAAATGAAAATCCCTAGGAAAATGTATGTTCATCCTCTCTCAACGTTGTAGACTTCCCATTTATGTAATCTATAACGACTGTCTTCAACTTTTTTTCCCTATTGCTCTCTCTTTTTTTGATAAAAATGCTTTGGAAAAAGAAGAAGAAATTAATAACGATTTGTAATCTACACAGAAAAGAAAATAGTTAGATGGAAAATTTCTTCCTGTATAGACGAGTTTTATCTTCATCCCCTCACTATTATGATGACGGTTGGTGTATGTTGATAGTTCTCATTTTGATCATGATAACTTCTTGGCATCATCATATATTTCTTCATTTTCAGGGTGAGAGTAAAAGTCACTTTTGGTGAGATCTCATGGGAGAAAATAAAGGAAGTGTTTTTTGAGACATTGTAACGATGGCGCTTAATGGATTTTTATGAAGTAAAAAAGAAGAAAATTTACGAGTGCATTTTTTTCGCTGTTCTTGAAATGATTTTTTAATGATGCCAAAAATGTAAGAAATTTTATGTCTCAAAAAATAAATTTTATTCAATTGAAATCACAAATAAATTTTATAAAAAAATCTTGAAAGTGAATTTCTGATGATTATGATAATGCCTTACTCAGATCTGACTCGCTTTTAAATTCAATTTCAATTTGCTTCAACATCGAGAATTGGCAACAAACAAGCGATGAAAATTGAAAAGAGCTTTTTTATGTAAATTTTAGGCACATTAAACAGGTAATCGCGGCAATCATGTTGCTGCCTGTTATTCGCCATTAAGACGACGGCAAAAGAACTTTTATGTTTTATGCTGAGAGCGAAATGGTAATAAATTTTAATGCCTCATAGTCTATGAAATATATATTTTTTGAGTTAGTCTGTATCATCCAGATTAGCTTTTTAAAAACTGAATCTATTTTGCTTGAAGATGAGCTTAGAGAAGAAGGAAAGAATATTTTTTTGTAAGGTGAAAATATTTTGGATCTTTTAATTGTTTTCTTGAAAATAATTGACACAAAAATAATTTTAAATTTTATCAAGTTTCTATCTCTTGGTTCTGCCTCCAACCAACTTATGATCCTTTTCATCCTAAACCAAAAAAAAATGTTCACACGCGACAGCCTGGCAGCGAATAAAAATTTCAACTTTCCGCATCTCTTTCCGAGCACATTTTAGTGTGGATTCTTTTTTATGTATCGATACACACTCGGTCGGGGATGGATAAATATTTACATAACAAATTACACGAATGAGAGTGAAGTGAAAAAAGTTTCTTTCGACGGAGTAAAATGTGTTTTTTATGTGCGCCGTTTAACCGATAAAAGCGCGTCTTATGAGAAAGCAAAGTGTGTGTATCGAATAAAATGTAACGGCTGCTCTCGTCATGTTTACGAGGGCTTTTAACTTGCTGATGTACGATAATAAATAAGGAATTTTAATCTTGAGGTCAGAATTAATTTTCTTAAAATATTTTTTAACGAAAAATTTGTATATTTTTAGAACCATTCAACCCCTTAAAAAAGTCTCAAGTTTCGTTCCATTGACGACACGCAAATCCTTCAAAAAGAAGAAAACACACGAGAATGAAAAGGTTCAAGTTTTTGAGATAAGAAATCAAAATAAAAACATAAAAAAATCTTAAATTTCTCGCTATTTTTTCAATTCACATCACATTTGATGCGGAACACATGGAGTGGAGAAATGATGGCACATTTTAACATTCTCTTCGCATGGCAATAAAGTTTTATGACTTTCGATATATTTTCCTCTCTTACCTCTACCGTTTCCATAAATATCGGCTCGAAAATTATCTTGGCCTTTTTGGCCATCGTTCAATTGACCCATGCCACCCACATAGCGATCACCCAAGTCCTCGCCATCGTAACTTATATCGCTAAGCTCAGTTTCCAGCCCACGCGGTGCTCCTTTCGGGATAACATAGGACACGAGACCTTCTGTGAAAAGAGAAAAAAGAATTTTTAAGTAACATTGCGTGATGCAACCTGCAAATCATCATCATTAATTCATGACTGCTATTTGCTTCATAAAAGATTAATTTTTTGTGTGTGCGTGTTAGTTGCTGTAGATATTTTTTGAGATGTAGCATTAACGAAAAATGAGATACAATTTATCTCACTCGAGATCGCTCTCAATATTTTTGTATGTGTTTTACTCCCAAATGGCATAAAGATGAATAGATAGGCAGCGAGAGTGAGAAAGGGCATTAAGAGATGAAACATCATAATTATTAAAAATGTACGAAGATTTATAATTTTTTCTCTCTGAAATTTAAGATTCTATTAAAATATCAAATAACAGGCAGCAGCCAGAATAATTATTCATCACTCAAAATTGCGTACAACTACCGCACATGTATATAAATTTCGACATAAAAAGTCACTTTAAATAATTTATGACATCTCTTCGGAGCTGAAACACACCTTAAGTATCAAGTTCTGAGTGTGAGAGTCAATTTTTCAAACTTGATGAAATATTTAATTTAAAATGGCAATAAAATGTTTCTTGATGATGAACTTTTTGTGGGCTTTAAGTGCGGTCAAATTGAAATTAATTAAATGCATTTTAATGACTTGAAAATTAAAGAAGATTTATAGAAAACATAGAAAATTTAAAAATTGAAGGTTCAAATCCTAAATTTATAATAAAAACTAAGAGTTCCTACTACTGAGAATTTTTAATTTTTTTTTATTGAAATGCATTAAAATAATTTCATCCCAACCTCTCAACTTTTAGTTTGCACACACAAAACTACATCCGTAATAATAATTCATTTAATAATTTCTCTGGCAAACTCAGTTGGCATGTCCTGAGAGTTTTGAGAATATAAAATTTATTTCATAGAGAGATAAAAATGCATGTTTGCGTGGAAAATATTTGCATTGCATATGTTTCTTCTCTCACTCTCCTTCGAGTTTAAAAAGTTATCCAGAAAATGTTGCATGACAAAAAATATATGTGTGGCTTTTGCAAATAGTGCATGTACGCACATGAGAGCATAAAAAAATCAAATTCTCGAGCGAGATAAGAGCAAACATTAAACACAACTTTTTTAGCGTTATTCGCGTTGCATCAATCACTCACCATCGAAAGGGCATCCAATCAATTCTGTTCGCAGGCAAACAGTTCGATCGTACTGACTGTATGGAAAGATGCGAATTTTTTGTGCAATAATCATTGGCTGCAGTTCGCGCTCCACTTCACTATATGTGTTGATATTTGCTGTTAAAATCTGTTTGAGAAAGATAAAAAAAATTCGTTAGTGAAATGCACACCGATGATGATGATGATTAGCGTCTCTATTGTTGAGTATATGCAGTCTAATTGAAAAGGAAAATACAATAGGCTCTCGAGAGAACCTTCTTTTCTGCTCATTTGACCATTTCAAATAAATATTTTTCAATATCGCGCTAATTGAACACGAGGAATGTGTGGTTATGCTCACCACACAAAGCATGAGCTTATGAGCTGTGATTAATGACTGAGTAAAAATTTATTTGTGCTGAAATAAAAAATTACTCATCAATAGATTCGACATGGTTTCGTGGTCGCGCGGAGAAATAATTTAAAGACATTAAAAATCGCGGTTGGGAACTTTGACATGGAGTCAATTATTGGTGTTAATAAGGAAAAGGTTATGATTGACCTTTAAGGTTATTAACTAACCGCTTAAAATAATTGAATGATTGATGAAGTAAAAAACCATTGAAGATTTGTTGGTGGTTATGGGTTCGAATCCCATTATTTTTAATTTTATTTTTTGCTTTGTATGACTTAAATTTAAATAACTCACCTCTTTTCCCTGTAAGTTTTTCCATCGCTTCCACTTGGTTCCGAAACTTGGTCGCCAATATTCAATAACGTATGCTTCGGTAAATTCCTGCCCTTGACCCTTACCAAATCGACCCTGTGTTTTAATTGATGTGATTACATGTAGCGATAATAAATCTATTTGTAAGTATTCGTTGAGACTCCTCGACACCATATGCTTTGGACACCATGCGCCACCATTATTGTCTATTCTTAATCTGTGTGGGAGAGAATGAGAATGAAGATTAATGAAAATATCGATTAGTGGAGTGGCATCATAATAATTCATGATATTATTTTTATTATTATAAATCCCAGCATCCGGAAAACCATGAGAGAGAGAGACTTCAAAAATATTCTGAAAATGATTTATTATTAACACAATTCGTGTATTTCCTCGTCGCTTTGCTCACAGCAATATGTTTCGAACGTCACACAGCAGTCAGGGCAATTTGTATTCGAGACAGTACAACCAAGTAATTGATTTTCTGTTACAGTAATTAGAAATTTCATTTACAACCAGTTGAGAAGAATTTCTTCCCTTCATATTCGCATCATCATCATTGAACTTCTTTAACTGTTGCCAATTTGTCTTCTTCTTCTTCTTCCCTTAATTTAAATTCCTGTCTTTATCTTCTAAAAATAAATTCCTTAAGCCGAACAACAATCAAACAATATAAATGAATGATAAATTAGAAATGTACAAAAATCTAATTTTTTCTTGTCGAGTCATTAAACCTTCTACATGTTCATATATGTGAAATTCAATACTTCCATTGTCGTTAATCCACCAAAACGAGATTCATGTAGATGAGCGTAGTGAGAGAGGGTTCCGCGTTTGCCTCGTCAATCTCATGTCAAAATAAATTTAAATTCTCTCTCGTTTGTTTGCTTTAGAACTGTCATACAGTGCTCACTTAAAATTAATAATCATAGAAGTTTTGGATGTACCGTGAAATCTGAGTAATGCTTGCTAGGTTAAAAAAATTATTTTTTTGGCAATCAAAAATTATTTAAGAGGATATAAAAAAATTGAAAACTGCTCTCAAACTATTTCAGGCTGCACGGTAACAAAAAGAAGAAATTTTTATTTTATCCGATGATGAATTACAATAATGAAGTTCTATGAAAAAAAAAGATTTGCATATATGAGATCATATAACACACAACAATCGCATCCCTTTTTAAAAAATTTCAACCTCATGACTGATTGCGTTTAAATTTAAATGCGCAGCACTCACGAGTTTATGTTGAGAGTTATTATACAAGGGTTTCATATTTAGTAGTTGTTGAGCAACAAAGCAGAAAAACGAGAACTTATATTTGCCTATGAGAAATTTTGAGATAAGACACGTTTTATATTTAATGATGTTTTTCAAGGGTACTTTTGCAAACATCTTTCCCATTACCACAATAGATTCACGATAAAGTATCAAAAGCACCACCCCATCCTTATTTAAACATCCATAAGAGAGTAAAGAAAGTCGAAACTTCTGGTTGGAAATTTTTGCTAAACCATTCAAAAATTAAAAGAGTCCAATTAAGGGATCGCATGCAAAAAAGTATATTCTGTTGTGTATTTTATGCTGAATATACACAAAATTGCTCTGCCATGCAAACTTTTTACTCTCATTTAATGCGAAAAGCAGAAATTTATGTGAAGTTTACATGAGCAGACAGTTTTTGGACTCATTTGGATAAATTTGAACAGGAAAAAAGTTTTTGCGGAATTAGAAAATTGTTTTGAGAGGAGAGAATTAGAAAGTTTTCCATATATATTTGATGTTGGATCACCTTGAAAGAAAACCTTTAATTGGTTGTGGATTATTTTCAAAAGTGTTCAAATTATGTTGCAAAAGAATCAAAAAAATATTTTAATAAATTTAAAAAATGATTTAAATGAAGGATCGAATCCTTAATTTATAAATTAATTTATTGTAAACTGTTTTTTTTTTGAATTTCCCACAAAAACCAAAATCAATAAACTTTTTTTTGTACATTTTTGAATCAACATTAAAAATCCATTTATCTAGAATTTTGTTTGTAGAACGTCTTTAAATTTACTTTATATCTTTTGCATCCCAACCAAAAAAGAAAGTAAAGAAGAAATGTTTCAATAAAACTTCCCACAGATAAGAAACTGCCACGTGTCCTTATGTTTACTTAAATACCCAAAATTAGCATTCAATTTTTTCCCAAGAAGAGGTGAAAGTGAAAAAATACAAGCAGGAGCATTAAATTCATATTTTTTATGTCGAGGGTGGCGAAGCGTAATCTCACTAGGCAGTCGAGATTTAATATTATGATAAATGCGTTTAACTGGAGTTTCGTGTGCACAACAAACAGAAGAGAGAAAAAAATTTCGAAAAACTTTTTTTCCATGCAAACATTCCTTTCGTGTTGGAATCGGTTTTTATTAGGATTTTGGGAGATATAAATAATAATTTTCATTATAATCTCCCATAAACATAAATTCTCTCAAAAACAATATTTTGGATGCATAAATTACACACGACCCCGTAAAAAGGAAAATTTTGAGAAAAAGTTTTTCTTTTTTTTGTTAATTAATTTAATTAAAAGATTTGATTTTTTCGAACTTTTCAAACAATTTTTTGAGTTAAATTTGTTTGAACACAAAAAATTTGTTTTTAATTAACAATTAATTAAGGTTGTATATTAGAATTTGAACCTCTATTTTTACTTTATAAAATTTTTTAATCATTCTCAATTCATGTAGTATTCAATTTTTTTATGCTCAGACACTTCATTGATTTTTGTCATTTATCCCTTCTCCATTCATCCAAAAAAATGCTTAAAGTAATTGCACTTAAAATACTTTTTTTGTTGGCTTCTTTTCAGACGATCGCACGATGACTCTCAAATGTTTTTTTACACATAAATGTGCATAAAAGCTTTTTTCTCCGCCATCGGATTCACCAAAAAAATCAATAAGTAATGCTTCCTCTCACTCTCTTTTTACCAGGAAGGAAAACCTGTATGTTGTTCCTGGTTGATGAAAAAAATCCCATTCCACTTTACTGTGTGTATTCCGAGAGCAAAAGCATATACCAAACTCTTCCGCTCAAAAACTGCGAACGTGTTTGAGTGCGCTTTTCTATAGTCGGTGTCTCACAATTTTCTCTCTCTCCCGTGTACTGATATTGTTACTGTTAATATTTTGTTAAACATTCTCGATTGTATTCATAGCACTCCCGCTCGAGCACTCACAAAAAAAACTACATTATGGGTATAAAGTACAACAGGAACATCAATGAGAGGAAGTCTGATAAAAAAAAGTTGAATTGAGAACGTTCTTTTTTATCGGAATGTGCTGAGGATGTTAAGGTGGGGGATGGAAATTGCACACTTTTGGGGTGAAATTCATGTGAGGAAAAATTCACATTTAAAGTAAATAAAATTGTCAAATTTATTCTCTTTAAAGCTGAGGAATTTTTTAATTTTTTTCGAAAATTTTCTTCTTTTTCAAATTAAGTTGATAACCTTCAAAAAGTTTAATTTGGTACCAACGATAGTCGTAATCATCAGTCAATAATCAACCTAGAACATTCATATTTCTGTTATATATTTTCGACAAAAGAAATAGCGAAAATAAATTACGGTATCGTGGCACAGTCGCTTCTACTTTTATTGCTCTAAATCACGCCAAACTTTTATTCTTTCTTTTTTATGTCGATAAATTACAATTTTTAAGATTATTATTATGGTGCATATAATTGTGGTGACTGTGCCACAAACAAAAGGCAATTCCATTGAATATCTAATTAATAGTTGGGACATTACTGACTTTTACTATGTCAGCCATATCATTTCACTTTTTTTTCTAAGAAAAATTGTTTTTATATGGAAATTTAAGGTGTAAAAAATCGATACTTAAATTTTTGAATATTTTGTGGACGTTATATTTTTATAAAATTTCAACGATCCATTTTCCACAGTCACTTCCCCTTTTTTTGATGATAATATAAAGTATGAAGTGCTGTATAATAATAAAGTGAGAAGAAAAAGTTTTCATGCTCATATTCTCATACTCGATGTATATTATATATGTACATCTACCCGGTAAATACGTCGTAATTCATAGCAACATATCCCTGGCAATAAATTTTATTGATCCTCGAGAAAAGTGTACAAAGTTTTCTCTCTTTTTTCTTCTCCTCAACTCTGGCGCTGGATGTATAATAAATTTCTATTTTTAAAGCCCTTCACAGAGCAAATAAAACGTACCTTGCATGTTGCGGTCCTACGTTGCCTACATCGTGTGCCGAACTTGCTGTTATTTGTGAGTCCAAAATTGCACCTGACTCCATTCCTAAAGCGCTTTTACATTTCGCTGTAATAAAAGAGAGAATTTGTGTGTCATTAAAAAAAATCACAATTTCGCTGTTTTTACGACTAGAGAAACTTCATTACTTTCAGCTTCACTAAAAAAGACCTACTTAAAAGGGATTTCCAACTTTTGTACATTCGAACGAGAGAGAAAATTAGCACATGAAAAGAGGAATTAACTCTCTCGTCGACATTATATATTAGTTAACGACTATAATTGAGTGTGTTTTGATATTAAAACTGGCAATTAGCACTGTCGTTGGATATTCAATGAAAATTTACACAAAATTGAAATCTCTATTCAAAACGGCTTTGTGCGTGTAGGGTGGGATATTAAAAGAGAAAAGAACTTAAATTTGGGTTGAAAATTATTCAAAATATTTCTGACTATCTGATTAAATGTAAATATTGCAGAAATAAAATAATTTCAAAGAATTATTAAAATTTGGGGTGAATTTGTATATTTTGTAACTTATATTTAACGTTTTTCAAAAATTTAAATAATTTTGTTCTCTCATTTAAATTATTTACTTTAACGTATTTTTTAATTTTTACGTGTCACCAAACCACCAAACGAACCCCTTCAATCCATGCCTATGCAAAAACTCTCATTTTCCCTTTTTCTTGTGCATATCGAATAGGTAGTCAAGAGAACAAAGCGAGCTTTATGGCAAATAATTTCCATTAATAGGATTAAGCCATTCAAATATGATTTTGAGAGGAGGAGAATAAGTCCTACAACAAAGTTGCACAAGTTTTAATCTATTTTCAAGAGAATTTGGAAATGTGATACAATTCGCCATTCAGTTCTTTTGTGAAGCGAAAATCTTTTATGAGTGTTTAACTCATTATTTTATGAGGGAGTTATAGTCAGTAGCTGAAAGAGAGAGTCTCTCGGTAAGGAAACCATAAAATGGGTGTAATCCTCTTATGCTCACATTCACATCACAAGGAAGCGAAAAAAATTTTCATGCACACTGAAAATCTCTCTTCACTATTCTTTTTTTTATTGTTCGTCCATATAACAAGCCATATTGTGCCAAAGACTCTCTTCTGTCATACTTTAACCCCATTGTTGATGTTGTCATTGATGTCATATCGTAAATATGCGAATATGCCATGGAAAAAGACCTAGTTAAGAAGTCACCCTGATATTGTGTACAATTGCTGTTCTGTAATGTTGGTGGACAACTACAGTAAAGTCTCTCGAGTGAATTGAAATTTTTGAACTTTTAAAAAACGTTAAATTTTGAAATTATAAAAATTCGTTAAAAATTAATTTTTTATCGAACTTTCACTGTAGTTATAAAATTCCATATCCACACACACCATTCACTCACTCGATGAGATTTATGAATAATTCATCTTTCACTCAATTTTTTCTTCCAGTAGAATTTCCTCATTAGCATTTCCAGTAATCAAGTCAGAGCGAGAATTTTTTTTATGTCGTCGCTTTTGTTATGAAATTTTAATAGGTCGCAACATAGTTGTAAAAATTTCAGTAGCAGTGCACGATAAGTGGAATTAGTGAAATAATCAACATGCCTTTCAGTAACGCCATCACATTTGACATTCGTTGCATGGTAATTATGTTGAGGACAGGATCAAATTTTGAATGTTTAAAAAACGTTAAAATTTTAAAAATTTCTAACATGCTTTTTGTGAGTGCATTTTACAAAACTGACATCTGCTAGAAGGCTTAATGGCACTCATCGAGGACGAGTAAAAATCGATGGAAAAAATTTTTTTTTCTTCCCGCTGTTGCATGTTGAAATCAAAATCAGCATAAAACTTTAATGAAATTTCATTTAATTCCGCATAATTTCCTGTCTCGCATTCAACTTGTGCCCTGCATGTATACACTTTGCATCCAATTAATTTTTTAATGTGCTTGCGTGACACCCCACTAAGCGTACATATACATTCGAGTGTGTGCCTTTCTGCCATTTTCACTTTGTACTCACAACTAGTGAAATCTCGTGCATATTTTAAAAACTGCACACAATTTTCGACCCGGTGAGATAAATTTTTTTACACGAGAAAAAGATTTTTTTTCAGATCCGCTCTCAGTTCTCCACAGTATGTGGCTAATTAAAAAAACATTTGTAAACCGAAAAGAGAGTTTTTAGACAGCACTGAAATCCTGCAATTATGAAATGTTATGTTTGCACATACACACACAAAAATCATCGCCTCGACTCATTCATTTTTCATCTCTCTCTCTCTCTCTCGGGAGATATTTCACGTGCACGAGATAGAGAACTCGAGCACGGAGGAAGAAAAATTAACAAACGCAAATTCCAATTAACCCGTCTCGAGCTCGAAGAGAGAGAGAGCACTGATGAATGAAAGAAAGCCGGAAACTCTTAATTTATGATGAATGGAAATGCACTAATTTACTGACTTTTCATTTGTTTTTCAAAATTATTGCATGAAATTCTTTTAGACATTGCTTTATGACTCAAAAGTGCTCGAGAGGAATTTTTAATTGATGTTGAGTTTAATGATTTTTTTAATAGCTTGCAAAATGCTTTAAATTCAAACCGTTAAATTTTGACTTTCAAGTCATCACGAATGACTCATTGAATTTAAATTCATTCTCGCATAATTGAACTCATTGATGTTTATGTGCAGCATAAAGTCACAACCAGAAAGAAATCAGGCACAAAGTGGAATTGATAATAATGCAACACATCATTAATATCAATAGCCGAGCCATAGTCGTGACAGCATAAAATTTTTCAATAAAACATGCCACAAGGCTCTGCAACAATGATCTCATTTCTAGGCACTTCATTATCATTTTTCGCCTCGTTTTCTTTCGCTTCTCTTCTATTGAGTCGATATACTTGGCATGGCATGGGTGATAATAGAAAAATTGCTGCTGATTATTCTCTCGAATGAGAACTCGATGTTGGTGTTACTCGCTGAGCTACTCGTGAGCGCTATTGATTACAGATTTTTCACATAAAAAAGAGTTCGCCATTATTTATGAGTGGAACATATAAAAACTTTTAAATGAGGTTCAAAAATTTCAAGGGGAGGAACTTTTTATTTTTTTCAAAAATATTTTTGAAATTTATTTTCTGAGAGTCAAATTAAATCTTTTGGTAATTTTAAAATAAAACACCGTTAAATTTTCACAAAAATTAAATTAAAATATTTTCAAGTTAAATTTCCCTTGCATAAAGAACAAAATCACAAAACATGCAATCTTTCAACCGTTATTGAATAGAGACGACGAAAAAAATTATAGGAAGAGGTGAGAAAATGATGAAAACGATTTTTTTTCCACTCACCTAATTCTAATGAACTAACAATATGCTGTTGGCCGCCGAATGCCAACATCATGAGAAGAATGCAACCTCTAGATGCCATTATAAAGCGAGGGGATTGTTGTGTCTAGTCTTAAAATATATTTCTCATATAACGTTTTGGATTATGATGATATTTCTCCTTTTTATGTTTTTTTCACGATATGTTTCTTTCTAAGAAAATTGCAATTTACAACAGCATGAAGTCATCTAAGTGGCTGCTCGAGCTCCACATCCATGGTGTCTCTCTATCACCGTTTGCTGTCGTCTCTTGTTATGGCAGAATGAATTATGTCCGTGAAAAGAGATTTCTGTAAAAATAAAAATTCACATTAATTAGATGTATGTTAAGTTAAAAGTCTTGTTGTTACGTAAAATTTATGTAGTCATGGATACAACTCCGTGCGAGTGAGCTTGGAAGTGAATATCGAGTTACATGTGAACATGTTTGTTCCCAATGTGCACATTAATAGAGGAAGGATATTCAAGATGTATGTTGTTACCCTGCTTGATGCCATTAGCATGTTTATTTGTAACAAAATTCATCTTTATCTCCTTTTTTAACTCAGCATGTTTACATCATTCATTCATTAAACTTCTTGGAGAATAATTTTACTTTTTGCAAAAAGTCGTAAACAACATCGAAAGAAGTTTTTAATGTCGTTTCATAGTGAAATTAAATTTTATGTGTGCAAAATATTTTTTTATGACGCTCAAAGGCAACATAAATTAATTAAATTTCACCGCGTATGACTCAAATGTGTCTTCTTTGTAATTAATTAACTTTATGCGAGATTCAAAGGAAAAAACTCTAAATTATTTTAAGATAAAATACGAAATTGTAAAAAATTCAGGTTCGAATCCTAGATTTGTATCAAATGTTTCCTTAGGTTTTAATTTTTTTACCCGAAAATGTTTCTAACCTTCAAAAAAATTTCATTGACATTCAACATCATAAAAATCATATTTTCTAGTTCATCTCAAGTTACACACAAACTTGACCTCTCTGTCACTAATTTTCCCATAAAAATCTCATCTTCATCATAGATTTGAGCACTCACACATGGCACAAGACTCACTTTTTTATGACTCTCCCCATCGAATAATGATATGCCACTGTGTGACATGTTAAAGATGATTATTTTTTATGGCGACAGTCGATTAGAGATGCCACAAAAAGATTCGTCATGTCGGAAGAGTGAAACTGATATCGGGTTATATCCGACTGCATCCTGTCATGCTCATCTTCAAACTTCACCGCTATCGTGCGAAACTAATTTGCCGTGGAATGTCAATTAAGTCTCGCAGTGAAACAAATTAAATTAACTAGCAACTTCTAACTGATCAAAAGAATGAGAAACTGCGTGAGTGAAAGCTTCGTGTTTAGCGAAAAACTAAATAAACTTTTTTTATCGTTATCAAACGCAAAAGTTTTCTTATTTTTCGTAAGATCGTGCTGACTAACATGCTAACGACTCTCACTCGCTCTTTTTTCGATAATGAGAAAAATTTTGTTCGTTCCAGAGAAAAAAATGTCAAACGACAAGTTGTTAATTAAAATTTATGCTCATGAACGTATGGTTTGAGTTTTTCTTAAATATTTTTTGCTGCTTTAGAAGAAATGTGTGCGAAAGAATTTTTAAACGAATTTTGAGGGTGAAGTTTTTGGGAAAGTAAATTAAGAGTAATTAAGTTCATGTGATCACATGGAGAGAAAAAAAATATGTTTGAAAAACGTCAAAAGGTCTATGCGAACAAACTCAATTTTAAGGATTCGAACATTCAATAATTATTCATTTTTTGCAACTTTCCTAAATGTAAATTTTAAGATTTTATAAATTTCAAAAGATATTCGCAAAAAACTCATAAACATCTCAACCCGTTTGATGTCATTATAAATGCAAATTAAAGCCTTTAATCACCTTTCAAAAATCATTAACTCATCAACTTTAAATTCAAATCATTTGACCCCAAAATATTTCAACAACATCATTTTAATCTTCAATTCACACCAACGCGATAGACATAACAACCATCAACACGATGCCTGGAGAATTTAAAAAATTTCATGTCTTTTCGCTACAATGTCAAATTTATTAGAGATAAAAAAACTCATCATCTCATCTTTAAATAAATATTTAGCCGATGTAGTCTTGAATAAACATTTAACATGATGACAAATGTTGCCAGCAATGGAAATAAGAAGAGACAATAATGATAGAATGAGAGGAGAAGAGGAGATGAAATAAATATTCCCAGGCACTTATGAACAATTGCTTTTGCCTCTTCTCAACTCATTGATTACTCGCTCATTATTCATTCATTATTGCTCATTGAGTTGTTAAAGGTGGTGCCAAAGACAATTTAAAGCACCAGCGTCTCTCTAAGATGGACTCAATGAATGGCTTGTTGTACAAGTTTTTCAATTACGTACTCAAGTGGTCAATTGATGACTGTAATAATAATAATATGAATGAACTTCAAGGTGCATGCGTGAATTATTGAGAAGAGATTAACAGTAAAAAGGCAGGTTGAATGGCTCGTAAAAAGATTAATCATGTCAACTCTTCGTGAACTATATGCGTGTCGCATACGCCACGACGAATAATTAATTAAGCATTTTTCCATCTAATAAATTAATTAATTATGGAAAATAATGCAAGCCCCGAGTGTCTAATGATTATTTTATGAAGATGAGAAATTTTGAGTGTGTAAGCTAGAAAACAGCCAGGGGTGGACACTTGAAAAATTTTATTCAAAATTTATTTGTTTGGATTTAATGAATATTTATTAAAACCTTAAATTTACCATCCATTTTCCCTCCATCCAAGTATGAGAGATTAAATTTAGTCAAACACAACAGAAAATATTTTCCGTCTATGCTAATTAGACACACTTTACATTTTGATTTAATGAGATGTTTTGTGTATTTGCGGCCAATTAAGTGACTTAAAAACACTAAAAACAGTCGAGACGGCGTTGATTAAGAGATGGCCGATGAGCTGCGAATGGATCGAGGGAAAATTTCACGGAGAGTTTTTTATGCGTGAATAATTCATAAAATTTTGAGTTTATGATTTTGGTTTTGAAGATAAATTAGCAGTTTTGAGAATATTAGTTAAAATTTTTATAAAATTTTCCTAAATTAAAAGTTAATATTTCGTTTTAAATAATTTCTACAATTATGTCACCTCCAGTTGTGACTCAATTTTTTAACGATTCTCTTTTTGTCCTCCACCGTCATCACTCGCTGTTTCTCTGTCGTCGACCGAGATCTTTCCGAGATAAATGCACAATAAACTCTCATGCGCTTTTGCATGATAACTCTGAATAATTAATTTGCATCTCTGGCGACTTTTTTTATATTCTGATTTCCCGTAAAAAAAGAAACTTTTTATATGTTTTTTCAGCAATTCACAATCATTTTAATTCAATTTCACTCCTCGCGAATTGCGGTATTGTATTTCATGGCAGCGAGATCTGGCAAAAATTAATACTGCGTGGATGATATTTTAATTGAACAGATTTCTGCCTCTCTTTCGCACAATTTTTTATTCCTACAAATGTGTGCAAATTAATCTGCTTATTCAGCAGAGAAAAAAACATCGCGAGTGCTCTTAGTGGCTTAAGAGCCCGCGTGTTCACTTTTTAATGAAGCTAATGAGGTGAAATGCGAAATAATTGAAACCCCGCAATCAATTAGTGATGCGAAATGGCAATCAATCCTCAGCCCAATAATGATGCTTTAAAAGTATTTTTGCGTTAATCCCTCCACACTAAACTGGATATCTGATTGAAACATAACCATTAAATAAACAATCCGTTTTCATCTCTTCGAGCGTTATTATGCAGCTTTTTTGTATAAATGTGTAGTGAGCGACCACCAACTGACTGTCCGGTTAGAGAGCAGTAGTTAAACGTTGTTTAATTATTTCGAACGAATATGTCAATCTCTGATATGAGTGATGCAAAGCTACTTCCACGAATTTATCGACAGAGAGTTTTTGAATTCAAGGGATGGAGAATTTTTGAGCAAAAAAATAGTTTTAAATTATTTTTAATCTCTTAAAAATTTAAATCTTTTATTTTTTAAATTTATTTAAAATCTTCCAACCCTTGTAACTTTTTTAACACTTTTTTCGATCTGAATTTTTAATTTTTTTTATTCTCTTTTCATTTTATTTAATTATCAATTTACGAGCATTTTACTTTATGGCATTTCGAAGAATTTTAAAGCAGCTCAGAGAAATAAAAAGAGTTTCTTCTTTTTTTTTTTTTTTTTTTTTTTTTTTTTATTTTTTTTTTTTTTTTTTTTTTTTTTTTTTTTTTTTTTTTTTTTTTTTTTTTTTTTTTTTTTTTTTTTTTTTTTTATTTTTTTTTTTTTTTTTTTTTTTTATTATATAAAAAATAATAAATTTTTTTAAATTTTTTTTTTTTTTTTTTTTTTTTTTTTTTTTTTTTTTTTTTTTTTTTTTTTTAATTTTAATTTTTTTTTTTTTTTAATATTTTTTTTATTTTTTTTTTTTTTTTTTTTTTTTTTTTTTTTTTTTTTTTTTTTTTTTTTTTTTTTTTTTTTTTTTATTTAATTTTTTTTTTTTTTTTTTATTTTTTTTTTTTATTATAAAAAAAAAAAAAATAATTTTATTTTTTTTTTTTTTTTTTTTTTTTTTTTTTTTTTTTTTTTTTTTTTTTTTTTTTTTTTTTTTTTTTTTTTATTTTTTTTTTTTTTTTAAAAAAAAAAAAAAAATAATTATTTAAAATATAAAAAAAAAAAAAAAAATTTTTTTTTTTTTTTTTATAAAATTATTTTTTTATTTTTTTTTTTTTTTTTTTAAAAAAATTAATTTTTTTTTTTTATAAAAAAATTAAATATTTTTTTTTATTTTTTTTAAAAAAAAATAATTTTTTTTAAAAAAATAATTTTTTTTTTTTTTTTTTTTTTTTTTTTTTTTTTTTTTTTTTTTTTTTTTAAAAAAAAAAAAAAAAATTTTTAAAAAAAAAAAAAAAAAATTTTTTTTTTATATTTTTTTTCCTCAGGTAATTAAATCCCTCCAAGTACTTAATTCCCCCGAGCTTCTCACCCCCTGGTTTCTTCTAAATCGCTGATATATTTTTTTATTTATTCTCTTTCGTTCGTTTTCGGTTTTACGTGAAAACCATAAATTACGGCAACGACTAATCTTTTTCAGAACTTTTGCCGACAGCCCTTTGAAAAAGAGAGTGAACGCGTGTAAAGCGGAACCAACAAACTAAATATGACCGTGCCTTAAAGAATTTCTCTCTGTTGCAACGACATCCGAAGGGAAATTCTTTTATCTAGTCACGAGGTGTCTGCATCTCTGTTGCTGTGCAAAAAAGAGGAAACAAAGTAAATTGGAAAAAGTTCTTGTGTGGTAAAATGTGGAGGTGATTGAGAAAATTTTTGGAATTTTTCTTGGTTAAAAAGGGGAATTTTTTTCCTTAATTATCAACACTTGAGTGAGCAGTCAGCTGCTGCCACTGAGGATGGAGGAAGGTTTAAAAATTCTGTAACAAAATAAAAACATTTTAAAAATTACTTTGAAATTATTAAAAAATTCAACGGACTTTTCAAAATTTTGAATGATAAAATTTTTCATGCAATATAATGCTGAAGTGACATCGTACTCACATAAAAATATAATAATAATAGACAGTAATAATACATCGCAAGTATAATGCATATGCCCATGGTAGCAAGAACTACATAGTAGGGCGCACAGGACGAACGTGTCGTACGCAGTTCCATCCACCGACAACGTTCGGACAGAAAACCTATCCTCACCGCAAACGGGAGGTTACCACACCACAACAACCGTCATATGCCCCAAGCCCACTTGATCACCATCTCAAAATCAAAAAATAAAATAAAGAAGAAAATGAGAAGAAAAGAAAATAAAAATCCAACAATCCAATATTTTTAGCCATTAATGGAAAGCGACAGTAATAATGGATCAATGACGATTTCACGCATGACATTTTCCTCCTCACATATTAAATCCCATATTGCCGCATATCACAATTTGACAACATTAAGAGATAAAAATATTGTGTGTGCGCCTTTAATTCCATCTGACATTCACAACACCTGCTCCCATAGCAATATCTTTATATACGAGTTAGACTGCCAGAGTGGGACAAATTACATGAAAAATTTTCTTCTCCTTCATATCACGTTTAAGTTCATAAATTTCTCCCCGTGGCTTTTCCTTTTATTTTTTTTTCATTTCTCGTCTTCAATGGAATTTTCAAGCATGAGAGTGAAAAATATCAACATCACTCTAATGTGTGTTTATGTTGTAAATAAAGCGCACAGTTTACGATTCCGTAAGAGCAATTTGTCTCTAAAAATAAATAATTAAGCCTCCAATTCACGATAATTATCAGATCGCTGTCGCACTCGACACTCGTTTGCCACCCAATCAAACGTCAAATGACACGAAAATAAATCAGAAGAGCGGTAATTTTGGATGTGTCATGTGCAGTGCGAGGAAATTTTTTGGAAATTTCAATAAAACTAAATTGAAATAAATTTCCATCCCTGGCTCTGAAATCTAAACAAACATTTAACGCTCATCGTCCATATGGAGACAGCATAGATAAGTTCGCGTGAATAATTTATAGGAAATCGCTGCGGGTAAAAAATTTATAAACTGCATGTCACATGTGCTCGATTCGACTTGATGCATTTCGCGCTCGATTAAATTTTGAATATAAATATAAAAAGTGTGAGTCACTGTGCCAAGTGTTAACGACTCTCAACATTTATTTATTTTTGATGGAGATTCATGAAGTGGCGACATCGAGTGGCGTTTGACAAAATTTTTGAATGTTTCACTCACACCGTCGAATTTCTCTTTGACGTCAAAATAAAAATTAGTGTGATTAAGGCCCAAATTGACTTAGGCACGATTCGAGACTATTGATTTTTCTATCATCGCCATATTCAGACATTAATAGACGTCTCAATCTATTTTTTTTCTTTCACTCTTTTTGAAGAAACCTTATAATTTTCCATTTCCATCTATCGACGCGTAATTTCACTTGCGAGCGGCAAAAAGAGAAATGAAAGAACATTTCTTGTGTGTGAACTGCTAACTATAGCCATTAATAGAAAGCGACGCGACTTCTCAAAGTGGTTTCATTGAAGTACAAAAAAATGCTCGCAATTGCCTTGTGAGAATTTTTTTCAATATATCGATTTTCCATTTTTGGTAGTCGATTTATAGTCATTAATTGCTGCCCGTGATAAAATGATTCATTGTACCGAAAAAAATATATTTTGTCGATGGTAATGTTGCGGGATGAAGGGATGGAAAATTAAAAAAAATTATTTTGTAAAAAGTTCAGCAAATTTCAAACTAATTTTTTTTAAATTTTATGATTCGAACCATTAATTTTTTAAACATAAATAATTTTTTAATTTACTTAATGAATCAATTAAAATAAAGTTTTCTTCCCCTTTTTACAATGTTAAACTACCGGGTCTGTTATAGTGTGTAATGAACTCAGTTATCAAAATTTTCGCAGACTCACTCTGGCATCGTCGCAAAAATAATAATAATTTCAATTCAATTAAAGCGCTTCGCTGCGGTTCATGATGCCAGCATGCAACGATCTAATAAATTGCTGCGCTTGTTTATTGCTTTATTTATTAACGAGAAAAAGAGATGGGAGAATTGAGTTGAGGAGCATAATGAGAAATATATTGGTGGAAAAAGAGTTTGCAAGGGAAGGAAAATTTATCAAAAACAAATCAAAGTTAGAATCACATCATTAAATTGCCAGCATCATGATTTATTGCGTACCTTCAACTTTTCATTTCTCTCGCGCCTAGTTCTGCAATCAGCGACTAATGATGCGCTTGTGTCTATTTGAAGTAATTTAATGTTTTACAACGAAAGTGTGTGTATGCAATTTACATCGCCGCATGTGTTCGCCAATCTTGATATTGTTCGAAGAGTAGCGGAAAAATTATTTATTGTTGAGCCATTTTACTATTGTGATGCTTCAATTAACATTTTTATTTCTATATGGCGAAGAACATCGAGTTGGAATAATGTAATAAGTGTCACAGTAAATTACTCACGCTAATAGCTTAACTGTCGATGTTATAATTTTTATTCAATCATGATATGAAAGCAGGGGGACTTGGTCACCGAGCCCACAGAATATTCTGCAGAATTTATACAGAATTTTCTGCAGAATTTCTGCAGAATTTGGCATAATTTCTGCAGAATTTCTGCATAATTTCTGCAGAATATTTTTCTGCAGAATTTCATACAGAAAATTTTCTGCATAATATTCTGCAGAAAAAATACTCTGCAGAATATTCTGCAGAAAATCCTACAGAAAATTCTGCAGAATATTTTCTGCAGAATTTCATGCAGAATATATTCTGTAGGATTTTCTGCAGAAAAATGATATTATGCAGAATTTTATACAGAAAATTCTACATATTAAATTTGCATGAAAAATATTTTTTTATTATAACTGTTATTCATTATATTTTAAACATTATTTTGAACATCTATGAGTGATATATTTTTAAATTGCTTGTGAAATTTGCAAATTTAATGATATCTCACTTGTAAGCATATCACCTGAAGTTGAAATTTGTAGCTACTACGGACAGTAACTGTCTGGTAGCTACAAAAAGTTGTCAATTTTTAAATTTTATTTGCCAACATTCATCATCACTCTGATCTTTCAGGCACTGTAATACGATTTCCCTTTTACAAAAAGTTTTAGGATACCTCAAAATATTTTTACATAAGTGTTTTTTAAAAATAAGGCTTTTAATTTTCAAAATTATGTGTAAGAGTATATTATATCCTAAATATTTCTGTAGTCTCAATTTTGAGCATATGGATCACTTTAAAAGGCAATTTTTACTTTTTTGTAGCCATTGTTATCGAAGTCTAATTGACGCAACAATTTTCATACATACTGTTTATAAAATTATGAATTTAAATTTAAATGGAATGTAAAAGTCCTGGGTAAAAATATAATTATTTTTTTAAAACCCTGCAAAACTAAAATTCCAACTTCAGGTGATATGCTTACAAGTTAGATATCATTAAATTTGCAAATTTCACAAGCAATTTAAAAATATATCACTCATAGATGTTCAAAATAATGTTTAAAATATAATGAATAACAGTTATAATAAAAAAATATTTTTCATGCAAATTTAATATGTAGAATTTTCTGTATAAAATTCTGCATAATAGCATTTTTCTGCAGAAAATCCTACAGAATATATTCTGCATGAAATTCTGCAGAAAATATTCTGCAGAATTTTCTGTAGGATTTTCTGCAGAATATTCTGCAGAGTATTTTTTCTGCAGAATATTATGCAGAAAATTTTCTGTATGAAATTCTGCAGAAAAATATTCTGCAGAAATTATGCAGAAATTCTGCAGAAATTATGCCAAATTCTGCAGAAATTATGCAGAAAATTCTGTATAAATTCTGCAGAATATTCTGTGGGCTCGGTGACCGACACTCGAAAGCAGGCGTCTGGCTGCAAATGAGTCGCTTCGAGCAACACAAAATCGCCCAAAAAGGAAAGAATCGATTATGTTCAAAAATGCAGCATCAATTTATCACACAAACACAAACTCTATAATTGCCATTTCTCAATTTCTTGCATAATAAATTATTCTTAGCTAAACTCTCTTTCGCTCGAATAAAAAAAAACTTATCCCATCCAAGAGAGTTCAATTTGTGTGGAGAGAAAAAAGTGCATGAACTTTTGTCGAACATTACATAAATTTTAATCGAGAGCCAAAAATCTCCTCTTGTTCGCTCTTACATTCCATTTCCTAGTCTGAAGTGGTGTTAGAAGAAAAAAATTGAGTTGCAAGGAGTGGAAAATTTATATTAAAAAATTAAAAAATTAATATTCCGTATATCAAATATATAAATTTTTAGGATTCGAACCATTTGAAACATTTAGTATTTTTTTATTTAATATTATTTTGTGAGTTTAAAGTCATTTAAATTCTCCCAAAAATGTCCCTCAAAATTTTTTTCCAATCCACTCTATCAACTGCATGGCTGTTGGAAAAATTAATAACTCGTTCTTCTTTTTTCCTCTCTATTTTTCCTCCTCGCTTGTTATTCCATCTGTGGCATTATTAAAAGTACATCAAAAAAACTACATTACATTGTATGTACATTTGGAAAAGCAGGAAATTTATTAGTGCCTTGGGATTGCCTATTTTTTTATTCCTATGTAAAAGTGAATTTAAAGAGATTTATCTTGGATTAATTTGAATTATTGATAAATTTTGTCATAAGCTGTTTAGAAAAAATTAATTAAAAATTTGAATTTCAAAATTATAAAAAATTTAAACTAGTAAAAATGGTTCGAATCCCAATAAACAAACTTTCTAAGTAGATTTCATAATTTTTTTTTGCCATCACCAACTCATAAACCCAAACCTCTGTTCTAAGATCTTCAATTTATTCGTCTCTCTCTCGATCATCCTTCTTTCTCTTCTTTTTTTTATTGCACATTTAAATATTACAAACTAATTCTCAATGGATTTTGCATGCGCATTTACAAGAGATATTAATGCATAATATAATCATGGCATTGCTTTATAAGTTGGCAATAACACTCCATCAATAATTTATATTTTTTTATATTCCATTGCAAAAATGCTGTGAAAAGAGCCATGAGTGAAATTTCATTTTATTCCCTCCTTCATAAAAACGCAAACATGAGAGTATGCAAAAGGAAAAAGGTCATGAAAGGGGTTTTTAATTCTTGTTGTAGCACATTTTATACTTTTTTCTTTAATAATAAACCATTATTGAATTAACATCAGCATGCAGCAGAGAGTCATAAATGAGAGATACAAAAGCTGATTTTTTATAGAGATTATTGCTTGTTGTTGTGACTAATAAGGAATGAGTGGGACAAAAGATGGACGATTTTCAATTTTTTAAAAATGTAAATGTCAACTTTTATAAAAAAAATAATTCCATCGCTTGTCTGCCTCTAAATTGTGTTCACTCATGATTCAAATTGCTCTTAATGGCTGGACATTTTAATATTCAGTAAACAAGTCATAAGAATCCACAGGAGCACCTCAAGAGATATCTCATTTCGTCTTTAATTACCTTCTAATTAAATCAATCTCTCTCTCCTCCGCATACGCTGCATGCATATGTGATACACACAAACTTTTTTCTCTGTCTCATCCGAGCACAGCTCGTTATCTAATTTAACAACATAAATAAAAGTTGGTAATCAGTTTAATCTCTTTCACAATATCAGAACCATGGATGTGGATGCTTTTGCTTGTTGCGCACAAATACACAGTCATGTCTGCTTTATTAAGGAATCTATTCAGCAGTGGAATTTTGTGTTCGCATTTCAGTTCACTGTTTGCCTAATTCAATTTATTTATGGAAATAAGATGCTCTAAACGTGTCTCTTTCTCATGCTGCACTGCGAGACTTATGAGAGCGAAATCTGAGGAGGGACGGAACACTTTAAATTATTTTATTTTTACTCAATTTAAATTTGTGTCCAACCCTTGATCTCGACTTCTTCTTCTCGTGCTTGTGTATGATTATGGAATTAAGATAAAAGCGAATATATTTTCAATTAATTTATTGTGTGTGTTTTTTTCTCTCAAAAGCATGATCAGATAAATCTGCTGCCGCTTATTGCATGTTCTCATGTCGCGAGAGCTATCTTTAATTTTTCTAGATTAATGAGATGCCTCTTTCGTGCCCATAGATTTATTTCTTGTGATAGAGCGCGTTATTATAATAATGCACTATCAATGTGACAGAAATTTATCATTTGGATTCTATCGCGGCAGTGGTTGAACGGTGCATTTAATGATAATCAAATGCGATAAAGATTTTTATGTTCTTGCGGGGAATTTTGAGTGAAGTATTTGACAATAAATAAAATAATTTCAATTATTGAAGAAATAAATAAATTTTTAAAAAATCTTCATCGAGAATTTCAATTTTGAGATAACTAAAAATATAATTTTCTATGCTCCAATGACATCTTTTTACAGCATCATCGAAATGAGATTCGAAAATCAAGTCTTAAAGATTTGAATTAAAAGAAAATTTATGCGCTATCACTTTTATTGCAGAAACGTGTCATCGAATGAATTTTCTCCTCTCGATCTTCATCATTTGAGGAGACAGCCATGCACTCAAATGAGGTGACGACAACAAACACGTTTACGAAAAATCTATTTTGCTGCTGTGTGTTGCGAGCAAAATCCCAATTAAGCTAATTGTTACGGATTACTCGGAGAATCCTTCTTAAATACCGAACATATCTGTGTTGAAATATATCTAAAGTTTCCTTTCGCTCTCTGCTTTTTGCTAAGACCACAATAAAGTGGCAAGTGGAGCGTTTAACTCGATATATATTGGATTTTGTGGTGGGAGGTGTGTGGATGGAAAGCGAAAATTGAGAAAGAAGAAAAAAGTTTATTTTTCCTTTCCTTTATGCAGCTACTTATTTTTATTTTGAAGCATAGCTTTTTGCAACTTGTTAACGAACGTGCAGGAGCATTTAATTTCAAGGATTGTGTCATAGACACTTAATAACTAAAAGTTTTTCCTTTTAAGGGGTGGGAGAGAGTGTCTAGGGTAGAAAAAAATAAACTTCAAGGGGTGGACACAATATTTTGATTCAGAAAAATTTAAATAACTTTTTTAAAAGTTACCGCATTTTATGTACAAAGTGTGATTTTTATGAGCATAAATTTATGGACATGACTTTAGACTTTTGCAGTGTGATTTTTATGATAAATACTTCGTGACAATCGCCGTGGCATTGTCGTCGCCTTATAAAGAACACACAAAGTTATGTACATAAATTTTTTACGTGGCAAAAAGTTGCAAAAGTCGTGGCATGAATCGAATAATTTTGAAATCAATTTAATTTTTAAAATCAATATTTCCACATGGTCATTGAACAACCACAAAATTCTCTCTCAATTAATTGCACTACGATAATTTAATTTCATCTTCAAACCGCAAATTCTCAAAATGTAATGTGTGCATGTGACCACAAAATTCAGATGCTCTTCGGTCGTCGGCACCACACATGATCTGCTCATGATTTTGAGAATTTTTTTTTCATTTTCATGCTTGAAAAACTTTAAAGTGGATGTTGATTTATTGGCGATTGTAAACTGTCGCAAAAAACACAATGTTTCACTCTTGGAGTTGAAGGAACGATGAAAAAGATCCGAATGACGTGAGAGAGAGTCACAAAAACGTCATTTGTTTTCCAGAAACTGTCGAGAGCAAAAAATATATTTAAAAGTTTTTCGTTTAAAAGCTGTCGGGTGATGAAAGTGTTTGAGAGAATTCAAAAAGTGATTTGTGAGGAGACAAAAAATTTTAAACATTTAAAAAATCTTAAATTGTAAAAAGTTTGAAAAAACACATTTAAAATTTAGTTTCCATCCCTAGTTTTTACCTTCCTAAAATGATAATGCATTGAATGTTAAAAAAGAAGAAGAAAAAATTTGTTGAAGAAATGAAAAGAAGAAAAATTGCATGCGATTTTTAATCCCCATCTCTTTCGCCTTAGAAATGGATGAGAATTCAACATTTTGCCATCTCGAATTTTTTTTCACTCTCGAGCTCACAATAAACCATCGAAGTTGCAATTTTAAATCGCAATTTATGCTCAGAAAATGAAAATAAGATTAATTTTCACATTGAATTTCGGCATTTCAGCTCGTATACAGAGAAAGAGACTCGACTCGTGAGACTTGGCTGCTATTAAGAGGGTTGAAGTCGTTAATTTAACGTTGGAGGATTGGGATTATCAACTGAGCGAAAATTATGTGACAAAATGTTGAAAATAATTCACTTAAAATTCAAGGGAGCGAAAAAAAGTTAAAATCAGTTTTGAAAAAATTGTTTTAAAGTTTAAGAAATATTATAGCTCCGCTATATATTAATTTTGGATTTTTCCAAAACCTGTTTTCGACCCCTAGTGCCAAGACATTACATTGTGCAATATCAAAACATATACTCAAATGATAGGCCTAGTCAAACTCTACAAACTGGCGAAAACAGATTTGAAATCGGTTGCTCCTACGAGGAGTTAGAGCCATTTAAGTCATCTTACTTTCTTACTTTCTCACTTTCTCACTTTCTTACTTTCTCACGATCTTAGTGAACGCCGTATCTCAAGAACGGCTGGTCGGATTTGATTCGGGTTTGTGGCTAAAGATCGGGTTTTCGTTCTAGTTGTGCAAGAAGTATTTAGTTTTGAGGTACGACCCTCCAAGGACCGTCCGTGGGTGCAAAAATGTCCTTTTTCATACAAATTTTCTCTTATATGGCTTCATGTATGTCGTTGAACTCGCAATTGGATCAGGAATCGATTGACATTGACGATTTTTGAGGAATGTCCATCATGGCCGGCCAGAAGTGCCACTAATGTCCATTTTTCAGAACTATGGCTTCATGGGTATCGTTGAACTCGTAATTTGACCAGAAATCAAATGGAACTGACGATTTTTGAAGAATGTCCATCATGGCCGGCCAGGAGTGCCACTAATGTCCATTTTTTCAGAACTATGGCTTCATGTATGTCGTTGAACTGGTCATTGCATCGGGAATTGATTGACACTGACGATTTTTGAGAAATGTCCATCCTGGCCGGCCAGGAGTGCCACTAATGTCCATTTTTTAGAACTATGGCTTCATGTATGTCGTTGAACTCGTCATTGCATCGGGAATCGATTGACATTGAAGATTTTTGAGGAATGTCCATCATGGTTGGCCAGGAGTGCCGCTAATGTCCATTTTTCAGAACTTTGGCTTCATGTATGTCGTTGAACTCGTCATTGCATCAGAAATCGATTGACACTGACGATTTTTGAGTAATGTCCATCATGATTAACCAAGAGTGCCACTAATGCCCATTGCAACGGAGTAGGGTACTAATCTATGCGGAGCTATTGGAAATGGCAACGCCGTTTGCAGACCCATCTTGTTTTTCCTAAGGTTCAAATCCTTTGCACAAATTTTTTCAAAGTTTTAATATCAAAAATCGATCTTCGACTGTCCCATTATGCTCAACCTTTATGTGCAATCTTTTCTGCTTCCTTTTTCTCTCTTTCCCGTTATCAATTTAAATAAATATAAAATTATTTCTGCTTTATTCACATGAATGAATTTAAATCGGAGCACTCTCGACTCGTAATTTGTTATTTGTATATTTTTTTATTTCAGAAGAAGGCAGAAAAACATTTTTTTTGCAAGCGCAGCAGAACAAAATTTTCCACTCATTTAGGCATCGAAAATTGGAAACTTTATTTTGCTCTCTTTTTTTTTAATTTTTGCAGTCGTGCACGATTTACGAAGCGAAAAGAATCTGTGAGTGGATTTTTATTTTTCGATCAGTGTCTGATCCTTCCGACGATCCAATAAATTGGATTTCGTCTCTCTCCAACGACATTAAAAAATTATTTTTTTGCATTATCAGCGAAAGCACTTTCGATTCATTCGCGTAGTGATTTAAGGTCGGGAAAAAAATTTGGCAGACAACGTGGATACGCTGCACTGCATAACAATCAACCTCACACACAACACGACTAGTCAGCATCATCACGAAATACAATCAAAATTAATTGAGATTCAATTTGTCATTGCCGGTCTCTCGCGTATCTTCTGCACCCCATCCACCACCGGATGGAGACCAGGAAATTCCATTTCTCAAAATCATTATCATGATTGTCATTCGCTTCTGCCTCGACCACCGATTTTAATGCGATTATTTTTTATTTTTACACATCACCCACTCTTATTTTTGTCTTTCCCAAGGGTAAGAAATTCAAGAACAGTAATTTATTAATTACCGTCGACCTTTTCCAGCATCATCCGAGAAACGCCTTTCAGTGTCGAGGGAAAAGTAAATGTCAGCATTAATTATAGTGAAATGGATAAAAATTTAAAGTTCATAGTTTTAATTTTTTTATTTTGTTGACGGCAAAAAAAAAATTTAAATATCAGAATTTTTGTTCGCAAATATTAGGATTCGAACCTTGTTTTTTTTATGAATTAACAAATTTTTAAATTTCTTCTCACAATTTAAGACATTTTAAACATAAATATTTTTTCCATGCGAATTCAACACAATCAAGTGACCCACATCATCGATCAATCTCACATTGCGATTTTCGCACGTTTCTTCTAATAAGATTTTTAAACTACGAGGAGGTCGTGATCTCATCGCCACGCCACTGCCGTCGTCATGGTTGTCTTATGACAGCAATTGAAATTTAATACCTACAAACGATGGACAATGGGCTCGAGAGTAAGTGAGAGAGAAAAATTAATCATGTTTTTCATTGCGCGAGAATTTTTCGCCCTCTGGGAGCAAGCAAGCATGGCAGCATCGATATTGGACGATGATTAAGCGAATTTCTATTTAAATTACTTCGCACGACTTTAATAAACCGCTTCGCTTCCATTTTTCACTCTAACAATGCAATATCGAGACAAATTCATCGGCTCCGGAGACATTCGGGAGGGAGAAAAGGAGAAAATCGTGCAGTGAACAAAAGGTGTAATTGTGAAACCTCTTATTAACGCGCTCGCTTTCCATTGAACATAAGCGGCACTCTCTTGAGTTATTATGAGCGCGAATCAAACGATGACGAACGAGAGGGGCTTTTGCTCTAACACCTCTCGAAAGGCTATTATTAAAAAAAGTTTGAGAGAGATTTTCGTGCAACGGAACAAAAAAAAATCATGCAAACATCAAAGTGAAAAGTTTTTTCTTTTATTTTTTTTGCAACTACTTTAAAGTTTAACCTCAAAAAAAATTGCATTCGTTCTAATGATTCACAGCACATTTGCGCAACACCTACAATGGAAGTGAAGCTTAAGAATTTAATGACACACTCGAGAGTGAATCGTAACAAATCATTCCCAAGCACAGCACCACAAACAGTCATTACATTCCACTTCTGTTCATAAAACTCTCTCGTTCAGCTCCTCAGCACGAGAGTCAGCATTTGAAAAGCCACAAAAATCGACATAAATTTTCATTCCTCGAGTTTCGTCAAAATGAGAAGTTGTTTTTACTATTTGAAATAGCTTGAAGTGAAAAATATTAAAAATATGTTGTTTGAGAACTTTAACAGGATTTTTGATTTATTTCACAATAAAAAACTTTTCATGCTTTCACATACAAAAAAAAATTAATTAAAAAGTGAATTTAATTGGAAATTCCAAAAAAATTAACCTTTGAACAGGATGTTTAAATTAATTTGTAAATTTAAGGATTCGAACCCATTTTATTTTAATTCTCTTTTTTGTATTTTTAACTTCTCATGTTAGAAAACAACTAAAACCTCCTACAAATACTTTCGAAATACCACGTGACATCTCCGCACAATTTAAACTCAATTTTCTATTTTCAAACTCGAGTTAGAAATTTTTTCATTAAAAAATTTACAACCAATTTTAATTCCATAATCTTCCCGCAACAACAATTTTCTTCGTCGTCTTTTGGGTTTGCTGACGATGAAGAAGTTTTAAGTTTATTTATTTATGTCTAGCTCTAAGCCTCCACTTCTAATAACATTAAACAAAACACACAAAAGCCTCGAGAGCATACACAACACATGATCGAGAGAAAAGAAGAAGAATTTTAAGAGAAATGAAATTCAAACATGTGTTCAACATATAAAAACTGGTTTAATAAATGAATTATTGTCGATTCGGATATAAATTATGTCTTAACATGGGAATCAAACCGTGATACATCTGATGATGATATTGATGAACGAGAGAACCACACAGCGAAATTTATTAATTTATCCATAATTCCCGTCTCATTGTGCATACACGACGTAAAAATATTTCCGCTCATTTTGTCGCATTTAGAGGATTTTTTTTGCACATGATGCCGACTAGAAACGGCAAACTACAAAAAGAAGTTTATTTTTTTTTCGAATATTGTAAAAAGGGCAGCATGAAATTATTCATACACAGGCCATGCCATAAATAACAGCATGGAAAATGTTTCAACATTTTTTTTCGAGGCAAAAACATCAAATTCGTGAAATACTGCAATAACTTTCAGAGCATGGATAATTCTCATCCATCCATTTTCGACATCATTCCGAGATTGCTGCATTCTTTTTTTTTCGACAGGGGAATTATTTTTACATGGAGTAGCTTTGGCTATAAAATAAATTGGAAACTATTTTTTAAGCATAAATAAATTTGAATCGGCTGCTTTTTTTTGTTCTGCACTAGGAATTGTGTGAATTTATATATTTTTTTTCGAGTTAAGATTTGGAGAAACAAATTTTGCGATTATGGTCGATTTGGTAGTTTTTTTATTGGCTTGTGTGATTTTTTGAAACTCTTTAAAAAATCATGAGAAATTTTTTATCTCAGAACCATAAATCACCTCACACTATTTTTAATTTTTTCATAGAACTTCTTCCCTTGATCTTGTTCATAATTGCTTCATTCACGCTTGCATTCCATGCGTCCTAATTATCAAAGAGATTCCATTGAAACTCGAGCATGAAATCATAAAAAACATAAACGATTCTTGCAATTTACGAGAATGCAGCGTCATTAAAGTCTCGAATGTGCAACATCAACAAAGGCGAGCGCCATAAAATGCTCTCTCTCAGTTTTTGATGCATCTGCAAATGCTCGAGTGAAATTATTTTCTCAGAATGTGTTCATAAAAATTGAATAGACTTGAACTTCGAAAAAAGGTTCTCGAATAAAAAAATCCACAATATGTTTTTCGATGATGCGGATGTAGAGCACCATAAAAATGCGTGAAATTTATTAATAATGGCTTGAAAGGTCTTCCACAAACACGGACAGCAACTCAATCCCGAGAAAAAAAGGGATGGAATGAAATCGAGGGATGGACAATGAGCTTAATTATTTTTATGGTAAAATTATATGAATTATCTTTTCACATCACACTTAGTGTCCCACCCTCGATCAAATAAAAATTGAAATTTGTGTTTTTGTGACCTAAAGAGAGCAATAAATGATAATTTTCTCATATATATGAGCCCAACACATTTGGAAGCCGAAACTTTTGTGGTCTCTTTCGCATTTTATTAGAAATTAATGTCGAAAAATTCCCTGGAGCGACTCCTGGTCACGACGGCGATGCGCAATCGCTAAAAAATCACATTCTGAACACACAACACTTTATGCTTTTACCATAAATTTTACATATGTACCGTCGCCTGGCATTCTACCGGATGATGACGACAACGAGGAAGAGAGTATGATGATGATTCGATATGGAAGAGAAAGCTGGAGGTTTTTCGTACAAAATTTACAACCTTATGCTGCACAAATACAGTGCTCTCCTCATCTGATGATGTCATGGCATGAGAGTTTTATAAATTTTTCATTAGTGACCTGCTTCCTGCTTTTTAAGCTGCAAATGATTTCGTGAATTTATGCCAGCATCTTCCCAGCAAAATGCATAAAAAATCGAGCGATCGAACTTAAATTAGATTGAAAAATCGATTTCAGATGAATTTTTAAAATGAGACGAGAAAATCCGGAATGAGCTCACAAATTTTTAATGACGTTGGCGAGGGATGAAAGGTTTTAAATAAATTTGAGTTCAAATCGTAAATTTGCATCCCTTGAAATTCCTTAAATCTATCCAACGCTTCACCAGAACAAACAAATTGAAAATTCATCCCTTTGCAAAGGCCACAATTATTTAAATACCCGCTGAATTTTTTAATTTATATGCGCGGCATAATTCACCCTTCCCTCTTTTATATTACAAATATTAGCCCAGATGAATCTCCTCATATACACGTTCAAAGCAATAAACAATTTAAAATAATTATTTTAAAGCTGTAACATTTCCCCTTTGCAAAGAATCACAGCCAATTATTATGATAATATTATGCGGCAGCACTTGAGAGAGGAAAAATTAACACAATTTCGAAATGATAGTTATTAGCCGGTCGGTCTCTACCATCCTTTTTCCCATTCACTGACTTTGCAATTGAATTATCACAGCACTTCAAAAATTTATATCACACACACAGCATGAGATCATCGCATTCAGTCGAGAATTGAAACAAATTTTTCTGTTTGCGTCTATGGCGAAAAATAAAGTAGTTCCCGAAGCACTTGAGAGTGCGAGACAGCTATTTCCAGCTGGATTCATAAATCATAAATCGCTGTCGCGCGTATATGAATGCGTATGAAGGCAATAAAAATTCTATTATTACCAACACTTGTATGTATGTGATTTCAGAAGGGGATCATTATGGCTTTAATAAATATATTTGTGTGGCATAAATGTGATTGATGTCATTGGGCATTAAGAGAGAACAAGAAAAAAATTATCGAATTTAAATTGCAGATTGTGCATTTTGTGTGATTCCGTTAAAGCCTCTTTGAACACGCAATTGACCATCGATTTACGCCCACGTAATTCTTTTGTGTGACATGTGGTTGGGTGCTAGTTAAAATTGTGCAGGTTTTGAATTGAATTTAACTTTTAACGGTTTATTTAAATTTGAATTTTTAGAGTCTAAAAAAAAATAATTTTAGTACTGAAATTTTAGAACCTGGTAAAATAAGAGAAAACGACTCTTTAAATAAACCGTTAAAAATTAAATTTCACTCACAAACGGCAAAACTTCAACTCACATTCCAAGAGTTTTTAAATTTCAGTACTAAAAACAATTTTTAACGTTAAATCTTTTAAATCTTCGGACTCGACAAAGTTTAACTCCTAACGAACTACCTTTAAGAACGTTAAGTCTCTTACGCCGCTCCCAAGTTACGGTCACAGCACAACTTTATGGAAATTTCTCTTCTTTTCTTTGACTGCCATTTAAATTGATTTATATTCATAAGAAAATTGAATTTAATGTAATAGTAAAAGTTCGTCTTGCTACTTGCTTCATTTTTCTCTTTTGGCTCACTCGACCTCATCCGTTGTCGCCGTTGAATAAACATTCTTTCCATGACTTTGTCATAAACTATATCATCGCAATTTTTCTCCCCCTCACTTTATGAAATTTTTTTTGTGTACATTTGAATTCAAAAAGGAAACGGACGACGTTGGTCGTTCACGAATGCAAAGGAAAAAAAAAAGATATGATAATTTTATTCATTGAACATCCGCACTCAATATTTTCTTTTTGCCATTCGATTTGTTTGTGACATCTCATTTAGTCATCGCCCATGTGGACGGTGAGTCATTCGAATTCAATTGAAAGACACAAGCACTTGACATCTCACAATGATGGCTTCTTAACCCACAATCAATGGTTGGAGAAAATCGATTTCCGATTTCTTACCCTCGGAAGATCATTCACAGCATAAATCGGGGGGTATAGGATTCAATTAACGACGATATATTAGCACAATTATGTTGAGAAGGAGGAGAAAACTAACATAAATTACACCCGAAAAAAAATCAGACCATTGTTTTCAGCAACATGCACACATAACGCCAATGTACATTGTGTGTTTATGCTCGTTGAGATGGAAAAATAATTATTTTTCACGTTCAATTGAAGCCTATACAAGCGATTGCTGCAGAAGTCAATAATGACGAAAAAAAGAACGCAGAGAAGGAAGTAATTTTTTGAGGTTTGACTATTTGGGGTATTAAAGCGCATTTTTTTGTTGACTTACTATTTTTATGAGTTGTATCCATGAGTTGAAAATTAGTTGAATTAAATTGTGCTTACCTAGAAAAAGAAAAGAAAAATTTATTAATAAATTGTTGAATTTTTTTAACTGACGAAAATTTTCAAAACGAAATGAAGAGCAAAAATATTTCCTAAATTATTAAATTACCAAAAAAAATAAATTCAATTTCAGAAACCTCTTAAAAATCCATTACAAGCTTTTCAGTCTCTCTTTTTTTCTGATAAATACCCAAAAAAGTTATTTCAAAATATTTCATCTGAAAAATCCTTCACCCTTAAAAACCACCCAAAACAAAACTTTTCGGCTTTTCTTTTCAAAACCCTCAAAAACGTGGCGAGTGATCGAAAAAGAAAATTTTCGGCTCAACAAAAATTTGCTTCATTAAGTTTTCTCATTCTGTTTTTCTATTTTATTTCCACACTTCATCAAGCATTTACTTTCAGGCGTTCGAATGGAGGCGGGCAGCAAAAGTTTCGTGTACCTAAAAATCGCCTACAAAAACTTCTTCCTCAATGTTGATATTGGTTTTTGTGTTGTTGCTTAAACACTTCTTTTTTTTCGGTACATCGAAAGCGATAGAAATTTTCTCAATTCTCCTCCCCATCAGTTATCTTCTTTTTCTTTTTTGTTTTTATTGTATCATCAAAAAATAATAAAGAGCCGAGAGATATCGAAGACGACAATGAAAAGGTAACGGCAGAGCTTGAAGCAAAATCTTTTTCACAGATCATTGAACATTTCTGCCGAATAAGAAAGGAGGAGGCTAGGGGTAAGACACTCGTGATTTTAAATTTTTTAATGTGTTTAACTTTTTTCAATAAATTTAAAATAAAATATTTTATTAAAATTTTTTCAAAGTTTCCACTCCCTTTAAGAACATTAAGAAACCGTACGAATTGTGTCTCTCTTCTCTTTTTTTGGGTGTATCTCTTTGGCCTGCATGTTAGAGCATTTAACAATCACTCATCGGCACGATTTTTGCGCTCCTTCTCTTTATTCACTTTTCATCGCTTGTCGTGTTATGAATGCACACGGCATTCGCTTTGTACTCGCCTGTACATATCAATGGCACAACATAATGGAAATGAGCAGCAACAGCATCACTGGCTACTGTATATATGCGAAGTGAAAATTCTTCAGGTAGCATGAATTTTAAATTTGCATGAAAAATTCATGAAGTGCAAGATTGAGGTGTTCTGCAGTGGAATTGAATTAAATCCATGCCGAAGGGAGATTTTATAAAAATCAAGCGATGGAAATTTATAAAAAAATTTAAAGATCGTTTTCAAAAATATTTAACTAGTTTTTGGTCCATTTTGAGTAGAAATTATTGCATGAACATTCACACAAATCTCGCTCAAAAAAGCGAAAAATAAATTCATGTTTACTCGTCACTCCGACTCTCATTTTTCCCATGAGCAAAGAACGATAAAAAGAACCTCTTTCATCACCCATTTTTTTCCTCCTCCAAAGTCTTGAATTTATTTATTTTTTATGTCTTGCCATTTCTGCTCTCTCCGACTGATGAAATAACCTTTGTTTTCGGAATGTGTTCACATGATTTATGAATTTCAAATTGAATCGTGAACAGAATAAATTTCTTTCTTACGATTCTTGGGCGATTGTCGTTATGGATAGCCTTTATGGGAGGCTCGACGACAATTCTATGCTTTCATTTTGTCAAGTTGAAAAGTTTTTTATTTAATATTTTTTGTGTGAGTGAAATTTTAATTATTGTTTGCTAAAGAAAATTAACTCGCATTGTGATTTATGGAGATTCAAAATTAGGGCGACCAATTTCGATTTGGGAATCATAAAAAAATGTCACGAATCTTGCTAATAAAATATTTAAGCTAATTTTTTATATTTTTTTGTTAATTTAAAACAAATAAAAACTTTTTCAAGCTAATTTTTTTTATCCACGCTAATTACTCGAGGTTTCGGAATAATTTGGTTCCCTAATTATCTCTAGGTCACTCTCATAATCCGCAATTGAGCCTCATTAACCTCATTGCCAAAAATTGTAAACAAAAACCTTTCAATTTTGCCTCCCATGTCAGTGGTCACCTTAAAGAGAGCCGTAAAAAAAGTAAATTTAAAATTCTCCTCTTGACGCTGACAAGACGACAACTGTAAAAGAAATCGCAATGCACATAAATGGAGCTACACAAAAAAGCATTAAAATACCGATAAGTGTATGAAAAGTTATTTTGTTATATTGTTTGGCCAGTGACAGGCGCGTATAATGTGTTTTTGTCCAAATATTTTTTTATTTGGCGAGGCATTATGTAAGAGAGTACAGACTTCACCATAAAATGCACATTGTAAACATTTTATGCATTTCAAATGAAGAAATTTCGTCATCGTAAATGCACTGCATCAAGCTGGGCATTAAATTTAATTCGCAAAAAGCGCCGGAATGCATAATGTTGTCTCCACCGCCAACAGCACCGCCATCATCTCGTCGTCAGCGAGTGAGAGACTAAAACTTTTATGCATTGTTTGCCTTTCCTTCTCTCATTTTTTTTTTAATTTAACATCGCACAGAAGCAAGCAAGTTTTTTTATTACGTTCTCCTAAAAAATTAACAATCACGAGCACGCTCATCACACAGCGGCATCCCTCGAATGCATTATGCGAAGAGCATTGTGTGCACAACCGAAAAAAACGAGTCCTTGGTGAGTAATTTTTTCAATTTATTTAAATTCACTCTTCTCTAGCGATCTCGTGATTCAAATATTAATAAAAAACTAGTGCTGCACAATTCTTATGTTCCCAGGAGTGACGTTGCAAGCAACAGCAGCTTCTATGGAATGTGCAACAGCGCCCATGCACAGTTAAAGTTAATTAAAAAATGAGAAACGGCGGCAGGGCTAATAAAAGTGATTTTCATGTAGTCGACAAGTCTCGTGTCATCAAATATGGGAGGTAAGAAGGAGAAATAGAGAAGAAAAAAATCTTTTCAAGGGGTGGAAACTTACTAAATAATTTAAAAGCTTTTAAAAATAATTTTTAATTCTTTAAAAGAGTTTTTAAATAATTATTCTTCCGCCCCTTGACTCAATTTTTCATTACAATATTTTTTAATTTTAAACAATTTTCTAGTTCATTCACGCCCATTTACAAGACCTGAAACGAACGTATGCTTGTGGCACGTGTTTATGTCCCTCTCACACTCCGCCAAACATATTTTACAAGGCAGTTAAATTCAGAGAAATGAATTATGATGGAAATGAGCGAGATGTAATTATAATGTTGCCTTTTTTTATCCATTCAACGGCATTTGCAAAAAGTCATTACTAACTTTTCCACTACTCAGTGTTTGTGTCACTTACAGTGTGTTTAAAAATGAAAGATCACCCCCGCGTGCTATGCTACGTGCACTTGCCATTCATTTCCTTATTTTAGTTGTAACTACCTAACTCCGAGTAAGCTTGAAGAGGGTGAGAGATGATGGATGAATGTCGATGTAATAAAACAATTTTCTGTTTGTCTTTAAGTTTGCAACTTTCAACCCCATGCGCTTGTTGCCTCACTTACACGAAAATAAAAATTATTTTCTCATTTTTCTTTTGCCGCCCGCCCTTTTTTTGCTGCAGAAGACAATTGCCAAGGATGTTGAGAGAAAAAAGAATCCTGTTGCTTCTATTTTCGGGTGCTGATGTTGTTTTTGGCACAAGGCAGGATTTTTTATAGTTTGAGTTTCGTGGGAAAATAAATGAAAAATTACTTGCTAAATGTCTGAACTTTTTTGAAATATTTTTATGAAAAAACTGACTCATAAAATTTAGAATTGTTGATAAAGTAATCTTTGATAATTTTATAATTGAAAGTGAAATATTTTTTATTAAAAATAGAAAATTATTTAAATTTAAAAAACGTTAAATATATTCATTTTCAAAATTACGCTACTTTTATATTTTTTATGTACTCTCCAAACAAAATTTATGAACGTCGTTTACATAAACTCCCAACGCATACCTCATCCAAAACTGACTGCAAGGAGAGAGAAGAAAAAAATGATCTCATAATAGACGCAACATGAATGAACGCTATTTGAATACAAATGAATGTTAAAGCAGAAAGAACTCAAAAATGATATTTTTTAAGGGCATGAAGGGAAAAAAGTTATGCGCGTCCCTTACTTCTTCTTTTTTTCGCAACATCATCATCATCACACGTAAAAAGGAAGCGAGATTGTGGGTGTTGAAAATCGTAAAAAGTAGCGCAAGATAAAAATCGCAAGAGCTGGAGTGAGAAGTGAGCACAGCAGTGAATGAGTAAATAATGATCATTTTTTATCTTTCAGTTTACACTCATTATATTCACTCAAAAAGAAGAGTGTCTGCACACGGAAGGAGTTCGCTTCAAGGTTGTCTGCATATGTGGGATTGCGACGACAATGTGACTGATATGCACAATACGAAAATCATCTCACGTCAATGAAAACTGTCTCCTCAATTTGCATATTGTTTCATGCAGACGATATGTGCGATACTCGATGACATCAAAAATTGTAAAGAGGAAAAACACACAAAACGCACACACAATGTCAAAATTGGCATTGAGTGTTGGCAGAACGAGATGTGAGTCGAAAAAAAGGGAATTTTAAAAACCGTTAAATTTTAAAAGTTTTTTAAATTTATGCCATAAACTTTTCCTTCTTCCTCATCAAAATCGAGACCCTAAAAGTTTGTTATCACGCCTCGAACTCCATGTGCGTTCTATGTACACATCAGAAATTGGAAAAAGGTGAAAGTCATTGATGAGAAAAATATGCAAATTGAAAGATTATATCTGCGCCACTTTTTATATAACCGAAAAAAAATGTGAGACACACATTTAGTGCACTGAAAAATTTATTTTATGGCAGCGGATATTCACCTTCTAAAAATATACAAAGAGTGTGCATGATATACAGGAGGAAATTGAATTTTAGGATAAACACACTCTCATCACGCAAGGCATCCGAGAATATTTTTTTTCGCAAAGGGATGAACTCACTTCCACCCTTGACAACATGGATGATGAGAAATCAATGTTATAGTTTTTAAAGTTCATGCTTTGTTAATGAAATCGAGGCCTCAGGGTTGACCAGCTGTTGTTGTTGTAGAACAATGCATGTGTGTGCGGTTGTTAGCAAACTCAGGCCGGCTCTAATGAAAACAACCAGTGCATGAAAACCCCAAAAAGCCAGTTGTTGTCATAAGATAATCCAATTTGCAACTCCGGGGCTGAACATCTAAAGATTTTTCCCAAACATCATGGTAGTCACGTGCATACAAAATTAGTACTTGACTAATAATCCCGTGTACATTGTTTGCGGGCCATTTCTGCTCTAATTGAAATTGGCATCAGATTTCTTCTTTTTTAAAAATGCATTTTTTAATCAAATAATAGCTCGAACGACGTCTGCCGTATGATAAAAAAAACATTTTCAATGTTATAATTTAATTCGAGCACTAACCCCTTATAGTATGTGAACATGCTTCAAAGCAGAGAACACTCGAGCGACCCTTTCAGAAACGCTGCTGAAACCCCATAAGTCCCATTGAAACAAATTTCTCATTGTTATCAAATACAACAATCTCTTTATAGATTTTTTCTCTGAGTTTGTTCTCAAGCAAATGCCATTCACTCACACTTGACTCCTTTCCTTCCTTCGCCAACAATTTTGATGATATCGAAGGAGGTTAACTTGAAAATTTTCTCAAAATATGCCTTGAGGCGTTGATGTAAAGATCAAGTCTATGAGTACTCACCCCCTGAACCAACCACCCCATTTTTTTAACCCAAAAAATTCTCCATTTTATTGCAATAAAATATTTATGAAAGCTAAAAGAAAATTCATACACAATAATATAATGGCATTCAATTACTTTTTTCTACCTTTACAATCTTCAGAAGCAATTCAATGTGCGGAACGGGTGAAGAAAAGAACATAAAAGAAGGCTAGAAAAAAGTAATAATAAAAATCTTTTAAAAATCTTTGAAAGGAATTTTCATGGATTTATTGGAAAATAAAAATTTAAGAATGTACTGAGAGAAAATTGACGAAAACTTTGAGACAAGTCGATGAAATAGTTTAAAAAATATAAAATGAATTAAGCGATTTTCTAACGTATTAAAAATATTCAAATTTTTGATTTTCTTGTTTCAAAAAAAAATAGAAATAAGTCAAATTTTATAGATCCGTTAATATTTATCATAGACTTAAATTTTCCTGGATTTTCATCATTTCATTTATTGAGAACGAAACAATTCGTTGGACTCGAGCAATCGATCGTAAATATTGTATGGATATGAAATACTCATAAATAATTGAATGATATTGCAGAAGAAGAAACACATGAAGGGGAGAGAGGCAACCCCACACAAAACAATATACCTGTTTTCCAATAAATTCTCTCTTTTTTTCGTCATTCCCATTATGATTGAGTGGCTTTTATAGAACCAAATCAAGCGAATAAAAGAAACGAACTTTTTCTATGTTAGTAATGGATTTCTTCTTCTTGTGAACGCATTCTTGCGTATCTAAATCGACAACTCTGATGATTACTTCATAGAGAAATTTCTTTTATTTTCTAATGCGTTGTTTTTGAGTGGGAGAAAGAATGAAATGCATTGTAAATTGTTCATTGGATTAGTGCGATAGAGAGGAAGCCCAGCTAAAAAATTAATGAGATCGAAATTGAAGCAATTTAGTCGTGCGATTAGAGGAAATGAAGCATTTATTGAATGATTTATGTTTTTTTGAATAATTTCATCTGTTAAATGATTTTGTTTGAATTTTTTAAAAAAGTTATAAAATTTTTTGAACCTCTCAAAAAATAGAAATCTAAATTTTTCATCAACCCTAATTTGATAAATTAATCAATTTTTTTAATTTTAATCCTCTAACTGGGGTTCAAAAAGCATTTCATTGAGAGGGATGACATTAAGCAGCTTCTCATGTTAATTTTAACTGATTAATTGTTAACTTACGCCTGATTAAACTCTATCGTACACACAAAAACGGTAAAACTCTACCTGAACCCCTATGAATGACGCCTCAAGCAGGAACTAAAAAAATATTAAATTTGTACCCTAAACTATAAAAACATCTCACAATCCCATTGTCAAATAAATGTGCAGTACGAGAGAATATCAATGAATGCAATCCATATGTGAGCACTTCTCGCATTCTTTTGTTCGTGTGCAAATATGAATATTTTTTTTTGGGAAGATGAAAAAATCCAATTTGTCAGACATTTTTCGTTTTAAAAATAACATTTCTTTCCTTTCCATTGAATATTTGTTTATGTGTCGAGTGAGAGAGAGAAAAAAAAGAATTGAATGAAAAAATTATTATTAAACTCTGAATTGCTACTTGAAAAATATTTTTTTCCAATATCTCTCTCTGAAGTGAAATGATTGCATGTATGGTGAAATGATTGAAGTTGATTGAGCTGAAATATTTTAAAATATTTTTTCTCATGTATGCAAAAGAGAATTTCAAGTGCTGTCAATCGAAATTTTTTTAAATATAAACAATTTATTTGCAGCGGATGGAATTATGAAAATTAAGATAAACAAATCGGATGAAAAATAAAACATTTAAGGCAGCTTCCACCCCTCAATTTTATCGACTCAAAACTTTTGAGAAATTTCCGCATGAACAAATGTTGAGAAGTTGTGAAACCAGAGGATCATGAAGAACATTTTGTGGCTTTGAGAATTTCTGTGTAATTATTTAAAGATCTCAACTCATAATTTTTCCCTCTCATCGGGGGTTGAAATATGATGCCACACATAATCATCAACATAATAGAAAATATGCAAGAAAGATAAAAATATTTTTCAGTAGCGCATGCAATAAATCTTTTAAAGTCTCTCCGACGTTTGCTCGAAAAAATTCCTCAGAACCGAAAGCGACGATTAATGAAAAGTGTAAACTCAACACTCCATTGTTTAATTTCTTTCGTTCTCACATATATGACTCATTATCGTACCCTATTATATAATAGCCGGGGAATATGCGAGGTATAATGTGCTAAGGCGAGAAAAGATCCATAAAGAGCGTCTTTATAGTTGAGAAAATCTTCTTCTTGAAATAATGAAGACATAATGACTTTATCATCGTCTCACTCGCGAGCTCAACGTACAATTGCCCGAATATGATGTGAAATAAGACAGGAGTAGAAACTCTGCACAAAATTGAAGACATTTTTAATATAAATTTATTAAATTTTAAATTATTTTTATTTTCAATTAATTAAAATTGAAATAATTTTAATTTCTCACTCGAGCATCCCACCCTTGAATATATCAAGAATTTCTCATTTCTATTCTGCATTGTGTGAAATTTCTTCAATATCAATTAGTCAAAAAAAACTTAATCTCAATAGAGAAATTTTTCAATTGCGATGACAATAAAAAGCTGAAGAGAGAAATTGGAATAATATGGCAGCGCATATTCATCAAGTTCTATTTCATTTCTTCATTTTTCGTGCTATTGAAAACCCGAATAAATTTCTCTTTCGCTGGATTAAAAGCACTTTTCGAACATTTTCATTTAACAACATTTTTCTTGCTGAGCTGAAAACAGCATTTAGTGAAAAATCTTAATTCACAAGAAAAACTTTCAAATAAATTTTTTTCCTCGCTTTTCCTCTTTTATGGTAATTTCGATTTTTTGGCCCTGCTTAAAAGTTTTCTCCTCACTCTCAGCTCAGAGGCAACAGCAGCAGCAAAAAACACATAATTTTTCATTATTTAAAACTGCCAGAAAATAATATTGCACGTTCGGCTCTATGCGAGAGCTGCAAATGGAAAATTATAGTTTAAAACATTTATGGAAGTTGTAGGAAATATTTGGGAGGTTTTTGGATGAAAATATGCAAATTTAAAATGATTTTTATGAATTTTAATAAATTTAACGTATTTTAAATGTTTGAATATATTTTTAAAAGATATTAAACCAATTTTCTGGTCATCCTTCATCGCTTAAAAATTCCTCGAGCACTAGCGGCTGTATAAAAAAATGTTAGCAAACGTGAAAAGGATATTGCATAAAATACTTAAAACGGGAAAGTGTAAAGCGAACTTGTGGATAAAGTTTTTTTCCTCTTCACTGTGTAAATTTCAAAAGTTTAATCTTCTGCCGTTCGAGGTGGAACGGTTTTGAGCATATACAGAGTCATGGAAAATTTCTCACATCTTATGAGCTCTAAGAGCAAGCCAATGAATTTTTAAAAGTAAGAATAAGAAGAACTATAATGTTTTATATGAGCATATGCTAGTCAGTTTCACTTTAATTGAACCATTAATTTTTTTCTCTCTTCCCAACGCTAATTTATATGTTTGTTATCGCACATAAGCAGGAGACATTGTAGTCGAGTGTAAGGTAAAAATCGATAAGAGTGAATTTCAGAAAAGGGATGGAAATTTTGAAACATTTAGTGAACATTTTGATTTCAAAAATTAGTTGAAAATTTTAAGTTTTTAACGCATTCAAAATCATTCGAACTCACATTTGCATCAATATTTATGCCTGCAAAAAGAGCCAAGCCTCATTAAGACGGAAAATGGAGTGAAAATAATGTAAAACGTAAATGCTAATTTTTTTCTTACCCCGCTCGTAATCCAAAGTCGTGATTCCATTTTCCTATGTTTGTGTAAGAAGGAAAAGAAAAGAAGGCAAAAGTTTTCCACACACAACCAACAACGCATACCGGCTCCGCTCGTTGAAAGGGAAAATTTTTGCCTTCTCGCGTTTCGCTTTCGTGCCAAAAGCACACATTTATCATAAATTTTAATTCCCATACCACAACGCAGTAAGAAAAATCGACAGGAGGAAAAACAAAAAAGAGAAAAAGGGAAAATTTATTTTAACAATTGTGTTTTTATTTAATTATGCGCCAACGACAATGTGAGGGAAATTTTTCACTCTTTTGACTTCTGTTGTTTTTTCATGGCAAAGGCATGCCGAGCGCAGTTTCAGGCGATGTGACGATAAATAGACGCAAATAAAGCAAATTTCTTTTATTTTATATTCACAAAGAGAAAAGGCAGTGAAAAGGGTGACTCTAAAGAACTTTTGAAAGGAATGAAAGTTATTTCACTGTTCTTGAATTCCAATTGCATCGCGAATGTTCTTTAGAAAGTTTTTTGTAAAAAGAGCTGAAAAAATTAAAAAGTGAATTTAAATAAATAATTTTTAATTAAAAAAATTAATTAGTTTTTATTTTAACGTCTTCTAAAATTTTGAATTGCATTTTAAAGGGTTTTGAAAATTTTCAAATATAAAAATTGATATAAAATTCTAAACCTTTTTTAACTCCCATCAAAACTCGTCACTAAAAATGTTCAACTAATAAAATTTGAAATTAAAATGAACGTTATAATAAGACATTTAAAATTTTATTGACTTCATTCACATTACTTCATTCAGAATAATTTATTTTTCACCTCACTGACATATTCATGAACAACAATTCCTCTAGAGATTGAATGCGAGCTGAAAATTGACAATTATGCAAATTTTTTCGAGGTAAAACATTAGGAAAAGCACAGCAGCAGCAAAAAATAAAATGGTAGCAACGGAATGAGTGATAAAGCTCGAGGACTTGAATTTTATCACAATATCGCTTTCATTAAATATCGTCGCGTTCCCTTTTGTGTGCCATCAACAGAACATATTGTTCTGAACTTTTCCTCTTATTTTATGTATTTTTTTGTTTTTCCAAGCGCCGAGCAAAAATCAACATTAACTCTATTAATTTTATGATATTTGCATTTTCATCGTTCATTACCGTTGACACGCACTTGAATAATTAATTTAAAGTGGGTTGGAGTTGAATGAAAATTGTTCATTGTTCTCGTTTGTTATCTCGACAATGATAGAGAGAGTGAGTGAGTGAGTGGGGGACAATGGAAAGGAAGCAACAACAACAACGACATGAAAATTTCGACTATAAAACGCACTCAATGATCCTTCTGTCCATCATTCAACGAATAAAAGAGGCACATAATAGAGGCTTAGATGTTTGAGGGTTCTCGAAGGACATTTCATGACAAATACAGTAAAATGTTAAAATTCTATTAGAGAAGGGAGGAAAACTTTAAAGGTCAATTTTCACCTTTTCTCTGTCACACCAAAAATGAGCATGAAATCAATATTTGTGCGACACACACATACGCATAAAAGTCGTTTAAAAATGGAAATTTCATTTGCTTAACCTTTCGCTCCATTTTTAACCTCTATAATAATGTCCAACCATCATATAATCATCATGCATGCAAAACTGTTGTGTGCAATAAAAATAAAACGAAATTTTGCTGCGTCGCATGTGGATGAGAAAGGTCCATTATTTAATTAAATGACTGTCAAATAATTTCCATTTTGCAAAATTAAACTGAATTGAAGGTTCTAAAAAGTTTCGAAGGGAAAAAGGGATGGAAAACTTTTGAAAGAATTTAAATTTAGGTTCTTAAAGTTTTAAAATTTTGGAATTTTTATCCCTTTGTTAACTAAAATACTCTCGAGATAATTTTGTGGGATTATAAGTGAGCAATTTTTGACCCAATTTGAATAATATCATCATGGATTATTGTTAATTCCTACTTAACCCCTCATGCCATTGTCAAATTCAACCTTTTTAATGGCACATGGCTATTTAGTTAGTTTAGAGCAAAATTTCTCTCTAAATTACACCCAATTTAACTATAGCGGAGCAATAAACATTTCAACTGTCAATTAAATGACCGTTTATTGCCTCAATAAACTCTTTTTGCTGCAAAAATTTTCGCACTATAAAATTATCTCAATCGACTCGCTGCTTTATGTCCATTCTCGACTTTATTTTTTGGTATTTAAAGCTCGATGATATAAAAATGTTTACATGTATAAAAAAAATGTTTTAATTAACTCTCAATCTTTCTTTCTCTCTCTCCCACACTCGAACGACCAGTTTGTGACTCTATTGGACAAAAAAAGAAGAAAAAATGATTCTCTAATGAATTAATTAGCAGCGTTAAGCAGACTGTAAACTTGTTAATTCCAAATCACATGGATCTGTGATTCTTTCTAGTTAGTTTGATTGCTGTTGACGCCAATCGAATGTGCAAAGTTGAACTTCACGTTGGATGTTCGTATAACGGTGATTTATGAGAGAATTTTTTTATTGGAATGTTTTTGAACTGAGGAGGAACAAGTTGAAAATTTTTATTTAAAATTTAGTTAAATAACTTTAAAATTTGATAGAAAAAAAATTGTGAATTTTTCATGAAGTGGGTTCGAATCCTAAAGATTAAATATGATTTCAAATTTAATTAATTTTTTTTGCGTTGTTTCATAAATTGATACAAAATCTCATATTTTTTCTACTAAATCTTTCTCCTACTTGAAATGTCCATCGAAAACAAACAATGAAGCAAAAAATAGCAATCGAGTCGAAACAGCATTCAGTAGCTATAGAGATGGACAACAAATGTCATCCTTTCAATATTTATTTTTGGTTGAGAGAGAAACTATTGTTGATGCCTCTACAACATCTGTTTGGGTGAAGAAAAAGAATACAAAAATTGAGTGCATCACGCTACAAATTACTGTGCAACCATAGTGAGAGCAAACTAACTCGTTATTCCTTGTTATTCATTCATTTACGAAAATAAACACTTTTATGACATTTTAAATGGGAAACAGTGCTGTCTATCATGGCAATGCCACTTGCATCGAGTTATTGGTGTTGTTCTGAAATTAATCAGATCTCTCGCTCGATGTTTCCCTCCGGGGAGAGTGAACTGTTATATGCCCTCTCTCTAATTGCTACATTCCTCGCTTTAAAAACATAACACAGTCACGCGGAGAGTTTTTTTTTGAGAGAGTCGTTAATTAGTGTGAAAGACATGAAAAGTCACTCGCACTCACTTGTCCCTCGTTCGTGTGTATACTCGAAAACAAGCACATCTTCTTCATCATCATGGAGCTGTGTTGTGCTGATTAGAAACGGTTTAAAAATCCATTGAGAAAAATATTCACGAATATGTGAAGTTAAAGGGGCTGAAACTCGTGCTAATTTGATAAAAAAAATTATTACTACGCATTAAAATTAGCAAAAATATTATCAACAAAACAACCGTTTCAATTTTTTTCAATATTTAGGATTCGAACCTTCTTTTTTCAAAATTTTCATTCCATTCAAATTTTATTTTAATGTCTAATAAATTTAAAACCTAAGTTGATCCTCCCTTGCTCACTTAACTGGACAAACACTCGGGACCTTGTTAGTGTATGACACACCAACAAAAACAACAACCAACGACCCGAAAATTAGTTAAATTGGCAATTTTGGTTTATGAGCGAGAATTCGCGCGAGATGCCGGAGGGCAAACAATAAATTCTTTATTTAACAGATTTTTTTCGCTTTCTCTCTTCCACTTCTTTGAATATTTTTTGGACTTATATTCATAAAAGCAGAAAATCCAGTAGTGCTGATCATCACAGCCACTGTCGATACACTCAAAAAAGCACACACAAATGTTTATGTTTCACATTTAACTTCGTTTGTATAAATCATCATAAACTATTTAGAGACCGACCGCTCGTTCCTCTTTCAAGTTAGACCGGAGCATTCGTAAAGAAAATGTCGGTAATTTGCGGAGTTATTGATTGCTTAATGTGTTTTTAAAATTGATTAATTTATAAATTAGGGATTAAAATATTTTTTTTTCGAGGTCATTTGGAGCCATTAGGAAGTTCCATCCGAATATATTTCTCATCGACTCATTGACCATAAATACAAATGTAAAAAATTTGCCTTCATCATAATTTGGTATGATTGAAAAATTGCTGGCATTTCTCTCGCTTTTGCTCCGTTCCCTGACAAACAGAGTTGAATGTTAATTGTTTGCTGTCATAAACAGTTTAAAAAGCCGCTTGGAAGATTTCGTTTGAAGAGGGTTTTGTAATAATTATATAAAGTTATAGCAAGTTTTTATAGCAAATATTATTTTTTAATTATGGGGTTAAATTTTACAATTTTCTGGTAAATAAAATTATGGCAAGTTTTATAGAAAATATTTTAGAGTTTTTTCAAAAAGCATTTCGTAAAAATAATTATAGCAAATTTTATAGAAAATATTTTAGTTTTTTTTCAAAAAGCCCTTCTTCTTTTTCATCTCGTCTGGACTCCGCAAATGAGTCGGTTAAATTTGAGAACTGCGCCAGTCATTCATGCACTGTTTATTAACCCATTTTTTTATTTCTTCGTTAGACGGTTGTTATTCAATTTATAAACTCAAAATTAGTATAATTTGACGTTCATTCTCGGAAAATGTGATTGCGCATTTTTCTTAGTGTACAAAGCGGATAAAATTTCAAAGAAGTTTTTGTCATGGTCGATCTGCTAAAATGTCTAAACGGAAATAATTAAAATATCCAAAAGTGGGAAGCATTAGTGGAAATTAACCGCCGATGAGCATGGCATGAGAGAAAACATCAAAGTCAAGTGATGATGTAAATGCGCTCATGGAGTTTTTTTATTTTTTTTCTCTTTTGAAATATTCTTTTCAAGCATATCGCTGTGTACTATAAATAAAGAGCCAATTTCCATCACATTGCAGACTCATCTTGAGCATGCTTGAATGTCCATCAAAATTAAATTCACAAATTGTTCTTTCAAATTAAATTAACATCAATTTTTCGCCTCCTTCTTCGCTCTTCCATAATCATCTTTTTTTGAGAGGCACTTAACTCTTAAATAAATTGCAATATGCAGAAGGAGGAATAAAAGTACGAACGAGAATTAAATTAAATCTCACGAACCGCGAAGTTGTGTATTTTGATTTTTCTTCTTTTTGTTCGACACTCGCCAATTTTTCTTCGCCCTTTTACATTTAATTTAATTTAATTTCCAAAATTTGGTTCCCTGAGGGGGTTGCGAGGATTACACTTGAAACGAGATAATTTTACATTGTTGATTGTGGGATTATAGAGTGTCTTGAATTAATGCACGATGCAAGGGATCGAAGTTTAGCTAATTTATTGCAATTTATTGTAAAAATTACTGCAGTTTCAAAAATTATTAAAGATGCTAAATATTTTTGCAGATGCCAGAATAATTATTCAAAAAACTATTGAGGATTTAGAAAATTTATTGCAGTTTCAAAAATTTATTGTAGATTTGAAAAAGTTGCAAAATTACTGCAATAAATGAATATTTATTGTTGACTTAGTAAACTTATTTAATTAGTGAATATGTTTTGCAATTTTTACTGCTTAAATTAAATTTTTATCAATAATTTTTTTTGATAGTTTTTTAAAAAAAGTTTAAAATTTTCATCCCTTGAAGCTTTTAAGATTTAACAAACTGCATTAAATATTTCATTCCCATTTTACTTTTTTTAATAATTTTTCGAGCATTATCGCGAGCAATCTCGCTCTTTTATCTTTCTCTCTCACCACTTGATGCTCCAATCCAACCATCATCATCATTATCCAAATAAGAATACGAATTTTTTTAATTAAATTTCCTCCCCATAATTAAACTGACACAGTATCTCTCTCTTACACGCTTAAGAAACAATTACTTTGATTTTTTCTCATCTCTTCCGCAAGAAATTATGCGCGCCCTTTTTTTCTCATGCCTAAAGCTTGCTCTGATTCTCGGGGGTTGTGTATATGGAGCTGAGAGAAAAATAATTATGGAGGAAATATTAAAACATCTTTTTTCCCTCGACCTCGCATAAATCTGCTACATGATTTTCATTCTAATTTTCCCATTAATGCTTCGTGCGCCTCCTGATCTCAAACCACCCCCGCAATTTTCAGTCTTTACTTTTTTCATTTGAAAGGCAAATATGTAAATAAAACAGCCGCTAGACTCTCAAAATCATATAATTAATGTTCTTTGAATGAGCAAAGCACACAACAGTGGCAGAAAAGAAAGCGTTTAAGGAGGCAAACACATTTTTTTTGCTCAATAATTTGTGTTGACGTCGAAATTCAACGATTTAAAAGAATGAAGAGAAAATTTGTGTGTTTCAGGTCGAGGCAGCATTTAAATATCCGATTCTAGAATGAATGCAAAAGTTTTAGAAAAAGAAAAATTTCTTTTGTTGATTTTTCACAGAGAGAAATTTGAGTGAAAATGTGAGAAATAAATTTCCTGGATTCGGTTCCATAAAAAAATGCAAAACTTTTCTTTCTTCTTTAATTTAGATATTTTCTCACATTGTGCCGGTGTGTGTTCTTTTATTTTATTTTTCTTTCTTTCACATTTCGAAGCGGAAGAGGAAAATTGTGGAATAAAAAAAAGTTGAGTAAAGAATGGAAAATTGTTTCACTCTGATTTCAGCCTCATAATTATTTTGATGAAGATGAATTAGATGTTTTTGTTTTCTCGCACTCTCGCTCGCCTCGACATTTTTTTTTTCGCTCGAGAGATAGATGATGATGATGGTTGGAAGCGGGCGCCCCCACCACCGCGCGCTATCAAATGGTGAAAGAAGATGGAAAAATCTACATTAATTTTCTTCTTCTCTTGGAAGGAAGCCGCGCATTTAGAGGAAAAATTGTTTTTTCATTCCGCCTGATGCTCACAGGATAGCTTGATCTTGTTGTTGTTTAGAGGCCACATTATTACCAAACATTTTTTCATTTTTCAACTACCCCCTCATTGCCATCCCGCAAAAGACTCTCCGCGCCAGCTGGGATTTGTGTGGTTTTGTGCCGTTTATCGCTCTTTTAACAACTTGCAGGCCTTTAAATTAACCCAGTAAGACGTCATTATTCTGCACACGAAGATAGAGTAAAAGCAACCTGTGTGTGTGTGTGTGTTTGCTTATTTATTTTTCCGACAACCGTCGCGTTTTGTGTGGCAGAAAATTGATAAATATTCTATTCATGCCTCAATTTCTCTTCCTGTTATTGTTGCGGAGTTTTGAGGTAAAATTTGTGCTGTTGCTTGCCAAAATGTTTTGATGTTAGGTTTTAAATTTTTATGGGGTTATGAACCTTTAGTGAGATTGTGGGCGTTTTGGAATTAAATTAGATTTAAAAATTTTTAAACCTTTTCATAAAAATTTTAAATTTAATAAAAACGTTAATTTTTTTATTTTTAAAATTTTGCATAAGTTTCTCTTGTTGATTTTTCAAGCTTTCATAAAATTAATAATTTTTTTCACCCTCACAAGCTTTAAGGAAGAAAAAAGTTTTCTTTCAAAGTCCCAAACAATGAGTGAGGGACGACGATGAAAATAGCATGAATGCCATGCCATGCAGGGGAAAAGGTAAAAAGTTTCTCATTTTCTTCAAGCAAGGAGAATTTAAGGTGAATATCGTCAAGGTAAAGAATGCGAAAAAAGGTCTTTTCTAGGATTTTTCTTCCACTCCATATTAAAAACTTTTTCCTCTCTTTTTTCCCTTATATTCAAAAGGTAAACATAGCACAAAACATGAAGAGGACAAAAAATGAATTTGCAGTAATTTTTTTAATGGAATTTCGGTGCGGCAGTGTACACAAAAAAGAACGCTTTGGGTTTCACATAATGTCATTCTTCAAGCCTTAATACAATCCTATCTGTTTGGATAAAGGTTGCAGCACATAGCCTTCCGAAAAAAAAGAAAAGATTTACGATCTCAGGTATGAAGTGATTTCTTTACTTTCAATTGACTTTTTTATGCCATAAAAGTCAGAGCGTAAAATTTCTCCCAATGATAATGCAAATAATAATAAAAATTTATTCAGTGAGAAAATTCCTTTAACATTTCAATTTTCTTCTCACGAAATCCTTCTTCCTATCTCCGCTCATGACACATTTAATAATTGAGGAAGATGTGTGAATGTCTACCCAAATCAGTGAGAATCAACGTGGAGAAGGAGAACTGTGTACGGAAGTTGAAAGAGTTGTTTGAAAATTCAATTTTGAGAAAGATTTGACCTCGTGTGGTGCGAGATTGAAGAAATCAATTTAACGCGTTAAATTTTATTTAAATTAAAACCGTTAAAAATTGAGAACAGTGAAATGAAGTGAAATGAATAAATAACTAATTTAATTTTATTAAATAATTGAAAATATTTTGTAACTTGTTGAAAGCAAAATTCAAGGGATTGAAACTTATTAAAGTGATTTATTGAAACATTTTTAAATCAAATTGAATTCGAACGAGAAAGTAAAGGTTCGAATCCTGAAATTAAAAATTACATTGTTAACTGGAACACACGTAACTTTTTCAATAATTTTTTGATTGATTGATTGATTGATTGATTGATGACTGAGAGGTAGCGCGTTGGAGTTACCAAGGAGACGCAAACCATGCAGAACTCTTAAGATTACTCCAGGGGCGGAACAAAATAATTTTTTTTTTTTTTTTTTTTTTTTTTTTTTTTTTTTTTTTTTATTTTTAAATTTTTTTTTTTTTTTTTTTTTTTTTTTTTTTTTTTTTTTTTTATTTTTTTTTTTTTTTTTTTTTTTTTTTTTTTTTTTTTTTTTTTTTTTTTTTTTTTTTTTTTTTTTTTTTTTTTTTTTTTTTTTTTTTTTTTTTTTTTTTTTTTTTTTTTTTTTTAAAAAATTTTTTTTTTTAAAATTTTTTTTTTAATTTTTTTTTTTTTTTAAAATTTTTTTCATCTCCCCCCCTTTACTCTTAAGAATAGAGTATAAATACCCCTTTTTTCCCCCTCAACAGCAGGCGTCCCCGCGGGAATCGCCCACCTCGGGAGCTGCAACACACGTCTTGAAAAAGACGCACTAGCGATCGAATAACCCCTCTCAGAGTTTTAATGTTAGTCGTCATGGAACGTCAAGCGGAATTTCCCAATCAAGACGCCGTAATCCATGACGTAATAAATTTTCATTATGAACAGTCTTGTGATCACTCATAGAGTGTTTCCAACTAATCACAATTATGGGTTAGTTAACTGAACCTTACGGTTGCAGTTATAAAATAAATAAATCAAAGGTGGTTTCGACGGCATTTTATAAAAGTTACCGCCACTACAACCTTCCTCAGCCCTGACAAGCTGTTAGGAACTGGCCCACCCACAATACAAAACAAACAAACATATAACATAAATTTATAAAGTACAAAGTCAAACCAATTGTATAAAAGTTTGGTTTATCATCTACCTTCCTCCATCTAATCTAGTTGATTAGAATGGGATGTACAGGTCATTCAACTTTCGTCCGTAAGTACTCACTGCTTCCTTCCTCAACTGGTCACTAAGATTAACAGTTGGTTTTGTTGGATACCAACGAATACGAGATCAAAATGTCATTAACTTGATAAAAATTATAACATAAAGAATAAAAATAACATTTATGTAAAACCCCATATTTCCCCTGTAAGTTAAATAAAATTTTCTATCAACTCTTTGACTGAATCCACGTTTCTTTTATTCAAAAAAAAAAAAACTCAAAAATCTAACTTTTATAAAAAACCATTCCAATGCGCTTATTTTCCCCTGGTGAGGTTAATTAAGTTTTCAACTCTCTGACTTAAGCTTTTCTTCCTCTATTAAAAGCAACTAAAAATTCATTTTTGCGAAAACCATCCAAATGCGCTTGATTCCCCCTGTTTAAGTTAATTAAATTTTCTCTATCAACTATCTGACTGAATCCCTGTCTCGATTCAAAACAACTCAAAAATATAATTTTCTACAAAAAAACTATCCAAATGCGCTTATTTCCCCCTGGTTAAGTTAATTAATTATATTTTCTCTAACAATTCTTTAACTGAATGATTCAAAAAAAAATTAAAAAATAAAAAATAAATAAAAAATCTTCATGATACTGATGAAGATAATATTTGGAGAGAGTTACTCTCCGAAGTGAGAATGAGCGAGAGAGAAAAAAAAAATATGAAAAGTGAAATTTTAAGAATTTAATTTAATCACTCATTTTCACTTCCTTACGCAATAAATCGATGAAACTTGATGTTGTAGTTGAAGATGGAACACTTATAAACACTTTTAAAATAAATTAACGATGAGAAACACACAAAAAACTGGTTAAAATAATATTTATTTGACGAGTGTTAAAATCGCGATGGTGTTCGGACTACTGTCCGGATAAAACTCACGTAACTTTTTCAATAATTTTTTGAATAAAATATTTTCATTTTACCACCCCTTGAAATTTTATTTCATCACCCTCAAAGTAAATCACATTCAATTTTTAACTTCATTGTTCATTTTTTAAAAAATTTCTCTTCAATTATCCCCAACTGAAGCCTTAAAACTTACAAATCACTTTACCCATTTTTCTCTCGATAATCCCTCTGAACTCTGTGTTCAAAATTCAATGGGAAGTCATTCGTAAAAGTCATTGCCCAGATGTGCATAGAGAGATTACCGAATGACGTCACAGAAAAAGAATATAAAAGGCAATTCCAGACATTTGACACACAATGAATGCGATTCCATTTCAATTGCTGTCAACTTTTTAAGAGAAAAATCAATAAAAATTTATTTCGAATGCTGAGAAATTTTCTAATAAATTTGACAACCGTCAAAAAGCGGCAAAACGAAAGAATTAAATTGAATGTGTCGCGCATCAAAAAGGAAAAAAGTTAGAACGTGATTTTGGTCAATGAATCAATTATCGGATTTACCAGGCCTTCCATGTATCCGAAAAATAAACTCTCGCTCACATGTTCAGCTCCGTAAATTGATTTAGAGATGGAAAAATTGGAAACTTGATTGACGCTTTGACGTTCATTCGCTTTGACAAACGAATGTATAAACAATTCAATTTCTTAAATGCCCTTCGCCGCTGTGTGAAACGAGATGATATTTATGGAGCAGTGCTAAAGGTGGAAATCTCCGAAAATAATTGAAATTAATTGAATGGAATGTCAAAATATGAATCATTCATTACTTGCGAGTAATTTTTAAGCGCATTAAAGTTCAACTGTTGTTGAGGAAATGAGCATGAATAAAAATGTTGAGAGATCTTAACATATTTTTTGAAAAAGGGTGGGACACTTTTAAATATTTTTATGAAAATAAACTTATAAAATTCTTAAGATGAAATATTTTAATTGCATGATTTTTAAAAACACTAAGTGTTCCCACCCCGTGCCTCATTTCTCCTTCATCTTTTTTAAAATGCTATATCCATGTCATCTTTCTTTCTTTTTCTTTTATGTTGTACAACAATGCCTCATGATATCCTACTTGAAGGGCATCAAAAAAGCAGGCATAAGAAATTTCTTCCATCCTTATCACAGCCTATCAATCAAAAAACATTACGAAGATGTCATTAACAATTTTTTTCATATTCTTCATTCTCCCTTTTTCACAGATTTTAAATGGCTTGATAAGCTGGATGTTCTGCTCCACATCCTTTAACATTCATTGCTTTTATACACACAGCTGAGCCGACATGTGAGTGAGTGGAGTTTGAAAAGATTTCTTTATTAAGTAAAATTACTTGACAAATTTAAAAATAATTCAAAAAAGAAAATAATATTTAGAAAACAATTTAGATTTTCAAAGTTAGGATTCGAACCTAATTTTTTTTTTATTTTAAACAATTTTTAATTCTTGCTTAACAATATTTACACATTTAACCTCTTAAAAACTCAAAAAACTTTCAGACAAAAAATCAATCTCTCGCTCATTCATCCAATGATGTCTAAATCATCTCACACTCTTTTCCGTCTGAATGTCAGAGATTGAAAAATGGATGATGTGCCTTGCCTAAATCTTTATGCATTATTTATTCTGTCGTTGGCGTTATCAACAATCAACGGTCCGTACAAATTGACCATGTAAGGCAATTGCGAAAAAATATGGTTGATAATTAATTATCAGCCGAACAGTAAATTTCCTTTTTTTTCGGAGCAGTGCGTAAAGCCGACAGACAAAGGCGGTTGACTGACAAATCAGCTAATGGAGGTGATAAGTATTTGCGGTCGAAATAGAAGAAAGAGATTTTTATCGCTCAATTATTTAGCAGACGGTTAATTTTTTAAGAAATATTTAAAATACGCCATCCCCTGACACCGCAAGTCAAAAGTGATTATTAATTTCACACAACATAATCAAGAGACGATTATCGCATCACACTTGCTCTTGTGTTATTGTTGAAGTCTTTTTTTAAGGTCGAAATATTTTTTGAATAGCCAAAAAGGCCATTCGAGCATCCTCTCTCTGCTCTTTTGTCTCCGGATCAATAGTTGACCTTCTTTCCGATGAGTTTTCATCAATTTATTTAAAAAAGACCGCATGAATGCTGAAAATTATTCGCCATTGTTTGTGCCCGCACATTTAATCCGAAAATTTACACTTCATTAAAACAATGACTGTGGACTTACCCTTTGGATGATGGAAAAAAATTGAGTGCTTAATTAGTCCGATATCCTTTTTTTCTGTCTCTCTTTCTCTACACTTCACCAATATCCGTTAAATGAAGCGTCGCTAATATTCTTTCTCTGCTTTTAATCGTCGTCACCACATACACTCCACTCACCACTCGATGCTGATAGGATTTAGTGATTTTCAATTCGTGGTTTTACGTTTAATTTGGTCATCCATACAATGAATTTAAACTTTTTTATGTTAAATACAGATTTAATCAGGGCACAGAGTGAGTTTTAATCAATACGGTAGAAAAAAATTTATTTATTTTTTCAAATACACCACACCGACAAAATGAGTGATATTTATTTTTGTCGTCATCTGCGAGTAGATAATTAAAATATTTTTTCATTCAATATTGATCACCACATTCAATTAGTTGAGCGTTGTTTTATTCACCAGCACGACAATAATAATTTTTTTTGAATATTTTTAATAGAATGCACCGCACTACATTGAGAATTATTTTTTTTAATATTCACACAGGAAATTCTTTAATGCCTTATCTGTCTTCACAGGAACACGCTTCTTTTGTTATTGAATTGTCTCTTTGTGTGTCTTCCTTTAGTTTGTGATTTAATTGAAAAATAATGCCGACTACTCGAGCTTGATTTACCGGCACACCGAAAAAGTTTGATTTATTTTCTTTCTCTCACACTCGAAGAAATAGCAAAAACACAATCAATTGTTTTATATTTTAATTGGAATCTTTAAATTGAGAAGTTTTTCGTCCCTATGAGTGCTCTTCCGTCTCTCTGATATGAACTTGCACATTCACATACTCTCGGGGTGCTTTAAATGAAATTATTCTGTGATATGAGAAAGAGGAGAAAATTTAATTAATTTTTAGTATGTTTCAAACTCTTTCTCGCTCTCGCATTCTCTCGTCTCTGTATTGCACTTCCATGCTGGCTGGATGAGTTTATGTGGATTCGTACATAAATCATGTAATTAAAGTCCATGAGAAAAAGATTTAATTTTTTTTTAAATTTATTGAAAAAATTTAATTGAATTAATTAATTTTTCTTATTGATTTAAAAAATAATTCAAGAAATAATTTTTTTTGTTGGTTTAAAAATAATTTTAAAAAAACTAAAACTTTCAAAAAAATAATTTAATTTCTTAAAAAAATTAAAACTTTTCAACACGTCTAAAATTTTGAAAAAAATTTTCAAATAATTTTTCTTTAATCTTCGGATTAAAATTTTAATTAAAAAAATTCCAACGTGATTTTTCAATTAAATCACAACAAAAATTATTCGCATTTATAACATTTTAATCTTTTGCTCCATTTTATTAATTATCACTGCCTCGATAAGTGGGTGTAAAATTCGCAAAAAAAAATCTCTCGATTTCTGATTTCTAAATTAACTTTTTCCCACGTACAAAAATATTTTTTTTATTAGAATTTTTCAAGGAAAATTTAAACAATTTTATTCAAAAAACTTTTTTTTAAAAAATTCAATTAAATCAAAATTTTTTAAGTCACTTTAATTATTTTTTTAAACAAATTAATCAAATTGAAAACTTTTTAAATTCAATTAAAAACTGAAGGAAGTCAAAATCCTGACATTGCATTTTCATTGATAAAATTTTCGAGCAATTTTCTTCAGCAAAATAAATTCGATAATTGAATTTTTCACTCTTTAAAAAAATAAATCTATTCACTAGGCTATGAAAATTATCGTCCTACGCGGGATGGAATGATTTTTCACTTTTCCCGTTTCTGTGCCTGTTCTGATAATGAATTTAGAGAAGAGCGGAGGACTTTTCAATCAGTTTTTCAATCAACTCTCTTGATAACAAGCCACTCATTCACTATTGAGCCTCTCGGGTGCTCTCGCTGTTGTTGTGTATTCAACATTATTGTGTGTTTTGACTAAAACGGCCTGCCTGTCTATCTCGATTTACGATAAAACCCCATTTTACAATAAAAAAGCATAAAATGGATTTTTGATGAGAATAATGATATGCAAAAAATATTTTTCACTTTTATGTATTAAAAATCAATTTAGTGGACTGAAAAGATCTTTCACTTCATTCAAATTTAAACAGGCGAGAGTGAGAGACTCTCGGGTCTAATTTTCAGGAAGAAAAATGAGTGAAAAAGGGTTGAGCAGCAAGAAAAACTCTTAATGGTCTTTTTTGTGTGTATGGACGCAAAATTTATGCTTTTGAAAATGTTAATTTATTGCCATGAATTTAATTAAATCCGGAGCGCCAGAAGACGAGCACCTTCGAATAAATTTTTTCATTCATTATAATTTTTTTTGCACACACGGAGGAAAATCGATAGGAGTCGACCGTAAGAATTTCCAACCGTGTGTATATGCGAATATTAAAGTTTTTCACGTCTGCTACGCTCGAGAAAGTTTTCCACTTGAACATGAAAATGCAATTTTTTTTCTTCCTTCAGCCTTTTTGCTATCCTTCCTCCAGCCAAGCACGAATTCTCTCGAGTGTCTATAATGCAATTAGGAAATTGGGTTGTTTATCGAGAATGAGATTTCTTTTTGCGAGAATCGAGACAGAGTGTGCGAATTTTATCCTATTTTATTTATTATTCTTCAACCGACCTTCTTTCACGTGAGATTTAATTTTTTTCTCATTTAAATAATTTTTTTCTTTTACTCCAGAAAAATTAATTTTTCTTACACGCGACGTTACACGAACATGTCCGCACGGTTACAAAAATTAAAAGCGACTAATCGCCTTTTTCGACACAACAGAGTTTGATGTTGTTTCTCTTTCGCTGATGTGCGCAAGAGCATAAGCTCAACATAAAACTGAGCAATTTTTCTCACTCTCATGCTTCCAGTCCCGTTTCCAGTCTTACTCTCTCTTATTTTTTCTCTCCCTCTCTTTCTCTCATTCGCACAGATGTGAAAAAAATCATTTGTTGCTCCTCAGACATGACGTTACTATAATGATAAGATTTATTTTTTTCTTCCTCGTAACATATTTCTGTGATTCTTTCTCTATGTTTTGCATTCGAGACTCGCCATCATCTCGCTCTCATCCCGCTCTCACTCTTTGTGAAAAAAATATAGTATCTATTGTGAATCCGAAATATTCATACATAAATAGGAAAATATAATATGAAAATTCTTAAAAACCCAGTGTGAAAAATATAAATTTAAAAAAATTATAAATTTCCCAACGGTTTTATTAATTTTTTAAGTTAAGGATTCGAACCCAGTAAAGGCTTTAAATTTAAATTTTATATTTTTCGTACTTTGTAAATTTGAATCTAAACTTTTTATTAAAAAGCAAAACATTTCTCATCGGGTTTTGATTGTTTTAAATCATTGTTTTTGAAGCCATCAGGAATTGAGCTTGCATCAGTGGCATACAAAATAGTTTTAATTCTCCTGCTGTTGCTGCCTGTCATGCTGTTCTTCTGATATGTCCATTGACTGCAGTGCGGATTATTTCTAAATCATGTGACTAGTTGGCCTCTCTATGAATGCCCTCATGAGACCAAAGTCATGACATGTCAACTCACCCTGAACATCCTCATCTCTCTCACTCTCTCAAATAGTCTTCAAGTCGCAACTGCTGGTAATTGAAACTTCTAATTACTGTAACCGAAATCAATTACAGCATGAAATGGAATTACAAATTGGTGTTGAAGCAGGAAATGCAGAATGAGAGAAAGAGAGAAGAATACAATTGCGTTGATTATAAATCACTTTATGAAGGCTCTTATGACATGCCGAATGCAAACAGAGAGACGTTATTGATTTATTTTGCAGGGCATTTAATTGTAGATTAATTGATTTATTACAAATTGTAATTCGAACTGCCATTCTTGGCATATTTGAAATTTTAGAGAGATAAATTTTGCGGGGAGAGAGAAAGCAATTGAGGGCTCAGTGAAATCGCATGTGAACACAAAATTCAATTGGGATGCAGCCATAATCCACCCCCACAATCATATCATCACTGCTCATTTTAAAGCTTTTCCACAACAATTTTCTCTACTGCTACTCTCATCATTTCATCCGCTCGACGTTTATTAAAAACCTCAGAAAATGGCAATGCGATAGCGAGTCAAGAAAGTTTAAGACGTGAGAAATAAATTTAAAGTTCAATTTTAGAAGTTGAACTTTAAATTTAAGGTTCAAAAAATAAAATTAACTCAGCTTTCAAATTTATTTTCGATTGTGAAATTTCTATCCCTTGTTATTTCACCATCAGCAGAGATTTTCACATCACAATTGTATGCTGGTTTGTGCTGAATGTTTTAGTTTTATTAAACGGTACGAAGAACAATTTCCTCTCATTTATGATACTTGCCTTTCACTGGCAAAATCCACATGTACTGTATAAAGTCATGCACACACACACACATCATGAGCAGCCAACATAAGCATTTATAAAGCAAAACAAAAAAGGTACAGTGAGGATGACTTTGTTGAGCTAAAGCCATTGTGCAAGTCACAATATTGTAGAAAATTTAATATTATCGAATTTCGTAGCCTTTTTCTCGCACAAGTGACCTGTAAAATTAAATTAAAATTAAATTTCATAAATTGATTGTTTCCAAACCCTTGAAGGCATGATCGGTTGTAAGGAAAAGATTAGTCAGCAATTTTTTCCATACAAAAGGTGTGAGTTGTGGGCGTGAATCAATTAATTATTTTTTAAATCAAAAAAAGATGATTTTTTAAAAAATTAAATTTTAGGAACAAAAAAAAAACAAAATTTCATAACCAATTTCCCCATCCATCATTTTCTCATTTCACCTCCATCCACTCCAGAGTTCTCAAACCGACTCTAGTTGATGTATGCGGTGTGGATGTGAAAATTGCTAAAATTATTTCAAACCCCGCGTCACAAAATTAATTTCTAAAAGGCTTTTTAATCATGCGGATTTATCGAAAACTCAGGATAGTTTTAATTATGTTTTAAATTTTCTCCATTTCAGAAATCCATCAACTCACGGCACCGCACGAATAACAAACTAAACTAACTAAATCGCGGTTTGCTGTTTACAGCGAATGGCCACGATATCAATTTTATATATTTTCACAAAATTATGAATTCACAATTAACTGATGCTGATGATGATGCTTGTGTGTGTGTTTATTTATGTGAGAGCACTGGCGAGTCTGATGACCACAAAAATTAATTACTGTTGAACTAAAAAACTAATTATGTTGCACATTCACTATAGTATGAAAATGATGGATTTTATTTATGTGAAACTTTGCAAAACGAAAACTCTTTTTTAAATTTTAATTTATTTTTCTAACTTTAGTGAATTAATTTTTAAATTCCAACTTTAATATTTTTCAAACCCTAAAATAAAACACAATCGATCAAACTCTTTTGTAATTCTTCACTTAAACAATGTCCAGCATTGAGTCTCGACTGACCTTAGAAAAGTAAAATCTAACAACATGAGCAAAAACAATATCTTCATTCTCCTAATCATGTCGCAATTTCTCTAATTATTCTCTCGATAATAGCTGAGTGAAATGTCGACTTGAGTTGGGTTGCCTATATCAGGTATCACAGAGTACGATATTGATTTTTTCCCTCTCATTTACCTTAATTACTTCTTATCCCATCTCCGCGTTCCTTTCTTACTTAATTCCTTCTATTTTTGCACGACACATTACAAAGTACAAAGAATAAGTTTACAATATTGTCGTCGGAAATTTGCTCGAGTTAGTCTCGCGCGTCTCTCACTTCAACTTGTATACTTCCAATAATAAAACTTAATTAATTATTCAATCTTGTTGTTTCTTCTTTCTTCTGGCTTCCAGCATCCATCCGTCTTTTTCTCATACCATGCTCTCGCTGCCACCTTACAAGGATTCATTTTTATACGTGAGACGATATCCGTTTGGTGGTGGGAGGTGAATGGTGATGGATATAAAATTATTTAAGGCAAATGACAAAATTCTTAAATGTTTCAATATTTAAATTTTTGGTTTGGACATTAAGCAAGTAAAAGCTCATTTTATACATCTTCAAAAAAATGCTTCAAAAGCAACGTTTTAAAAATCCTCAAGCCAAACGGCTGCTCTCTCCTCAATGTTGGCAAAAGGAAAAATCAATTAAAAATTTTCTTACCTTAGTTTCTTAACGAATGTAAGAGAGATGCCATGGAGTAACTGCGGCAAGGTTTTTTTTCGCAACCCACGTTCTCTTTCCCCTAATTAGCATTTGTTGGAAATTTTGTACACAGCATAAAAAAGCAGATTTCTGTGTTCATCGCCACTTCTCCACCGCATTCTTATGCGGTCCTTTTGTTGTTTCGTCCCTTCATACCTTTGTACACTTTTTAGGATAAACAACGAGAGAAAAGCTGAGTAAGCTTTTTGGATGGGTAATTAAATGTTGGTTTAAAGTGAGAGGTTTAAATAATGATAAAACGCGCTAAGTAAATATGTTAAATTTTTTAATTAATTTCAAAACTTTAATTTTATTTTTAAAAGAAGGTTTCATCCCCTGCAAAGTGAAAATAATTCCTCTTTTTCTTCCATTGTGTGTGCATGATGTGAACCTGATAAAAGATTCAGAACAATGAAACTAATTTCATTTTAATTGGAGATTATTTTTCCTTCTCTCGGTTCCACTCTCAAAAAAAGGCTTTTCATCTTCTTGCTGTCGGTTGACCTCGACCAAGCAGCACAATGTAAAATACGGAGGTTTTTGTTCTAATTAACTCTTTATTCATTCATGAAATGTCATCAATATTCTATGAGCTGCCTCCTCCGGTCTTAATTAACTTTTTCTCTCTCATTCTTCTAATCACATTTTTTGTAGCTACTTTGAAATGTGTGCGCACTCTATAAAAAATATTTTCCTTTAAATCGAGACACTTTTAAAACTTCTCTCATATTGCTCGGAGTGTAATAAATAGCTCGAGAAAAAAAGATAAAGTTTTGCTATTTTTAGCTCCATCCTGCTTCTCTTTTTTATCGCAATCACTTTTTAACTTTTATTGCTCTCGATCATGAATTTAAATAAAATAAAATCTTAGGGCGATTTAAAGATTTCAACTTTTAAAAAATTTAAAGAGATTTTTTTATTTCCGCAACATTTTTTAATTTAAACTTTTTCCCATCAACTGTCAACTCTGAAAATTTTTTACCGCATTTTAAAACTCATTTTTTTCTCACAAGCGCATCAAAAACTTTCGATTAATCGAAAAACTCATTTTTTTTATCGCTCAACAAACAAAAATGTCGAATGCCGTCAACGTGAATTACAATTTTCATTTCCAACCTTCATAAAAAAATATAAAAACTCAAGAGAGAAAAAATTTTATTACTCATCCAGGTTGTTAGCATGTACACGACAGAAATGTTATGAATGAGTTCAGGTCGTGGAGGAGGCGAGGAATTATTGATTGATTCGGATAGTGTGTGTGTGTGCGTGAATACACATAAGATTGATTCCATGCCATGTTCTTTTGCTTTAATCAATATTTACATCGTGATCATGATAACAATTCCTAATTGCATGAACATTAAAAGTAATAAAAATTTGGGTATCAAATCAAGGGGTGGACACTTAGAGATAGAAAAAATTAAAAAATTTGAGCAATAAATTTTAAATTTTGTGGCAAATTTTTTTATAATACAAAATTTTAATAAATGTGAAGAGTTTCCACTCCTTTTTTAACAGTCGCTCACGCATATTAATAATGACTGTGATGAGCGGAGTGTCAATTATTTACACATATAATAAAAGACAATTTTTCCAAGAAATTTTTTCCATGTTCAATAATTCCACCCCGCAATTCGGTTATCACCTAAAGGTTTTAGCTATCCGACCCATTCAATCGATGATGATGACACAGCCAAAAGCAAGTCGAGGGATAAAATTGTGGAGTATAAAAAATCAATTAGATAGAAAGCCGAAAATACACTCAAACGTGAGGGTGGCAAAAGCGTATCAAAAGAAGAAAGAAAAACAATCGAGAAAAGCTGGCGAAATCTCATAAAGCGTTTGACCCCAAAAGCCATTATTTCCATCAAATTAACCAGCCAGCCACCATTTCGACTCCTATTTTCGTGTCATTCTCTTTTGTGATTTTCATGTGCGGTGAGAAGCAAAATGTGTCATCAATTTGAAGAAGAAAAAGATAGAAAACTGTTGAAGATTTTCGCAAATGTCTTTCGAGACGCTTAATGAACTTTGATTTTATCAGTCACTCATTGACTTTCATTCTCCACGAATTTAATCTGTCTCAGCAGCAGTTGGGGACAGTTTAATTAACGGCAATGTCTTAAAGACATTAAAGCTTCTTTTTTTAAAGGTTTGAAAATGTGAATTATATTGCAGAAACATTATAACACGTCTCATGTCATTTCTGATCATTGCCAGAAGAAATTTAATGTCCATAAAGCAGCTGATGCGAAATACAAACATCCACAATGTCCATTGGAGAGAGAGAGAGGTAGCATAAAAACGTAAGTGGGTTGCGTTGAAAAAAAGGTAGAAGAAGAAAATTTGACTGTAAGCGGCTTACGGAACATTTTATGGTTTCAACTCATTTTCCGAAATCAACCATATACACATGTATAAAATAATGAGTTGAAACCCCTTAAAAGTGTACTTTTACAAAGTGCTTAAGTTCTTAATGGCGATGCTTTTCATGTTTTTAGTACACCGCTGGTTTATGTGGTACAGTGAAGACTGTCAGTTGCAAATTATTTCAAATTCTAAATTTCAAATTTGAAGTCTTAATTAAAAAACGATTATAATAAATTTATTTGTCTACATTTTATCAAAGGGTATTCAAGTTTGATAGTTTCAAAATCCCAATAAACGTTACAAAACTTATTTAAGCTCCATCCTGGGTCAAAAACTTTTTCCATCAATTTTTCACGCAATTCATATCTTTTTCATTTACCCATTAGCTATTTGAAGGTAAAAGCAACACAAGAAAAGTTGAAAGAGCTTCGAGTCAGTAGTTGGAGAAGGGAAAATACTTAATCCTATTACGAAAGATTTGCGCAGAGGCAGAAAGAAAATTTTGCTACCATTTTACCATACCGCCCTCTCTCTCTTTTTTGATGGCTCGAAGGCTTAAAGTTTTCCAGGTATAAACTTATTTATTACAACGAACTGAAACATGGGCGAAGCTTCATAAAATGTATCGACAACAAAATATCAGCTTCAGTTGTCAAATTTTAATCCTTTTCTCTCTCACTCGAGTTTGAAACATTTTGAATGCTAATTAATTATCCATGAATCTTCAGCTCAGTGTCATCATCATCATCGTTGTCATTATGAGCGGAAGTTGTGTAAATTTAGAAAGTGGTGAACTAAGATAGTGGTTGGAGGGAGAAAAAGTTGTCGTGGAAGTGCTTAAAGTGTTTCACTGAGTGTTAAGTCAATTTTAGAAAGTTTTCAAGAAATTGAGCGTACGAGTTTTTCATTAATAATTTGTAGGTTAAAAATTGAACTTTTACAATCATCTAACCTCAAAGTTGCACTTCATGTCTTAATTAAATTAAATCGATAAAATCTATTTCACTTCGTTCTCAACATGCATCAGAAACCAAAAGGCGTCTCTTTAATCCATCTAAACTTTAAATGCTGACAAATCCTTTTGCTAAATACTTTAAAACAATTTCCTCACTATTGCACATAAGCTCTCGAGTTATGTGAAAATCTCCATCAGGAAAAAAATTTGTTCTCAAACTAATTTCAATTAGAGCACTGCAAAACTATTTTTCGACACCAATTATCAATTATGTCCCTCCACCCACTCTTGCTCTCATCTCGTCTCATCTAATCCTGGTGAATATGTCTTGCTACCTAATTTTTCAATTTTTCGCCTGAATTTTAATGAAAATCCTTGTGCCACTCTCTGCTTGTTGGGATGTTTTAATTTGAAAAGTTTTATGGGAAAAATTTTATTTCCGAAGCATGAGAGAGAGAGGTGGTGTGGCATATTATCATGCAAAGGCACAGATTGAAACTGAACGTGTCAGCATTTTTATTGACCAAGTGCTCTCGGCTCCACAATGATGAAGGATTTCAATTCAGGCAACAGTGGCGTAAAATTTGAATGTACATAAATTTTTTAGGAGCTGACTTTAAATTTTTATGACATGCAGCAAGGGGTTTGAAACTAAGATAGTTGGAAGTTTTTTAAAACAGATAATTAAATTTTTAAAATACATTTTATCAAAATTTTTAATCAAAAAAATTTCATCCCTTGACCATGCAGCGTGTCATCAAAAATTGTTAACAATTTCTCTTTTCTTATTTACTTTTTTCCACGTTGATGCAGGTTCGTGTAAAAAAGCGAGCGAGGTAGACACTTTAGCTTATTCAGCTGGTACCATCTGTTGATAAGACACGTTCGTTTGAGGAAAAATGAAAGAATCTTTTTTAAAAACCATTTGCGCCCGCTGACGGTGTGTGTCAGTAAATAAAAAAAGTGTGACAGAGTAAAGCTCCTTCGCTATGCACTAATTGTAATAAAGTGAGCATAAAAAATAAAAAAATTACCATCTTCTGCACATTCTCGAATGAATAAACTCGAAAATTGTTTAATAAAACAAAAGACTTTATTGTGCATGCATCCGAAAAATTTTAATAACGCGAGAATTTATAAAAGTGCTGAAAATTCAACTTTACATAATTCTGAAATTTTTCCAGCACTTTTCTCTTTCTCTTCGAGCTCTTAAATAAACAATTTCTGCTTCGTTTTATTAAATTTTGTTATCAAGCGCATAAAGTCGAGGAAAATTATTGCCATGCATGGTGATGTTCTCTTCCTGGCTGTTTGCATATGACAGAGCTTCCAGTAATTATCTTTTGCTCATGCACACATGCACTCTCATCATTTGAGGTTACTTCAAATGTAATTTTCATTGTTTGTTAGTAAAAATAATTCCATGTGCGGTTTTTTTAAATTTAAAATCTTTATTCAAAAAATAATTTTTCCGTTAAATTTTTAAAATTAAAAATTATAATTAAAAAAGTTTTTTCTCCGTTAAATTTTTAAATTTCTCAAATAAATAATTTTTTTCTTTCAAACTGCAACATTTTATTTCTATCCACCTGTCACATCAAGCACTTGTTTCGGTTTGATTGATTTCATGTAACGAAATCTGCCTCTTTTAGCTTCACAATAAGGGATTAAGTTACACTAAAAATAGGATATCTAGAAAAAAATGGGTCTATATCAAGAAATCCTTAAGTGTTCGCTTCTTAACTTCTATGGCAACAATAAAAAATATCATCTTGATCCCTTTTTACTTTTTCTTATCGTAATCTCGAGATCTCGAAAAATTTCTTCATATTTCTTTCTTAATGTGATACTTTAAAGGTTCCAAGACATCATTTTTATGGTTGCTAAGTGAATAAAATCGAATACAGTTATTATCCTGATCCCAAAGAGAAAAAATCTTCTTTATTATGAACTCAAAATTAAAACATGACGGATTTTATGAAATTATTAAATTTAAGATGAAAATTTAGAGTAAAATTTTTTTAAATCCTTGCTCTCGATAGATATCTGAGAGAGCATCAGATTTTTTTTCAACTCCGCATGTGCGCCACATTTAACAGAATTTTTACAGTTTTATTGAAATTCCAGGAAATTAAATTACTAAATTAGATCTTCTCGCTTCAAATGCTCATTTTCAACTGAGCATTGAGAGCAAAAAGTGCTTAAATCATTTCATAATTTTCATCTTAAAATATCAGCGTTCATGTTACCTCTACAAACACGTGTGACTCACTTCTTTATCTTAATTTTTTCTTATATCATCAAGAAACCTCATGACGATTTTTTTACGATCTGCAGTCTTAAATTTAATATTTATATTTTCAGTTATTAAGCATCAAAAAAGTTGACAGCAGCTCCAAAATGAAAATAAGGAATACTTTTTGAATAGAAATCAAATCAACATAAGTCAGAGTGATGAAAAGCGAGATGAAAGGAATTTTCCACTGATAAACAGCAAAAGAGGATTGAAGAGAAGAAAAGCATGAAAATAAAATTTATAATGGATGAAGAGAGAGAAAGAGAGCTTGGATTGATAAGGATTTCTTACCACACTACAACCTCCTCGCTTCATCCTGCCTCTTTCACTCACTCTAAGCAACATTGATATGGGTAATGTCATGACATCAAAAAGTCTTCGAACACTTAAGAGGAAAAATTTTCAATACAATACGCGCTAAAGCAGCATAATCGTGACTGCGAGAGTAATTGATTGAAAATGAGATGACATGTGAGTGTTTTTCAATGTTTTAGACGCGAAACTTCCGAGATACACAACAACGCTTTTTATGATCAATAAAGCCCGAGGGAATTTTCTGTTTTTTGTCGAAGAAAACTTTTTCTCTTTTTGTGATGGACATTCGATGGCTTAATTTTCTTCTACTTTTGAAAACGAAAAGTTTTTTTTCTGAGGCATTTCTCGAAAATGTCAGAAAAGGACACTTTCAAGTTCTCCGAGTTCCTTTTTCATGCGCTACTAGTAATTCATTAATATTTGAAGTTGAACCTTTCTTCGGTCACATGCCACAGAAAATTTTAAATTTGTTTGGATAATTTTTAATTCATGAGGGACATTCAGGCACAAAAAACATTTCTCGATCATTGAGAAGTCGGCATCGATTTTGTGGGGTTTAATGTCTTCAGTGAAATAAAAAATAATTAAAAATATAAAATATATTTATTATTTGAAAACGTTAAAATTTAAATTCAATAATATTTAAAATATTTTTTTCCGTTACAAAAATATTCATGATCTCACTTTATAAATTTCTAAGACTTTCAGCATAAGTGAGGAATAAAAATAGGCATTATTTATTCTCAGTGGAATTTTTTGTACTCTAAAAAGTAAGCTAATATCTTTCACATAGAAAAGTTTATATTTTCTAATGTCTGTTGAGTAAATTGGCGCTTCTTCCTCACCTCCAGCTTCATATTTTCTCCGTACTCTCGGTACATGAATTTTTCCTTTTCATCCCCACAACACTCATCCATTTCTGTATCAGAAAATATGCAAAAAAAAGAACGAGAGGAAAAAATGTTTTAAAAATGCTCAAAGGGAATTTTTGTTTTGCTGTGCTTGTAAGTAGCGGCACTGCTGCAAAAAAAGGAAAATTTCATCATTTTTCCTTTGGCTTTAAGAAAAAAAAAATCAAGAGAAAAAATGCGAGGATTTACGTCTTTTTCCAAGAGTCTAAGCAGTAGCTAAAAGAAGATGAACTGACTTCAATGTGTATGTGGATGTACATAAAATAAGTATTTAATAGCCAATTTACGATAATTCTAAAGAGCAACAGAAAATCCGCATGACTAACAAAGCAGAAAATCATTGACTTGTATACTCCAACTTCATTGAGCTTCAATCATCATGGTAATTAGTGATGGTGTGATTGTTACAAATAATTAGGGAAATTATGTGTTTAGTTTTATCTAAGAAATAATTATTTAAGAAAAATAAATAAAATTAAAAATTAAGCTTAAAAAAATAATGTTTGAATACTAAAAATATGGATCAGAAAAATATGAAACATTAATAATTTTAGGATTCGAACCTGTTTATATGAAAATTTTAAATTTAATTACTTTTAAATTTACACTCATTTCATGAAAAATAATCCTTATTTCAAATCTTAAATCCTTCAAGTTGAAACTGTAACTCGAGCAGCGAAGTGAAATGAAAAGTGAACACATAAAGATTCTTATCAGAATGACTTTAAAAACTTCTTATTACCATCGCACAACATTAAGAATGTTTTAGATAAGCATCAAGGTATGAGATGTTAAACAAATTCCCTGCAAATTGCATGCTGAAAGAAAATTTTCTTCTTATTATTCGTTGATCTTTCGCTCTCACTCTCGCTTTACGTGATGCAGATGCGAACTTGGAGATTGTGTGTGTATGTTTGAGGTTTAAAGGAGAGAAGAGAAAAAAAATTGAATTTTCCATTCTGAATATCGTGATTGTTGCCGATGTTTGCACTCCCTTTCATCCCGAAAAAAAATATTCATTTGATTCCCCGTGGACTTTTTTGTTTCACCCACTATGGTCGGTTTTTTATCAGATTGATTACTTTTGTGGGTGCAGTTTTAATACAAAAAAGAACGAGAGGCATTTAAAGCCGTAACAGCGACAAATCAACACATCATTTAAATGCAAATTCGTCATGACCGCAAAATCCATTGAGCAGCCGTTGGATCTGCAGTATCAGTTAGGTCTGGTTGAGAATGAAAAACATTTTAATGTAACGGGGGAGGAAAAATAACAAAGAAGAATAATCGAATGGTGTATTCGCAATTAATTCGGTGCTTTTTATTTGTCACAATTATTTCAATTTAAACAATATTCAATATTGTCAGGCGATTTAAACAAAAATATGCCATGAATTTATTAAAATAAATTTTTAAAATTGGCGGCAATTGTGGAGAAGACACGTGAAATTTAAAATGTTCTAAATATGTTTAAATCTCATTCCAGTGAAACCGTTAAAAAATAATTTTTTATAGGATTACGTAACTTGACCCAGCTTAAAAAAATAAATAATCAGCACTCGACGATCATTTATAGATTTTGATCTCGATTTCAACCCCTAAAAATAATGCTAATTACTCGACAATTGGCATCGCAAAAAAAAATACAACACGCTTAAATGGATGCAATTTGAAACATTTCTACGTCACATGTGTGCATGAAAACTGCTGAGTCATTTAGCAATTGGAATAGAAAAAAATTTATCATCAATCTCCCATCAACAGCATGAGCTTGAATTTATATAAAAAAAATTGTTCAAACATCATTAAGGGGGTAAAACTCGAAAATTACCGAAACCTTCCTCGAGGGATGAAAAATCGATTGAAAACTATCCTGTTGTTTATTTTATTTTCAATTTTCAAAACCACTTTAATTTTTTTTAATGTAATTAAATTAAATTTTCATCCACAAAATGCTTGCGTACCACAAACTCAACTCCGCAGATGAATTCACATCAATTTATCATCTATTTTTTGAGGGCTACACGCAATCAATCTCCTCACATCACTCTGCGAGTGAAAATTTGTCTCTCGAACAGTAGTCAAAAATGAATAAATGAACAAGTTCTTACATACGATAATGCCATCGTTGCCTGCGCGTATCAACAGATGATCTCAATTTTTGCGGTGGTACTGAATATTCAATCTTCAAAGATTGCCTACGCAACGATGAAGAAAACGAGCGAGAAGTTGATGATTGACGAGATGTAAAATTTTATCAACCACGATGGAACATCCGTGGAGTGTTGTTATGTTATTTTTGCCTCATTTTTGAGAGATTTAAATTTGTTTTTTCACGCACTTCAGTTACGCTCAAAAATTATAATCTAGCATGCGATAATTTTTCACCATAAGAGAGCAACAAAATCAGTTTTCAAATGTGATGAAAAAATGAACATTCAAGTTTCGCACAAACTCTTATCACTCCGAAGTAATCTCATGGCAAAATTCATGTTGCTCCGGCAAATAATTTTCTTTCGCACGCCAGGTGAAGTCTCTCAGACAGTTTTGAAATGAATTTATCGATTTTTTTTCTCTCTCTCCAATTTCTTTTATATGCGTTTTGCATTCGCACTGTGTGAAAACAATTTACAATTTGCACGCTCTACATGTATGAAGATGATGATAGGATTTGATGCCCTTTTAAAGAGGAGGTTGAGATCGAAAGGAGTTATTGCAGTTTGATGGATGCATACAGCGAGCGATAATGATGAATGAAGCTTTTCATAAAAATGTTTTCAATGGATTACTGCAATGTGAAGACTTTTTAATTAAGTGCACTACGAAAGTAGTTCAAGTTGAAAAAATTTCAATAGGGAGGATTTCAATAGAATGCTCTTGACACCGTAAACATGAAATTAAAACGAGTTTAATTACTTTGATAATCACTTTTTGGTACCTTAATTTTGAAGTTAAAAATTATTGTGTTTTTTCATTTAAATTTTTATAACGTGATGTTATTCGATTTTATTTTAGGCAGTTTATAAATCATTTTCAGTTCTCTTAATAAAATTCTCTCACTCAAAAATTTACTTTATAAAAAATTGAGCAATTCTCTCTCGCCTCTCAAAATTCGCTCTCAGAGAGGCAACATAAAATTTCTCTTTCGCTCAAGAGAACTTTTTATGTTGGAAAATTGTTGCTCGCAAACATAAAATTCATGGAAATTTGTATTTCACAAAAGTAATGCAACAGAGCATTTTACTGTGAGGAGAAAAAATTATGCGAACGTTCATCACAATGACTCTATGTTTTCCTACCCTGGAGCGCATATCACTCACTCGGATGCATGGCAATGTGTGTTCTATTATGAATGAATGATGTCTTTCGTGCACTGCACGAGTAATTTTCATCTTTCTTGCTTCATAAAGTAAATTTTCTTCCTCAATCTAATGGCGAGCGGTGGCACATGAATATTTGACAATATTTCCATTCCATGAGTTCGAGAGCTTCGAGTTTATATTAGTTTGGGGCATTTGAGGGTTTTACAAATTTCATTTCCATCATTCGGAATGTGGTGAGGTCGTACCGCACATGCATATACACATGATGATGAAGTGAGAGTCAAGACCGACTCATCTTTTACCTTTTGTCAGCCTTCATTCAGCATTCACCACATACCCGGCCTTATTTTAGTTATTTCAGTTATAAAGAAGTAAAAAGTCAGAATTATAAATTTCACATTTTCGACAGAGAGAGAAAGACCAGAAACATTGAATAATGTACGAGTAGGGGTGAGAGCCTTTGGATGTGAATTTTAACACCTAGGTGCACCTTTAATTTTATGAAATTGTTTAATTTATTTTTATATCAAATTTAAAAAATGATAATGAGTTTCTCTTCCCTCAAGTGCATCATATAAAATAACCTTACGGAGCATAGTGTGGCGTAATAGTAATGGAGGAAAGGTGTTGTACATGTCTATGTAGTACCTCTCCAATTTTTTATTGCCCTTTTTACCACCTCCTTCCTCTCACTCCACACTTTTGTGTCCTCATATGCTTCAACAAAAAATGCCTTTTTCCTTTTTTTACACTCTCATTCATGTTATTTTTTTCTGAGCTTTTTACCATCACAACATACATTTCTGCCATACGTAAAAACATTTATTGAAGTATGTTGTTGAATGCCTCGACACGGAGCAAAGAAAAAAAGTGGAAATGAAAAAACATACAAAATCATCCCTTACTCTTGAATACCTGAGTGAATGCTGTGTTTGGCTATTTTTCAACATCTTTAGAGTAACTTTATTCTCATTTATTCAGTTTGAAAGAGTGCATGACTATTAAAATTTTTAAAAATTTATTGAAATTAAAAATATTTAATACGTTAAAACTAAAGTTTAAAGCTCTCCGAATTAATGTTAAAAGAAAATTACACCTCACTCTATGTGTTCGCAATATGAATTTTAAAATTGAAGAATATTTTCCGCTCTCAATGGACATGGTTGTAGCTTGGACGATGGACTTCATTTTCATATTTGCAATAAGGATGTGTCGAATGCAATTTCATCCTCATCGGATTTTTATGATCCGCTTTTCTGTAGTGTCCTCTTTTCTATGGCTTTACTCACCCCCGATATGGACATACCGAATGCATTTGCTGTAATAAAAGTTTGTGTGCACACAAAAAATCGATAAATTGTATTAATATGACGACTTTTGCTTGTTCCGTTTCATTTTCTATCCCTAAAGCTATGCAATGTGGTTTTTTTCAATGTTTGGATCATCATCGCACCTTTCATGTCATGCCTTTTTTTGCTTGTGCTCGATGTGTACATTGGCATAGAACACCTTCGTTAAATATTGAGAAATAGAAAAAGTTTTTATTGCCTTCTGCTCCACTTTTTTCCCATCTCTTCCTTTTACCTATATTGCTAATTTTACTACTGGTGTTACTATGTATATGATGTCTGTGTATTGGGGGGCTTTTGCAGTATAAGAACAACAATATGGCTTAGCAGAGACTTTTCATTATAGTTTTTCCATCCACTCTCCAACAATTTGCTTCCATAATTTAAAAGTTTTCATCGTCGCCAAAAGAATATTATGCGATGGGCATCATTTGAAAATTAGGTCAGAGGATTTTACTGAATATTTGTAAAAAAATTTAAAATTTGAACATTTATTTAAAAATTGTTAGTACATCAGAAAAGAAAAATTATTAAGAGCGAAATTTAATACTAAAAATAACGGTTCGAATCCTAAAATTTTAAAAAAATTAAATGAATATATTTATCTTTTTTCTCAAATGGAGAACATAATGGAAAGTGAAACTTTTTTATTTTGTTTAGAAATAAATTTTTAAAACTTTTCATCAAATTTAACATTTTGAAAAATATTTAATTTACTTTTTAATATTCCATGTTTCTCCCCTAAAATCTATCTAAAAAGCATTGCAACATAAAATGATTTTTTATTACACCCAAAAATACAAACATAAAAAATGGGGAGCACCAACAGAGAAAGATGCAATAAAGCATTATGTAATTTGCAAACATTCTAGATTTCGATCGAGAACAATTTCTCCTTGCATAATTTACATAGGAATGGCATCAAAAAAGCATACATACCTCCACTTAGAGCGCACATGAAAAAAGTGTTCAATTTTAAATGAAACACGAAGCGAAAGACGAGAAGAAAAAATTTGAATCTTATCAATTATTCAAAAAGTTTCTGACACAAATGCATGTGAAAAAGGAGGAAGGAAAAGGTAGAAAGTATTATTGTGAGTGAAATAACAACAGCAGTGGAAAGTAAATTTGCGAGGGTGAGACACTTTGCAAAAATTAACTTAAATAAATTAAAAATTATTTTAAGTAAAATAAAATTTACTTTTAAATATGATCGAGAGTCCATCCCTTTTTTAAAACATGAAAAAACTTTATTTGATTTTTTCTTCATCTCTCTGCAGCTATTTCGATAATATTAAATATTCAATAGCAGAAAAAATCAAGAAGTAAATAATTTAGTTAATGTTCAGCTTCCTCTTGCCGCTTTCTTAATTGAAATAAGAAAAGAATTTTAGCTGCTCGCGATTTTCAACTCTCTGCGCAGCATGCAACAGATCAATGAAATCGTAAAATGAGAAAACACGAAATAAATACAGATGAATCCACTTTGAGTCGCGGTTTGAAATATTTTCTCTCTTTTCTTTGGTTTAATGACCCAAATTCACTCCATCATTAATCAGAATTTTTGATAGAGGCTAAAAAGTCTTTTTGCTTCTCTCTTTTCTGAATGATAAAGAAAGATGAAAACATAATTGCTGTTGTTGATCGTGCTATGATTTGTTACTAATGCGTTGTTGTGGTTTTCAGTGAATTTGAAGTTCAGTAACATCTCAATCGTTAAAATGTCGTTAACGGGACTTTTGGACTTTACTGAAAATTAGATTTTTTAAATTTAGACATTTATTTAGACTGATTGATTTCTCAGAGTAAGCCACTGAATTTAATGAGTAAAGACGAACCTTTTTTATCTCCTTTCCATAGCTTGCGATCTAGCCTGAGGATAATTGGAGATGCTTAAAAAATAAATAGCTGAGCTAGTCCATTCTTCGACACATTTTAAACCAAATTTAATTTCGTAAATTTTTCTAAAACTCTTCATCTTCATTAAATTCAACCGAATCCACCAGCACACATGTGCAAGTTTCAAACCGCAAAATAAACTTCAATTTTAATTTTTCCAACATTTTCATGTAATTTGATTTTTTTATATTAAGATTTTCTTCACAAGTGAAAATTTTTCGTTTTGACTCTAAAGCAATCTCAAACAGTAAAGTGGAATAACTGGAAACATGTGTTTGATGAGGAAAAACAGTTTTCAACACATTTTCTTTATTCTTCAAAAAACACACTGATTTCATTTCTAACTCGGCTTACCGCACATAGACATTTTGGCACTTGTGTGGAAAATAAATTGAAAATTTTGTGTCGTTGAACTCAAGATGAAGAAATTTTTGATTTAAATTATTTCGTAAAAACGCTCAATTGAACACGATAGAAGAGAAATGGTCATAAAAATAGTCTCGCTCAAGTGTCCATAACCTCATATACGTCTCGAGAGTTTTGTTTTTCGAGACAAATGAAGAAAAACTTTTTTCAATTTTCTTTATTTTTAGGTGTGTGAAAAGAAAAGTTTTAAAAGTGCACAATTGTTGCACTTCAGTCTCTTTTGACTCGCCAAATGGAAACAAATCCATTACGATAGTGCCAAAGTATATTTTTTCAGTCTTTCTTCGCCACACGCTGAGTCCGTGTGGAGGGCAACAAGTTAGAGAATTGTTTGCATGTTTTCCATTTGTTTGCTCTCGTCTTGTGTCTCTCTCGCTATAACACTTCGGTTAAGATTATTGTGGCAAATCAAGGGGTGGACACAAAGATTATTTTCATCTGTTTTTACTCTAAATAAATTTTAAAACTAAAATCAAACTGTCCCACCCCGTTCTACAATGAAAAACTAAATTTATCGTGTTGGGTAAAAATATTTTTGTGGCCACAACAAACCATCAATTATAAAGAGAGAAGAACATAAAAAAATTCTTAATTCAGCATAAAGCGCTTCTGGTTTTCCTTGTGCATAAGCACATTCTACAAAAATGCGGTTCATAAAACATTCTTTCGCATAAACTTTCGAGTTTTATGACGCCATTAATTGATATTTTCATTCATTCGCGCTATTAAAAGAAACGTTGAGAGAGAATCGCATCTGTATTTAAGACAGTGAAATGGATTTTTAATGTCGTGCGATGATGTTATGTAATGTGCTGAAGATCAAAAGGAGGGCAATTCATCATAAATGGTTGTGATTAGTGGTTCATCCATCATGAAGGTATTTTGGGATGCAAAATTTGAATTTTTTTATAAATTATGATGATAATCCAGAAAAATTTTGACAGATTTAATCTCAAGATTAAAAATTGATCTCTGATTTAAATTTTAATCTGAGATTTCCACCCCTGATTTAATCTTAAGATTAAAAATTTTCGTTACTTCAAAAAATTGAATTTCAACATCATGGAAATGTTTCTCTAAATTTTACGGCATCAATGGTTAGTGTCAATAATTAAAATAGTTTACATCTAAATGAAATTAACCTTCAAGACTCAATTTTATTATGCGGGAAAATTAAATTATGTGAAAAGTGACGAGGAGAGTTTTCTCTTCTATGTCACGGTCTCATCATCTTGAAGTAATCAGCCGCATTGAAATGTAAACTTTTGTGTGTATCGCCTGAGCGGTGTATAAACAGTCAATTGTTTATGCTCCGAGCTGTCGCCGAAAAACCGAGAGAGGAAAATAATGAAGCACGGCAGTGTGTCTGCTTATCATCATTTTCCATCTCTCTTCTCTTATTTTTTGACATGCCATCGGAGATTTTTTTTCTCATTCTGTTGCGCTACTTTTTCACACACAAACAAGCAGGAGGGAAAAGATAAATCTTGGAAATAATTGCGGACCATTTCCTTTATGAAATTGAAAATAAAATCATCCTATCCATTCAGGATGAGAATCATATCCGATTTAACGGTGAAATTGAGTTTGGTCTTAACGGACAATTGAGCTTTCCGATTACTTGAGTTTGCGAAATTTTATTTGTCGTAAAAATCGTTAAAAATTGAATGAAATTTAGTTTTCAAGCATTTTTAGAGCTTCATTTTACATAAAACTTTTCTAACTGCAGTTTTCACGGAGGCATGGAAAATAGAGCACCACACTGCCCTTCAATTATCAACTGCATTCTGATAAAATGAAACCTAACAATTTTAGGTTTTCGAACAAAAACCGCATGCACACATTCTGTTCAGCTTGGATCAAATTACAGAAATTTAATTAAAAGGAAACTGCTCAGGAATTGGACTGTGACTTTGCCGTAGCCTGTGTGGCTATTGTTTTGTCTAACGCGGTCAAAAACTTTGTGGGTTTCACATTACGATCGCGATAATTCGCGAACATCGTTGAGGCAAATACTACTGTGATTTTGCGATGGAAAAAGATTTATTTAAATAAATTCAAAAAATGTTCTTTAAAAACAAAACTTTTCTCACAACATTGCGAATTTTTCTTAAAAAAACTTTTAACCCACGAATGAGACGACGATGATGCATTTAATAATGAACGAATAATGTGAAATATTTGAAGCAAAAAAAGTTTCCTTGTTAGAGAGGAAGCAGATTCGTGTGCGATGAGAAACAACAAACAATGCCTTAATAATAAAGCATGTTTGGCATCAACTTCTTTTTTGATATAAAAAAGGAAAACATTTTTCCCGCACAAAAAGTTTTCATAAAATTTTCCACTTTCATGTTCTTGCTCTTTGGGAACAACAACAAAAAGCCATAATTTCTTTAAGTCAAATACTTATATAGAAAAGGATTTTCTCTCTTTGATAACCCAGCGGGAAATTTTTAAAAAATTATTTTAGCTCTGGAAGAAATAAATTTCAAATCTAAAAAATACGTTAGAAGTTGTGACGAAAAAATTTCACTTTCCATTTTGTTCTCATTTTGATAAAATCGTTAGAAATGAAAATTATTTAATAAAACTGAATACAAAACTTTATTAAATTAAAAATATTTCTTTCTGGGCATTCTAAAGGTAGATAACATAAACTTGTTATTCAATAAAATCCAAAACTTGGATATTTCTCTGAAGAACACGAAAGGAAAATTTCAAGAACATTTTTGCTTAAAATTTTTAAAAAAATTTGTGTGTGGGTTCTGTTAAAAGAGCTGAAGGTAAGAAATCTTTCTTCGAGGGAAATAAAGAAGAAGAGATTAAAACTTTTATCAATAGAAGGCAAACATAAAAGAGGAAGAGCTTGTGAGAGTTTTCCAGCAATTATGACCAAAATTATAGCCACAAATTATTTCGCTTGAAACTCAAAAATAGTTTCTAAGAAAGAGTTTACTCAAGAAAGAAATTTTTAAATTCTGATAAAATTAAATTTTTCTCTCCTAAATTTAATGTTATCAAAATTTATAACAAACCCCATTCCATTTAATTTTACCTCAAAACAACTTTACAATCGTTCTCTCTGTCGTAACCAAAACCAAATTTTCTAAAAACAAAACTTCTCCTCAAAAAATTGCACATAAAAGAGAAAATTTTCATAAACTCTTCGTTGATTAAGAAATTTCTTATTCATTCGGATATGTCTGTCTATTTATCTCAGGCATGACATGGTGGTTTTATTCAACCTTTGATGCTTTGATCTCTTTAAGGCTTAATGAAAGAAAATTATTTTTTTTCTCCCATTGATTTTTATTTTGCGATTACTTTCTGCTCGCTCAAATGGACTGTGAAAATTATGTGGGGTGGAGCTCCTAAAAGTCCTAGTTTTTTTTGTCATTTACAATTTGTTTTTATTGCCATCGATAATTCTTCGTTGATGTCAAATATCGTTACCTGCACGCAACTTTTTTCATTCACTCGTGTTTGTCCCTTTTTAAAAATTCATCAACAGAAAATAAGCATTAATCTCCTTTTCAGTGTACATACACACAACACTCAACCACTCTTTGTGTGTTTGTCTTTAGCAACAAGATAAATAAAAATAAATTCGACATCATGAGCTTATGGTTGTGTATGCGCTTAATCCTCATCCATTTCGTTAGTAATTAAGGCATTCATTTTATGCTGAATTAAGTAAATGCTCACAGGTGAGCTCTTTTTATCCCCTTTTCGTAGAATATGTGTACATACTTAGTTGATGGAAGGAGAAAAGTGAAATTGTGAAGATTTTTCTAATTGCAAAAAATTATATTTAGCTAAAAATTTATCGGAAGTTTGTGTTTTAAAAATTCTTTTATTTCAATAAAAATTTAATATTTTTTGAAATCATTATCGTTAAGATAAAATTCCTGGATTATCTTTTCCACTCGCACTTCAATCAAGTTAATCCCTCGCAAAAAAAACTCGCATGCATGTAAGCAATGAATGTTTCGTACAACTAGCTTTTGAGATAATGAAGTTGTAAATATTTAAGTTGTTTCGGAAATATATATCGCACATAAACAGTTCGTTCTAGGCCATTTTAACCCACATATGTGTATGTTGTGGATGAGAGAGAAAGAGAGACTTATTACTGGGTGACCAGACGATTTGTCACCATTTAAGGTGTTATGTAATCAACATATTTTAGCCAGTGTGACCATCTGATGTGTGTTATGTCACTCGAGAGTGTAATTTGTATAGTTCAACATGGAAGTTTTTAGTACAGTGAAAACTTGCAAAAATTTATTTTTTTATTGTTTTAAAATTTCTTTTAATAATTTTTATTAAATTTAATTTTAAAATTTTACTTTAATTTTATTTGAAATTATTTAACGACTTTCACTGTAGATCTAAAACTCCATCACACACATATCGGAAGAGGAAAGAAGCGAGTAAAATTATCCACCTTTGTTTGCACATTAATTATTGGTTTTTATGTCTTTCGTGTCTCTGACACATCAGCTCAACTCATTCACTCTAGTTCGACGACCACGTTCTGGTGTTTGATCAACTTAATCTTTGCTATGTGATGTTGGAAAATTTGTTTTGCGAGAGTGCATTAAATTGCTGACAAGAGCGGCATTGAGAAATGATCTTCAATTCCACATCGAATTAATTTGTTAAAAGCCTCATCATAATAATTTCTTGTTCATCCATAAGGAAGCAGATTGAGATTGATCGGATGCAATAAATTTTATCTCTTAATTATTGAGATAACAGGTGCTTGCCAAAGAGAGAAATTACTTTGCCTTTAATGAAGTCTGGAAGCGCTGAAAAATTGAACGAAATTAAAACTCTCGAAGCGTGGATGGGTAAAAAGAGGTAAACGAGAATTTATCTGAAAACATCATCAGTATTTCATGATTGCGCACAATTTATTTCCTTTCAACTGCTATCATGTTAGAATAACAAGGATTTTTTTCTACTAGAAACTTAAGAAACAATTTTTCTTCTTGTTTGGTCTACAATTAATCAAAAAAAATATTTAACATAAATCATTTTCCATATTTAGATTTAATTTCATTTCAATACTTTATAAAATTATTCACTGGAAGAAATTTAATGAAATAAATTAATCAAATCGCGGAGGAAAATTATTTTAAAACCTACACACAAAAATTCATCTATAGCGCTGTCATTCTTCCCGAAAAAGGCACTCCAAAAAATATATAAATATCAAGAAATAAAACAATTCAGTGCTTGTCATTTTTAAAGCAAACGCAATTTTGATATCCGTCTGTTAATTGGAAATATTCCATCATGAGAAATATTTTTTACCTCGCAATTCTTAAGCTGGGAATGGTTTGGAAGTTAGGAAAATAATTTTCATCAATTATCTAAAAATTTTGTTCAGATTTTAATCTCAAAATAATTTTCAAATTTAATTAAAAATGTATGACATTATTTCCAAATTACTCCCACAGCTTTGAAATTAGATTTTATTTGAATTAAGGAAAAATTCACAATTCTCTTCATCGATTATGGCACATGGTGATTTTCCCCTCTCATTCCTATCAACCTCCTGCCAAAATAAATTTAACTCAAAAATATTATAATTTCGAAAAAGGAAATTTTGTCAGTCAACATTGTGTGGAATTTTTCAATTGTTTTTTTCTATTCGCGCTTGCTTTAAACTCTCGAGGAAAAAAGAATTTTTCTCACTTTTTCGTCACTCAGATTTTAATAAGAGAAAAAAAGTTTCTTGTTGAATTTTTGTCAAAATATTCTGTTGAAATTTAAACACATAAAAACTCTCGAGGCGATTATACACAAAGTCTCACTTTCGACACAGACAACGAATGAGAAAGATCCAATTAAACAGATCGATATTGTTCAACTTTTAATGCGTGAAACCTTTTTTATTGTTTTATCTTCCTCTCTCCTTCTTTTGGAGAGTCGCGCGCCGTTTAAGAAAAGTATTTTATTTTTTAAAGGGAATTGTTGAAATTGGCAGAACATGACCAGATTGTTGTCGACGATTTCGCGAGGTGAATTACATGTCAAACTTCTTCGATTATTGGCCATAAATTTAGCCGGCAATGTTGCGTTTGCTGTGGACCTTTCAGCTCTTTACACTCCGTTAAAAATTGTGCTATGCCTTGATAATATCTGTAATGAGAAGAAGATAAAAGTTAATGTCATGGGATGGAAACTTGGAATTTTAAAATTTTTTGTTCAAAAATTTGCTTCCATTTTCGTTTCTAATTTTTTTTAAAATCTTAAACAAATTTTTTGACATTTTTAACCCAAAATTCGCTTGAATCAAACAAAGCCAAAATTATGTTTATAAAAATATGTTCTAGAGACTCTCTTAAATTCTCGGAAATATGCTCGTGCTTTATTTTCTGCAACAGAAATCCTCTTGAGGCTAAATGAGGAAACACCGAGCAAAAGAATCAACCACACATTTCAACAACAGACGCTCAAAACTCAACTTTTCCTCCTCTATCTCACTCTCGGTGTTTTGTTGTGTTTTTTTTTTCTCTTTGTGCAGACACAAAACGCCATAAAAACAAGAGCAACAGAAAATGAAAAACAAACGCAAAAAGGGAGATTTTTTGTTCTGCGAAAAAGATAGTCATCAACGTTTTGTGAATTGATAAAATCACTGTAACCTCGAAAGCCAACGAGAACCCGCCAAAATGCAAACTTTTCAATCTCCTCTTCAAGTGGCTTCAATGTAGCTTATTAAAACATTGCATGAAAAAAAAAGAAGAGTAAATTGAGTCATGTACAATGTGTGCATCGCCACCAACCACCCGAGAGATATTCACAAAGTGCGGTGGTCCATGGACATATCTCGAGCAGCCAGAGAGAGTCAACTTTATTTGACATCTAGGAATTCCATAATTGCATGAAGAACATGAAGAGAAACGACCGCAAACTCGACATCGACGGGTGGCAACATTGGAGCAGAAGCAAACCGAGATGAGAAAAAATGTATATTGAACTTCCACAAAGTTACTTTTTTACCTTTTTTTTTTAAATAATTTATGGCCCTTAAAAAAAATTTCTTCCTCATCTCTTTTTCAATTCGCTTCAGTCGAGATAATAAATAAACAATTATGTCAACGAAATTGTCAAGTTAGATAAATGTGTGTCTTTCTTTCTTTCTTTTTTTTCGCTACGGTTTTTAAGCTAAATGTCTCTTTATCTTTCTTTCTTAATGTCTCGTGAGCAATAGAAGGTTGATTGGTGGACTGAACAATTTTTTATGATCTCAAGAAATTTTTTTTATGGGCATTTTAATTTTTTCGTTGTCGATTTATTTGTGGACATTTAAAATATTTATTGAGTGGTAATTTATGTTTAAACATTCTTTATAGTAGTTAAAAAATATATTTATTATTTAGATGTATGCAATTTAAAATATTTACACAATCAAACCTGTCAGTCCTCTCTACATTTCGTCGAATTTATTTCAAAAATGCGCAATACCATAAAATAACCAAAATACATTCTCAAAATAAAATCATCGAGATGATAAGAAGAAAACAAGTTTGATTTTTAGTTGCAATCCAAAGGTTCGTCAGAATGAACGAAAATTTTAAGCTCAGCTTTCGAAATTTAAATTATCGAGTGGAACCTAAACTTTTTTCAAAAGAAAAGTGTCCAAAAGAAATTCTCAAAGGTATCAATGGAGATTTTAATGGAAATGAATTAACGGCCATCATTGGACTGAGTGGAAGCGGAAAGAGCTCTCTGCTCGATTGTCTCTCGGGATTCCGGGTTGAAAATGTTTCGGGTTCAATTGCTATCAGCGATAGTAAAATAAATATTAGAAAGTGCTCGTCTTACATCATGCAAGAGCACAATTTACATGAGATGCTGACTGTCCGGGAGACGATGATGCTGTCCATGAATCTCAAAAATTCTGTGAGTTTTTATTCAATTAAAATTAAAGGCTGATAAGAGAAAATTAGAGAAAAAATTGGCGGGAATTTTATCGATTTGAACCCTTGAAATTAATTAATTAATTCCCCTTACACTTATTTCAATTAATCCTCAGACTCTCAACAACGAACAAAAGAACCTTAAAATTCACACAATTCTCAAAGAGTTAAGCATTGAGTTTAAAAATGAAACTTTTGTCAAGAATCTCAGCGGAGGTGAACAAAAACGACTTTCAATGGCCATCGAACTCATTCATGATCCGAATGTGATATTTTTGGATGAACCAACAAGTGGACTCGATAATGTTTCATCAACAAATTGTATTCGTCATTTTAAGCAGCTCACAATTGAAGGTCGCGCAATTATCATCACGATCCATCAACCTACAGCACTCGTTCTTAAAATGTTTGATCATGTTTATGCTCTCGCCGATGGACGGTGCATTTATGATGGGAGAAGTGACGAGATAGTTGAATTTTTAAGTGAGAGTAATCTCGTGTGTCCATCATCTTACAATCCAGCTGATTTTCTACTCGAAATAGCGAACAACGACTACGGAGATTTTAATCAACTTTTAGCGAAAAAAGTTAAAAACAAACAAAACGATCACACTCAAACTAAAATTTTTTCAAACGAGAAAATGATAAGCAGAAGCACGAGTGAAACCGAAGAATTACATTACACGACCACATACGCGTGGCAGGTTTACTATCTCATGCTCAGAACTTTCCTTATAACATCGCGAGACAAAACTCTTTTTTATACGAGAATTTTAATTCATTTATTTCTTGGACTCGTGATTGGAATTCTCTTTCAAGGTGTTGGCGGTAAAGGTGGCATGATGCTCTCAAATTATCTCCTTTTAGTCACAACAATCATCATATTGGTTTTTACCTCCTTCCACTCACACTTTGTGTCATGTAAGAATTTTTAGAATTTTACTATTTTTTAACCTTTTAAAATTTATTTAGTTCCTCTCGAATTTCCGATAATCAAACGCGAGCATTTTAATGGATGGTATTCGACTCGTGCTTATTATACAGCGTTCATTCTTTTCGACTTGCCAATCACGTTTGTTTGCTGCACAGCTTATTGCGCTATTACTTATTATTTGACTGATCAACCGCGTGAACTTTATCGCTTTATTTTGTTTTTAACGCTGCTATTGGGAATGTCTTTTGCTACTCATGTGCTTGGCATTGGAGCAACTGCTTTAATGAACGTTAAGGTGAGTTTTTTTTTGAGAATATTAAAAAAGTGAATGAATTTTATTTCTTACAGTTTGCGACAACTTATGGAACTTTTATCTTGCTTTCATTCGCATTTTCTTCATCTGCCTTAATGATCTTGGCCAAAGACACTCAGCCAATTTTTCGATACTTATTTTCACTTAATTACATTGACTATTCACTCAAAGGAATTGCAAACTCCGTTCTCGGGTTTGATCGAACAAAAATTCCATGTGAAAAAACTTTTTGCTTCTTAGGCAACCCAAATTATTTAATTCATGAGTTTGGATTGGAAATCGACATTACAAAAGCGTTTGGTGTGATATTTTTGTACATTTCGATACTCCATGTAATAAGTTTTCTACTAATTCGATTTAGATTAAAAAATATTCATTAATTTTATTAATTGGAAATTAAAGAGAAAATAAAATAAAATTTTTACGGGGAATTTTAATTGAATTTTCATAATTATTAAAAGTGCCTCATCTTCAAGTGCCATCCATCGACGAAGCATTAAAGTAATTTTTACACGCTCCGTCAATTCCCCACTGCTGCCAATCTGATTATATTCCAATTTGTGATTGCAAATAAATCTTAATTAATTGAAGAAGAAATCTCAAGTCCAATCGACCAAGACGCAGCTCTCTTCCACATCTTTATTATATTCTTTTAAAAGGAAGAAGAAGACGAAGGCAATCCGAGTGCAATGGAAACTGTAATTTAATTAATTTCTTCTCATTGCGATTTTTATTTACTCTTCTTAGTTCTTTTTAATTTTTTTCTTATCTTTTTCTCTCTCTCACAACCATAGTAAATTTCTCGGCTGAATGAAGGAAGATGCAGTTAAAGTGTAATGAAATTCAATTGCATGCATTTTAATTTTTCCTCATTTTGACCTAATTTTTCTTGTGCGGTGTAATAGAATTCCCTAGCGCAAACGATTGTCGACCGATAATAATTGAATTATAAAGCACATATTGAATTAATTTTCCCCTCCACTTTTACTTCCCCCTATATTTTATTATCGCCTTATTGCATCACAATAGAAAATTTAACAATTTGAGAATGATTTTACAGAGAGCAAAAAGTTTCCCTGCTCATTATTCAATCACAATTACATCAACACTTCTTGATGTCACGTTGATTAATAATTTCATCAAAGTGCAATAATGAGTTAAAAAGGGAAACGTTATGAACGGAAATTACTAATTGATTTGAAAATATCAGGAAATTTTGTAAAAACTAAATTAAATTAAGAAAAAAATTACTTGAAAATTAAATTTTCAAGAGGTTCGAATCCCTAAAATTTTTCATGTGTTCTTTTTTTTGGTAACTTCACACTTTTTGAAACTGAATAGAAAATGAAACAATTATTGTCTAATAAAAATTAAATGTTAATTTTCGCCCTCCCCAATATTTTTTCATTCGCAACACAATTCAATTAATTTCTTTTAACAATTACATAAATCAACATTTAATTGATTATCGCACTCATAAGTTGCTATGCAACCTTTTAGCTCGGAGACTCGAGCATCACTTGACTTTATTTTATTTTTCTTCCCCTCACTCAATGAACACCGCATCAACCTTATTGTTTTTAATGACGCACACACCCCACAATCCAAAAGCTTAGGGAAAATATCTCATTTTTTTTACATAGAATATCAATTAAATCTGTTGTGTGAAATTTTCCTCCCCTTTTTTTCTATTTTCGAGAGAGAAAATTTATTTTTGTTTTTAAAATGCATCACACTAAGTGGCATTACAATGAAAGAACAATAAATAATAAAGAGCATAATGTGAATGTCATTGAAGTGAAAATTTTCAACCCCTTTTTTGCTGCTTTATCTCGATAAATATTATTTTTCACTTGTCTACAAGGTAGAAAGTGCAAAAAGATGAAGAGATGGAAATTCAAACAGGTTGGGGGTGTCTCTCGAGGGTGGTAAAGTCGTGACATGATTTGCCATATGAAATTTTTTCACTGATTGAATAAAAAAAAAGTTGAAGAAAATTTTCCGAACCTTTAAGCGATTTAATGTCAAATGATTTGTGTGAGTTAAAAATTTCGTTTCCATGTGCTTCTGAGTTCTGAGATGGTAAAATTGCTGGAGCTCTAAAGTGAAATTTTCCGCATGTGCGCCACCACCTTCTCACAGCTCTCTCCGCCATGTGTTGCGAGAGTAATTAATTTTGAAAATGTTAATTAAATACGCTTTTAATGTTTTTATTGGATTTCGAAAAATTACTTTCGAGCACTAGCGGAAAATAAATTTTTCCCTTCGCTTTTCTAGAAAATTAACGCCAATTTATGGCGTCATCAGAAATCATTAATAGAAAAAGCAGCAGAATTTTACAACTTTTCCTCTTGACAGCCGGCAGTGCACATTAAAATTGCTATTGGTTTTGAAGTCACCTGGCGGCAAGCGCGACATTAATTTCATGACAATTCCAATTTTTCAATTTTCTGTCAACAAAAAAAAACCTTTTCATTAAAATGCGTTTCAAAACCCACACGGGCCCAACCCACTAACAGACGATAAACATTTTGGGGAAGCCTTTTAGGAGAAGCCGGAAGCCCCGGGGAAGCCTCTGGGGATTTTTTGGGAACTTTTAGGGAAGTCTTGGGGAAGCCTTAGGTGAAGCCTTGGGGAAGCCACCTTACGATAAAAGCAGAGGAAATCAAAGAAGCTAGAAAATTAGAGGTTTTCCATTATGTTCCATTTTCCAATTTCATTTCCTCATTCCATTTTCCTCATTCCTTTTCTTTTCTTCCTTTCCTTTCCCCTCCCCCCATTTTCCATCATGTTCCATTTTCCATCATGTTCCATTTTCCATTATGTTCCATTTTCCATCATGTTCCATTTTCCATTATGTTCCATTTTCCATTATGTTCCATTTTCCATCATGTTCCATTTTCCATCATGTTCCATTTTCCATTATGTTCCACTTTCCACCATGTTCCACTAGCAACCAATTCCTGGTCCAATCCCGAGTTCAACGATACCCATGAAGCCATATAAGTGCAATTTTGTATGAAAAATGGACATTATGGCTGTCCGTGGCACGACCTATGGTCATGACCCAAAAAAATCCTAAAATGGGCAAAACCCAAGACCCCAAGACCAACCAAAACCCAACCAGCTGGTCCAGGGGCCGAGATCCACTGGAACAGACAGACAGACAGACGGAAATACGAGCATATAATTCCCCCCCATTTTGGTTTCCCCAAAAACCTTTTCATTATTGCTTTCTTTCATTCTCATTCTAGACTAAATTATAAACGAGACATTTTGTATTTCTTTTACCTCGACTTTAAATTTTTGATGATGATTGATAAATGCGACCTTTTCAATATTTACTCAAACGATAAGGGAATTTTTTTCGTGCATGAATTTTTAAAATAGCAAAGCGCAACAAGCGAACTACAAACACATCTCGAGGAACGCCCTTTGCGACTAAAGCTCGAATGTGTGCATGCATTTCTAGACTGCAAATATTGATTGTGACTGTCGCGGGCTTCCTGTTCTTGAACATTGTAGCGCGATATTGCATGGCAACAATGTATATGGAGAAGGAAATTTTCAATAATAAAACAATCATTCATAAAATGTTTATTAAAGTCGAATTGATTTCGTCATGCGAAAGGTACGCGCGCACGATAAAGTCATTTTGATATTGGAGGCACACGAAATTATTAAACTTGTCATAGTTCCAATGAAAGAAATAAATCGTGGCGGCTCACGTGGAGGTAAAATATCATTATTACTCAGTCAAGCGATGGCAATTTTTTTAAATTTATTTCTTACATCTGTGACTTTATTGCCAACCCTTGACTCACAGCCGGCACGAGCCTTTAATAATAAAATATTTTTTTTTCTAAACACAATTTCATAATTGCACGAAAATCTTTTTCGGAATATTAAATTAATTTCATTAAATTGCGTATTTGAAATTTTATACTTTCCAAAAACTGAAACAAAATATTCACAAGACGAAATGGAAATAATTACACATTCAAAATGTCTAAATTTAGGCAACGGAGCACCGGAATGGAATGATGAAAATTAATAATTGGTAATCGGAGTCAGAAATGCTACTTCTTCTTATTTGACGAAGAGAAGTTTGAGTTCATTACTTATTAAATCATCGTCATTGTGCTGTGTGTGTACATAATGACGGTGGAAGAGAGCTTTTCAAAATTTCATGCTCAACGTCACTCGAGGCGCATATGTATCAATTTTTAAACGAGAAAGTCGAACATAGGTGGGCAGAACGCACATATAGAATGAAAAGAGGCTTTTTCATGGGCCATTGGCATTAGCATAATGTTCTAGGAATATTTAATCAACGAGATCCGGGGGCACATATACACACAGAAATTTATCCACCATTTCCCATCCACATTAATTATACAATCGAATTTGTAATATTGAATTTTATGCTCGAGAGTCGAAAATATTTCATTTAAAGTAAATTCGGAGAGGGCAATGCGAGAGGTCGAGATACATTGATATACATATATATCGGAAATGAATAAAATTGAAAAATTACATAATCACATTCAATTGTAAAATTTGTGCATATGATGCCATATCATAAAACTCAACTGCACTTCAATTTTAAATGAATTAATTTTTTCACGCTCGCCTTCTTGCAATCGATATTGGCCACTTTTTTTTGATAAATTTTTATTTTCATTAATGATTAAAAGCAAATTATGATTAATAATAACTCGATGAATATTTATATTGCAAACTCTCTCACTCGGTCAACCGCAATGAAAAATTGCCACAAATTAATTTTTGAATGCTGCCTTTTTTTTATGCGGCCAGCAGCAGCACGAAACATGCGTGAGTGATGAAATGAAATCCATAAAAATTATGATTATTAAAACCGAGAGGGAAGAAAATTGAGTAAGTTGAGTGAAAAAATAATTAAATTTTATAATTTTTTAAATCTTTAAAATTTTTTGATTTAATAAAAATTATTTAAAACTCAAGTGTCTCAGTCTCTTTTTTCATCAAGCTCCATAAAATTTTAAACTTTTATTTATTTTGAAACTTTGGACGGTCATAATGAAGCATTTTGATTTATGGCCGAAGCATTGGATTCAAATTTCTCTTCCTTTAGTATTTGACTTAGCTCTCGTGGAAATTCATTAAGCTCATATTTCTCAAGCGGTGTTCGAGAGAGAAAGAGGATAGCAATATATTGCACTCAATCCATAAAAGTCGAAATTATCGTTCAACTTCAAAAACCATTATCGTTTCGCTCTTTTTTTTAATCAAAAAACTTTTTTCCTCATTCATTGCTTTTACGGAGAGAGAAAAAATTCACGGTAACTCACCGATGAGGCGAGGTGGAAGCAGAGAATCAAAAATGAATCAAATGGAAAATATCGCCTCATACCTTCATTTTCAGCTACATCGTTCACATTACAGCATCACAATGGAGGAGAAAGAAAAGAGCAAATAAAACTTTAATGTGCAATCGCAATTTGCCGCTTTTTTTCATTTCACAATCCAAAAGGAAACACGAAAGAATATGTGCGAAAGATCGCATGCAAAAAATGAGAGAACAATATTATAAATTTTTCATTTTAAAACAATTTTTTTCTCTTCGCCTTCTTATCACCTTTTTGGCATTCCATAAAAAGACGGTGAGAGCAAGGCGAGAAGTATGGAACATCATTTATAATACTCGGAGGTCATAAAGGAAGGCGGGAAAGGTTAACGCGATGCTTAATTAAAAAATATTTTTATAACATTTTAGTTTTAATTAAAAAAAAGTTGAATTGCATAATTTTTAAAACCACTTGAGGTTAATTTTAATTCACCATTCCTTGGCAAATTCACATAATTTCCATTTCTCATGTCGATATAAATTTCTTTTTATATCACTTGATTAACCATTCATTCAAATTACAAAGCCGCTGAATGGAATGACTTTAGATGGAGATTAATTGGGTGTTTTGAAATATAATCCCGCAAACTATAACTAATAGCTGCTCGCCTCTATTATAATAGCGAAAGAATTTCAAATCTAATCTAATCTCTCTAAATAATACCATAAAAATCAATTTATTATTCAAGTAGCATTTTTCAATACGGCAAAAAACACCAAAAATGAATTTTCAAACAATTTTTAAGCACCTTATGAGAACTAGCGGTGATGAATACTGATTGAAGAAGACAACTTTGTTATCGTTTGGCGTTCAACTAACCTCGAAAGAGGAAGTGAGAGTGAAGATTAATGTTGAAGCGTGAAATAAATGACAGATGAGTGCAATGAAAGCAAACATTATTGCTCATGCTGTTAAGATCACTTCACAATCAAAATTCCATTTTTATTAATCAGTCTAATATCAAATCTAAAAATATAAATCTCACACAGCGCATTGAGAGAACATCAGATTTAAGTAAGTGCGATAAAGCGAAGGTGGGAGATAATCAAATAAAAAAGGTTTATCCAAAGATAGCTTACACACACACACACACACACATATAACATGTAATTAATCAATCATTTCTAATAAGGAGAGCGAGAGTGTGAGATGCAATAGATCATTTAGAAAATTGAAGGCTGAAAGGCCCTCATATTTATCCCATTAAGCACACCGTCAGTGAGGTAAACTTTAGTCCGTCGCTCATAAGTAAACGAGTTTTTAAAGTGAAGTGCGGCATAAATGATGATAAATTTGATTTTGATGTAATAAATTCGTGCACACTAAAAAGGTGTTCACCAATATATGAACTTCTTTATTTGTAGTTGGAGTTAGGGTTTATTTGGAAAACGTCGAGAGAGTTGCTATGTGGGGAATTATGGTTGAGTTGTTTAGGTTATGCAATAATTTACACTCGTTAGTTAATAAATGAATAAAAAAAATTAACGAAAAATTTATTAAATTTAAAAATTCTGTTAAATTTAATTAGGAATTAGAAAACTCAATCACAGGTCTCTCTCGCATGGATTTAGTTTAATATTTCTCGTTCACTCTCTTAACAAACATTATAGATAGATAAAATGTTGTTTACTCTTTAAAAAAACCAAGACAGAGTGAGTGCAAAGAAAGTGTTCGGGTAGGTAAAGAAAAATTGAAAAAGATCTGAAGAGTGTGAGAGGATGGATGAAATTGAGCACGGAGATTACATGTTTACATAATGTTTGTCGCATAGTAGGACAATTAGTAGAGTAAGCAAGAAGAGTGGAGCGGGGTTGAAAAGATAAGGAATTAAAGACAATTTGAGGAAGATTATCTTTCTTCATTTTATACGCCGTAGCGCCTCAACTTTACATGGTAGCTAATACTTTGTAAAACATCTAAAGCAAAACTTAGGATGAATTATTCCCTCTTGTTATATGCAAGAATAACACCTTGGCATCTAATCTGTTCCACTCGCAACGCCATGTTTATGCAAATCCCCTCACCTTAATTCCTTTACACTTTTTGAAATGAGAAAGATTTCCTCGAGTATAGTCGCTATGGTTACACTGAGAGTGCTCTTAATTTATTCAATTTTAATAAAGTTGAAACAGCTAATTAGTGCTACACTCTCGCCCGTTGCGGAAAACCCGGAAATTTCAAGTAAACAAATCTCGTACCGTCGAGGTGTGCTAAATTTAATGCATCATGAACATTTTTTCCCATGCAATCTTAGAGAATCTCAGCATATCTCATTGCTAATTGTGTGTTAAAATTCTAGGAGTGGAAACCTGCAATATCTAAAATTGATATTTTACGAATAATTAGAGTGTCTCGTCCTTTTTCGCATAGAAATAAACTATAGAAAATAGATTTAGCCATTGAGAATTATTCTGCTGTAAATTTATGGTTTTTATGCTGAAGATGATGATGATTTCAGAAAAGGAAGTAAATCCATTTACAAAAGAAATTTTGTATTTCTATAGAGAACTTTTCATAGTCACACACACACACACATTCAAACCATAAGCTTGCGCTGGCGAATATTCAAAATGTGATGAGAGATAAGAAGTCTTATAGTCAAGTCTCTCACTCACAGAGTATATCAACAAATATAGCAAATCGTCTTTACATCAGGAAAATTGTCGGAAAAACTTTTCTTCACTCTCCGAAAAATATGAATATTATGTGGAGCTTATCAAATTTCCCATACAATGTAGTCATGCATTATAAACTAAACCAAAGAACAACATGCCAAAAACCTTAAAGTGCATTCAAGCATAAGAAGATTAAAAATTCCTTTCAAAAACATTTACAGAAATTTACATATATGCATGCGTACACGTTTGAGGAGAGAGATAGGAGAGATTTCATCGGACTCTATTGTAATTTCGAGCTTTTGTTTATCATACAATATAACAATTATCGGTCATAATTACTCAACATTGCCCCACCATATCAGGTGACTAATTATAAATGAACTATGTATGTCCAACATTGATTGGCAAACTTCAAAATGCCCACACATCAGCCACACACACAATGTGATTGAGTTACAACACAAAACTAAATTTGCAAAATGTCTCACTCTAATTACGAAAGTCCATATCGAATGCACTCTGCACACTGCCATGTCGTTTTGTGATTTTAACAACTTAATTTTCGATTTCCATTTGACCATTTCGAATCGGCAGATCAATTAGTCACAAAGACGGTTTTGAGTTACGAAATTAATTATAATATTTTGAGTATAAACATGCATACACAATCAATGCCGAGCATTATTACGGTTCTGAGATTTATAAATATAAATTGAAAATTTTATAAGCTCGAATGGATGTGTATTATATGGGGAGATTGTTATTGGGTGGTCTTAATTACATTTCACTGCTCGACTTACGACATGAGAAAATTTTTATGACTCTCACAAGAGGCGGCGAACGACTTCTGTTGACATAAATGCGCTTTACAATTTGAATATCATTAGCACATACTTTCTGACTCAGTCATGATCGGCATACGATGTTTGTGTGAGATTTTTTTTAGTTTTTAAAAATCTATACAATTTATATGATTTTTTCAAAGGGTGGAAACTTAGGCGTTTTATTAATTTTTTAAAAAACTCTTTTCGTATAAATGTGTTGCATTAATAGAAAAACTTAATTAATTTTTAAAATGTGTATGAACAAGTTTCACACCCCTTGAATATTTGTTCATAATTCAAATTAAAATAAAATTTTTGACTTCATCAAAGGATTTTTAAATTCAATATAAATTTACAAGAAAATCTTAGTCTTAACCTTCTTTTAAGAAGTCAACGTCAATCGGGCTGATTTAATTAAATTTTGTCAAGAAAACAACAAAAATACTTCAAGAAGTAAAATTTCATAAAGGAACTCAAGCAAGCTCTCGTCGCTTTTACATGAGAGAACTCATAACTCATGAAATATTCATTTCACATCAAAATCCTAAAACTGCACGAGCACAAAAACGCCTGACATTACTTCTCTCTCTCTCTCCTTCTTTTTTGACTTCCTTTCTGCAATTGTATATGACTCCAAAACAACCCACTCGCCCACCTTCCATTTTAAAGAGAATATCATGTACACACATCACCATGATATGATGGAAGAAATTGTGAGCATCAATAGCAATAGAAAATGCAGTATTTTATCATCTCCCCAATTCACATCTTTTACCCCTCATGCTCTCACACATTTCCGTGGGTGATATTTTGCGCAAATAAATATCACAAGCACTTTTAGAGATTGCAAACATAAATTGTTACCAATCATATACACAAGTGCATATTTTATGAGAAACTATATCGATTGCCACAATAGAAAAGAATTACAAAGCGAAATTAATCGATTCATTTCTTACTTTTTATTCTTCTCCCTCTCTCCAGTGCGCGTTCATAAAACTCAATTTTAGACAGAGAACAATTGAAATGACATGCAAACATACATCCACAAAAAGAGTCTAACAATGATGACTTGCTTGATGGATGTGTGGCAATAGAAAAGTTATTAAAATTTTCATATTCAAGTCGTAAACGATTTCCATTCAAACTCTCAGCACACGTAGACACATATTGTGTGAGTGTCGTGGCAGGAAAAGAATTTTTAATTCAGAGTAAAACGTCAGAAAAGTGAAAAGGAAGCGAAATTTTATGATCACATGATATTTTAATGAGTGCCATATCGTAACGCGGAAGTTAAAGAGTTTTAAAATGTTGAATAAAAGAATGGGAATTTTTTTTGGGTGGAGTTTTTTATAAAAGCTTCCCAAAAGACGAAGCAAAAAAGAAAACTTTTGAAAAAACTAGTAAATGAGATGCTTTTAAACTTCCTATTTGGTCATTTTCTGAACCGAGATATATTTTTTAAGGCTAACAAATGAATATGTAGAACGCTTCCCTTTTACACCGTGAATATTAAATGTGATGAGAGAATATGTGCGTTCGTTCCGAATGTTAAATATTTAATGAAGTGGCTTTTTCAACCCCCTCGAAAAAAAAGAAAGCATTTTTTTGCCTTCATACCGAAAAATTCACAATTTTACTTTTTTTTTGCGGAGCTTATGTGTGCCATGCACAGAAAGGGAAAAAATATTTTGAGAAGGATGAATAAAAGAAGATACACAAACGCGCTTTTTTATGATAAAATAAAATCCTCTTTTTGTTCAACGTTTAAAAAAAGCCCTACCAGCGCATATTAATATTTTAGGCTCATAAGCCTAATTATTTTACATAATTCATGTCATTTCTTCCTCTTTCATGTGATTTTAATACACGCACGAGCTGCCAACTGTTTATGACATTTTACATTCGTATTTAATGTCTTAAGGCGCAGCGGAAAAAGGAAGAGATTTATTTCGTTGAAGCAGGAAACTTGCAAAAATTTATTAATCAAATTCATTAAATTTTCACTCGCTTTGAGTATGTAAGAGAGTTCATCAAACCCCCTCGCCTTATGGAACATTTTTCATCAGCTCAATTAAAACTATCAGCAAACAATGGTGTAGATTGTGTGGGTTGAGATAGAAAGATAGATGAATATAATGGAGGAAATTCACAGGAGTAAAATTATGAAAATAAACATCAATGTATGTATGAAGTGAAAAAGGTATATTGTGCACCACTCAAAACCAACAAAGCCTCCCACCGCTCTCTATATTTTCTCACACTCTTCAATCGTCATGGAAAAATGAAATTGAATTATGAATAATAAATGTACTTTAGTGTCTGCCATACGTACATTGCTTTCATCATCATCCATTACTTACTTGATCACATCACAATTTAAATATTAAAATAAAAGTGGAAAATTAAAATGAGAGAGAGAGAGAGAGAGAGAGAGAGAGAGAGAGAGAGAGAGATGGCTCCATAAATACCGTGAATGAGTGACGTATGTATATATTTTTTTATGAGAGCAAATAATGATGAAGTGTCGCTATTGACATCGCAAATTTTATCCTACTTGTATCACTCATTCATCGGATTTGTTTTTGCTCCCGGCATTCAGCTAACAAAAATAAGAGAATTATGAAAATCGGATGGACAAAATCTGCTTATAATTTTCATGACCTATTCAGAGAAATGTTACAACATTTTAAAATTGGAGTATGAAATTTAATTTGTAATGTTTTTTTAAATATTTGATCAAATATGTAAAAATTCAAACTTTTCCTAATTAATTTTTCAAAAAATTGTACCTAACTTCCATACAAAATGTTTTATAATTGTTTTCCATCCTCTTTTTCCAACATAATAATTTTAATAATATTCTTTTCTCTTTTCAAAACAGAGAGCTCTCACAACCTGAGATTACAAAACATTTCGGAGCCTTTTTTCCATCCTCACGTAATTTATTCATGACTGTAAATTCTAACGAAAGCTTGTACCTTTTTTCCTACCTACTCACTCACTCATTCTTCGTTCGAATTCAATTATTCATGCAACAATGAAAATACATCACCATCATCCACATCCAACCCATCCCTAAGCTTTCGTTTTTCCACTCATGCAGGCATCAGAGACACATGAGAAGAAGGAAAAAATGTTCATAAACATATGAAATATGGATCATCGATAACATTTAATAAGGAAGAGAAAACTTTTTCCGATGCATTATTAAATGAGAGAATTCTCAATGCATGACTAGTTCAGTATTTTGTGGAAGTTCAACAAACAACTTAAATTATATCATGATTATTCACTCGGAGAAAATAAAGAGAAAAACATCTATAGGGAAATCACTCGTTATTGCTTTTATACTTCTTCAGTTTATGTCGGTTTTAATATTTGATGTGTGTGTTTATTTATTTTACTTTCTGCTGTTTCAAGGCTTCCAGCAACCGAAGCTGAGCAAAATTCATCATATGCGCTTTTTTTTTATTTGAAAATAATTGACAAACGACTTCATCTTTTTGAAATAATATTAATGATCAATTATTGATGTCACAGAGAATTTTTAAATTTGTTTCATACAAAAGTTGAGGAATTAATCACCAAGGAAATTGTCGTTAAAATCAATAATATTTTATGAAATAATTAATTTCCACAAATAGCGACAAAAGACAAAAGTCAAAAGGAACGCCAATTAGCGCATTTCGAAGAGTTATTAACTAGTTGTGCAATCACTTCAAAAAGGCACCAATTAAACGAGCTTATCTTTGATTCCAGGAAATTTAGCAATTTAATGAATCTATGAAAATGTAATTACCCATTTGCAAGGAACGTATCCATGTGTCCACCTCCCGCTAATTGAAATAATTGCTTTCGATTGCTCTTGCATAGTTGGTGGAGCGCTTGCATCATGAACGGAGGCACGAGGAGATCGTTGAGTCCAGATATGAAAAGTGCTGGCGCGGAAATTTTATCGACCTTATCTATTGACGAAAACTAGATGCGTGGCAAAAGAGAATATAATCAGTTAGTCATCATCACACACCTACACGTACACGTTCACGTACCTTATTCTTATGACAAATTAGAGGAACGTATTTCGAAAAGTAAATCAAATGCCTCGCAATGTGCGGTATTGACGTGAATGTATTTTCAACTATGACTGCGCACAGCTTAGATCCATAATGAGGATCAGCGGCAATATCAATTGCAATCGCTCCGCCCAGACTCCTTCCAAAAAGAATAATTTGCGAATGATCAATGTCATGTCGTGTAAATAAATAGTCTACGGCAGCTCGGCCGTCAACATAAAGTCCCTTTTCGTTTGGATGTCCAGTCGAGAGACCATATCCTCTATACTCGACCAGTAAAACATTGCACTGGAGATTGTTATAAATTCCATTAGCATTGCCTAATCTTCCGCCTATATTTCCAGCGTTGCCGTGAAAGAACACAATGGTAGGAACTGAATTTCCCTTTTGTTCTGGATGTCTTATGAGGTAAGCATGAAGAGTCACTTTATCACGAGTCTTTATGTAGACGGCTTCAAATGGAAGTGAATAGATTGATGGCGATTGAACGCAAGTTCGATGAAGGCCAATATCGGGGAAGAAGAGGAAATTGTCCTGGATCGAGTAGAATAGTGCTGAAAATCGTAAAAATAGTTGTTAATAAAATCAGATCAAACAAAAGTAGCCTAACTCACCAAATACAATTGAAGAGAAAATCAAAAATGCTAGAAAGCCGCTGATGAAGTAAGAGATGATGAAGCAAGAAAGGACAGAAGCAGCCGCAATATAAAGCAGAGACGTGGAAGTAAAAATTACATTTGCAAAGAGTTGTTTGAACTGAAAATTTGAAGATTTCGATTAATTTTCAAAAAACAATAAAAATTTCAATGTCACTCACACTCATCATCATCTTTTTTAGCTTCTCAGCATTGTCTTTTAAACAAACTAAAATGTAAAGCAAGGAGCTCTTTAACTTTAGATTCACTATCAATTAAATTTTGGCATAGTTTTAATGACTTTCGGAATTTTTCATAAAAAATTATTGAATTTGAACAATTTTTTTGATGTTTACAAAATATTGCTTTAGTGTGTGTGAGAGACACGTGTAAATCGATTATCCGACTTCTTTGATCGAATTTGAAAACAAAAATAACCGGAACAAAAATTTCACAATTTAATTTTAATTTATTTTAAATCGCATCGCATCAAGATGGTAAGAATTGACAAGTTAAAAGTTTATTTCAACTGCATAACTCAATCGTCTTTCGTTTCAGCGTAAAAGTTTAGTCGCTTCAAGCGAACTAAGCAGCCCCGAACCGAGCAAAGGAAATCTGCGAAAACCTTTTGTGTCGCCACTATTAACTCCAGCTGATGACTATGCACCGCCTTTAATTCCAATTAAGCCACAACTTTTGGCATTTGCTGAGATACAGAACTTTAAGCCACTCAACTCTCCATTTAAGTCACCTGTCAACGCAGACAAACGATTGGCAAGAAAAGGCAGACGAGATGTTGTTGAAACGCCAAGACCGCTCAAAAAGATCTTTATTGATCATGAGGCGATGATTAAGGACATTCTATCGAGACCATTTGTAGTTCCAATCGCAAATTATGTTCCGGAATACACGACAAAGACGCTTGGCATGCGAAAAGTGCTCATACGAAGGTAATTAAACTACAAATTAAATCACGTTAAATAACGATTTAAATTTTAGAGCCCTTCACGATCCAGAGGTGTGTAATGCATTGATTCTTTATGTTCCGCAAGAAACAGACATAAAGATGGAGAAGAAGACTGGCGGCATTAAAGGAATCAAAGGAACCGAATCTCTCTCAAAAATGCCTGTTCATGTTGTCGTCGATCCAGTTCTGAGCAACATTCTTCGACCTCATCAACGTGAGGGCGTCAAGTTCATGTATGATTGTGTCACTGGCAGAAAAGGCGAATTCAATGGCTGTATAATGGCCGATGAAATGGGCTTAGGAAAGACTCTTCAATGCATCACTCTCGTGTGGACACTCCTTCGACAAAGTCCTGACTGCTGTCCGGAAATAAACAAGGCCATTATCGTATGTCCCTCATCACTAGTCAAAAATTGGTATAATGAATTTGGAAAGTGGCTCGGAAGTCGAATTGCTTGTTTAGCAATCGCGAACGAATCAAAAGATAAGACAACTGAACTACTAAATAACTACATGGCAAATCGAAGTGCTCGATGCGGAACACCAATTCTCATCATCAGCTATGAAACTTTTCGTCTATATGCTCACATTCTGAATGCCTCGGAAGTTGGTCTAGTATTGTGCGATGAAGGACATCGTTTGAAGAACTGTGAAAATTTAACATATCAAGCATTGATGGCGTTGCAGTGCAAACGTAGAGTTTTGCTCTCGGGCACACCAATTCAAAATGATTTAACCGAGTACTACAGTCTCGTTCAATTCGTTAATCCCGGAATGTTGGGTACAACGAGCGAATTTAAACGTCACTACGAAAATTCAATTTTAAAGGGCCAAGACGCATACAGCACAGACAAGGAGCGCGAAAAGGCTAACGAGAGACTCTTGGAACTCACAAAGTTAGTCAATCAGTGTATGATTCGTCGCACAAGTGCTCTTCTCACCAAATACCTTCCCGTTAAATTTGAGATGGTCGTTTGTGTGAAATTAACTCAACTTCAAATCGACATCTACAAGAATTTCCTTCGATCAGACACCGTTCGCAAACAAGTGATGAGTGAAAGTGGCGAAAAGGGAAGTGCCCGTGCACTTTCAAGTATTACGTCGCTTAAGAAGCTATGCAGTCATCCTGAGTTGGTGATGGATAAAATTCAAGAAGGTACCGAAGGATTTGAGGGTGCATCAAAGTTTTTGCCCAACGATTGGAGTCCTCGAGAACTCTATCCACAATATGGCGGTAAAGTTTTACTTCTCGATGTGATGCTGGCCAATATCAAGGCCAGTTCCGATGACAAAATTGTTCTCGTATCCAATTACACTCAAACTCTCGACTTGTTTGAAAAATTGAGTCGTAAACGTGGCTATCAATACTGCCGACTTGACGGATCAATGAGCATAAAAAAGCGTGGAAAAATGGTCGAAGAATTTAACAAGCCGGATACAAGTCTCTTCATATTCATGCTCAGCTCAAAGGCCGGCGGTTGTGGTTTAAATTTAATTGGCGCCAATAGACTAATCATGTTCGATCCCGATTGGAATCCAGCAAACGATGAGCAGGCAATGGCTCGAGTTTGGCGTGACGGACAGAAGAAACCTTGCTACATTTATCGATTTGTTGCGACCGGAACAATTGAGGAGAAAATTTTCCAAAGACAAACTCACAAGAAGGCATTGAGTAACACGGTGGTTGATAACGATGAGGGCGAAAGACATTTCAGCGCAAATGATTTGAAAGATTTGTTTAAACTCGAAGAGGGAACACTCTCGGACACTCACGATATCTTTAAATGCAAGCGATGCGTGAATAATGTTCAAGTAAAAAATCCCCCAGAAAAAAGTGACTGCACGAGTGATCTGAGCCAATGGTTTCATTGTACTAATAATCGTGCACTGCCCGACGATGTCCTCACTCGTGCTTGGGAAAAGACTCAAAATATTTCATTTATCTTTCATCATCGATCGATTGGAGAGGATCAAAAGCCCGAACCAAAGAAAAAGGAGAAAAAGAAGAAAATTGTCTACGACGACGATGAGTTTGTGAACATTTCGGATGATGAGAGGGACAACAGCGACGATGAAGATTATCGTTGAATATTTTTGAGCGTAAGTTAACTTTATTTAAAGAAATGATAAGAAATAAAAAGAAAATCGTTAAAAATTTATTTTAAAACTTTTTTTTTTGTTCGACCCTGAGTTGCCAACCACTCGATTCACTCAACCCTGTGAAGAGAGAAAAATTTTCAAAAAGCAAAATTTTCATTTTTTTTAAATTAAAATTTAGCTTCATTGAAGATGAGAAAGTACAGCAAAAGCGTAGAATAACAAATTAAAATGAAATTGGTGCATGGAAATGATGCACGCGTGCATCAGCTCATAAGTTTAAGTCTAGTTCTAGTGTTTTTTCTAAATTTAGTTAATTCTCAAACTTTAAATCACAATCTTTCGACGAAGGAAAAAAATGAGCTCAAGTAAGTGACTCGCGCGATCCTTGAAAATGGTTATTGCATATTAATAAATTTTATTATTTCTCTTTTTTTCTAGGGAAGAGGTGAGGTGTTATTAAAATTTTCATATATGATCCAGTGGCCAAAGGAAAAAAAACTTATCTGACATCCACGTAATTTTTTTTTCTTCTCATAAATACAGGCACGCGAAATGTTCTATCACGCATACCGAGCGTATATGGACAATGCTTTCCCAGCTGACGAGCTACAGCCGCTCTCATGCAAGGGAAGGATTCGAGGCGTTTCACCCTCTCGAGGCGATATGGACGATATATTAGGAAAGTGAGTGTTAATTTCATCATATAATAATAATTGTGACATTCGTCCGGTCGTTGCATAAATTAACGAAATCTTTTTTACTAAAGTTAAAGTGAATGGCCGTGGAATATGAGAAATTTCCAATGAAGGTCGCGAATAAAATCAACTTTCGATGTAGCCGTTTCTTCTCACGTTTATGACTTAAATTTTAGCCAAAATATTTTTATTAAATTTTACATATCCACACATTCGTTCCGATGACACAGTTGTTTTCGTTTTGTCGCATTAACAATTGTATTTGTTTATCACAGATAAAAAAATACGGCGTATTAAATTAATTTCAAGCACTGACGTGTCCTTGAATTTATTTATTTTAATCACCTGTTAATGGAAATTCTCTCCTCCTTCGGTCGTTGAACTACCTTCTCGATCTTAACGAATTTTGTCTCATTTTAGCTTCTCAATGACACTAGTGGACACGCTTGATACGCTGGTGATATTAGGTGATTTTGAGGAGTTCGAGTCTGCCGTTAAGCTCGTTATCAAACATGTCCAATTCGACAGCGATATTATTGTGTCGGTTTTTGAGACAAATATCAGAATGGTTGGTGGACTATTGAGTGCACACATACTTGTGGAATACATTCAGAAGGAAGCGAACATGATGTCATGGTATCGCGGAGAGCTGTTAGAGATGGCTAAAGATTTGGGCTATCGACTTCTTCCAGCTTTTAATACTTCCACTGGAATCCCACATGCAAGAATTAATCTTCGGCATGGAATGAAATCGGAAGCTTTAAAGCATTCGCGTGAAACATGCACGGCTTGTGCTGGAACTATTTTATTAGAGTTTGCGGCACTTTCGAGACTTAGTGGCGAGCCAATTTTTGAGGTGAAAGCGCACGCAGCTATGGATGCTCTGTGGAAAATTCGAAATCGCTCGTCAAATTTAATGGGCACAATCATGGTAAGATCTTAAAAGCAATCGTAGATTTTTCTTACTATTTACCTTTATTTTTACAGAATGTACATAGTGGAGATTGGATACGTAGAGATTCAGGCGTTGGTGCTGGAATTGACTCATACTATGAGTATCTTCTTAAATCCTACATTCTTCTCGGCGATGAGCGTTACTTATCGAGATTTAATCGTCATTACAATGCGATTATGAAGTATGTGAAGCAAGGTCCAATTTTTCTCGATGTCCACATGCATAGGCCTCACACTAAGAGCAAAAATTTTATGGACGCTCTTCTTGCCTTTTGGCCGGGCTTGCAGGTTCTTAGCGGTGATTTAAAACCCGCCGTACAAACTCACGAAATGCTCTATCAAGTCATGCAGATGCACACATTTATACCCGAAGCATTTACTTACGATTTTCAAATACACTGGGGACAATATCATTTACGTCCCGAGTTCATTGAGTCCACTTACTTCCTCTATAAAGCGACTGGCGATCATTATTACCTTCAAGTTGGCAAAAAAGCACTGAAAACAATTCAAAAGTACACAAAAGTGCCATGCGGTTATGCGGCAGTAACCGATATCAGAACGGGCAAGCATGAAGATCGAATGGATTCATATTTGCTGAGCGAAACAATAAAATATCTATATCTTCTCTTTGCCGATGAATCAGAACTTCCAATCAACATCGATGATTTTATTTTTACAACCGAAGCACATTTACTTCCACTAACACTCGGTCAATTGAATGCAAATGCGAGTGCATCATCGCAAGACGATGAGGATAATTTTACGATAGACTTAGATTTTATGCGCTCGTGTCCCTCGCCAAACAAGTTATTTCCAGAAACAGTTCGTCGTCCCCTTAGAGACCTCGTCTCGGCTTCGTGTCCACGGGTTGGTAATGCAAACCGACTACGTGCAACTGAATTTCAAGCAAGCAATGCTGATCATCTTCGAGCACTTTTCGACATGGGCGTCACCATGGTGTCGCTGGGCAACGGAAAAATTCAACTCCTTCACAGCTTCTATAATGTGAGTTATATTTTAGTCAAATCTAAACCTACACACAAACCTACTTTTAAATTTTCAGGCAAAATCTGTAGAGGAAGCTGAACGTGGTTTGCTTTTTATGCAAGAAATGATTGAAATTTCGAAAACAAACTCAATTTCATCGTCCGAGTTACATGTAAGAATTTATGAATTTTTATGTTCAACAAAAATTTAAACTATTTTCATTTTAGGCCGTCAAATTTCGAAATCCATCAAATGGCGATGAAATTGTTCTTCATGCTGGTCCATCGCACTTCACTCCAGAGACCCTTGAATCCGTATCTTCCGCGTCAGTTTTTGTCAAACCATTCCATTTGTGCTCCGATATACAAAATAAGGAAGAAATTAACGGTAAAATTGCAATTGTCGAGCGAGGCGAGTGTACATTTGTGGATAAGGCGCGTAGAGCTATGAATGCAGGTAAAAATCGAGAAGGTAAATAATCCTTAATTTATTTAATGAACTTACAACATGCAGGAGCTAGTGCGGTCATAATCTTCGATAATGTACCTGATACGTCAATCAATAATCAACCACCATTCGCTATGTCGGGTGATGGTAAAGACGACGTCAAAATTCCAACATGCTTCCTTTTTACCGTCGAAGCGAACTCTTTGAAAGAGGCCTTAAACGTAAAGAGTGATTTAGAGGTGAGTTTATAGCTTTTTCTAATCTCTCAATTAATAATTTAAAATAAATTTCAGATAACTGTCGCATCATTGACTAACGTGAAAGATCAATCGACAGCTACGACAACAACTGAATCGAGCAGCAAGGATGCCAAACCTGAAAATTAAAAAAATAAATTTTAATGCATTTTGGCGTGTGTTCTCAATTTTGAATGTACGTGAATGGACGTGTCTGTGAAAATTGAAAGTCATTTTAAAATAATTTAAAAATTCACTGTTATTCATCGCTCTTCGCATAAACTTGAATGCTCCATTGGTGTGTGAAAGAAACGTTGAGAACTTTTTTTACATAAGACAAAAATATCTAAAGATTGAAACTTTTTTTGTACATAATTAAACGCATAAATCGATTTATTGTAAATAATTAATAGTGATAATAAAAATGCGAGTTGTTTTCTAAAAACATCAAACATTTAACATTTTTTACTCCCTTTGCTGCTGCTGCTCAACGCGATCAATTGCCAGTTGAGCCATGTCAATTTGATCGGCCGTTTCGCTGTTAGCTTTAAACATTTCGATAAGTTCCTGAGGAAATCCATAATTGTTACGAGGGTTTGGCTGAATACCGACATTTTCAGCGAGATATCTAAACTCGGGATTATCACATTCATCTTCATCATTGACGGCAATAACTTCATCGCCATTAAGATAGTCCCAATCGAATGCCAGTGGAGCAGTATATTTTTCGGAGAAGGGTGAAAAGTCCATAAGTCTAACATGATCCTTCGTCTCACGTATCACATCGAAACAATCTAAAAAATGGACACTTAATTAAGTTTTCATGAGTGTAGTAAATAACTTACAATTATCGATAGGAAAAGTGTCCTTAATCTTCTCCTTAAAAAGTGAAACAATATCCTTGATAATGTCTCTCTTTTGTGTCTTAAAATGCTCATGATATTGTGGCCAATCTCGCGGTGAAATTGCCACTAAATTTCGATTGCGTACGAAGCAGCGAAACTCTGTTCCAGGATGAATTTCTCTCCATTTTTTGAGCGTGATGTAATGAACATTTCCGTTATTGAAATCTTCACGGCAAATGCTCGATGCCTTAAGTAGTTGATAAACATCACAGATATCATTAACACGAAGCGTTTGACCCGCTGTTATCCAAATTGCGTCTTTAGGTGAGTGCCAGTTGGTCTTGATGAATGCAGATCCACCTGAAAAATTCACTTCCAATATAAACGACATAATTTGATTAAGTAAGAAAGTACCCACCCAACTTTTCGATTGTCTTGGAGATTCTTTGTGAGAATTCAGGAAACGAAGGAGGTGCTTCTTCTTCGTCTTCGTCAGTGTCCTCAAAATTAGTTGTCTCTCCAACTGTAGCCGTGTTCGACGAGTGACCTGAATGCAAAGCTTTACATTCCGTGGGCAGCACAAATAAATCTTGCTTCAAGTAACTTAAGACATTTTCGGGAATTTCAAGACAATGACTCTTGATGCAGTGTTTCTTAAAATTTTCGTGCCAACTGTGGTATGAACAAGTCAGCAAATCACTAATTTCTTTTTGATGGATCAACATTTTTTTAATTCTCTAAAAATTGAGTGAAATATTCGGTAATTTTTGTAAACTTTAACACTATACGAAACTTGAATACCTTATCTCTATGTTAATTGACTTTTAAATGTTAATTGAGAGCGAAATCCTCTAAAAATTCACGAAATAATGAAATTTAGTTTTTTCCAATTTTTTGTTGTTGTTTTTTCTTCTTTTTTATTTGAATTTTAATCGACCGTTACTTTTAAGCGCACATTTTGTTTTTAAAACAGCATAAATTTAAAATTTTATTTTTTTTTGGAGAACTAAGAAGAAATTAAAGTTTAATTAAGGTTTACGAGAAAGGCAAGTCGTTGAACTATTTACTAAAATCAAAATCAACAATTATTAATGTGTTTTTACTTCAGATGGACAGTTTGCGCCAAAAAATTGACTCGTTCGTAGAATATCGAGGAAGAGTGGATCGTCATGTCCTTAAAGCAGTCGAAATGAAGAAAGAATGCATTCAGGAACTTGAACAATTTGTTCCACGCTCAGAATATGAAAAGGGAAAGAAACTAGAACTTATTCGCAGATTACAGATATCATTGGTGGAAGTAATAAGTTTGAGATTGTTGATTTACTTTTATTTAAATTCCTTTGCTAACAGGTTCGTAGTGCTGGCAATTTTAAGTTTTACACAACTCAGCTGCTTGCAAAGGAAGAAGAAAAAGATCGTGGATTATCAGAGACACAGCGAAAGTTGAATGAAATGTCTAAGGAACTTCGTAACTTGGATGTCGATCAAGCAGCAAAGCAAGAAATGAAACATCAGATCGCCGAGAACTTCCGTTCTCCAAAAGAAGGTAAATCTCGTTGGGATGTAAAGCCAGGACAAGGCAGCGAACACAAATGCTTCAACAACAATCAGGTCGGTCAAGGTGCGTATCCGAAAGTCGAGAATTTCAATAGAGATGATCGTTTTAACAATAAACATTATCGTCGGGAACCATATCATGGCGCAAGAAAACGTCAAAAGCAAATTTAAATTATCAAATTTTTCTACTTTATAAAGCGCCCACATGTATACTGAAAACTTGAACAGAACTTGTTAACTCTTTGCAAAATGAAATAAAAATATACATAAAATTATCACATCAAAGTGCAATCATTTAGGCATGCATGTAAATTTCAGTCGATGACATGCTCAAGCTCAACATAAAGTCCTCGAAAATGTGTTTGTGAAATGAGAATTTTTAAACTTAATGAGAAAAACTTTGCAAACAGCATCAGAGGAATAATTTTAAGAGTGTTGTGAGTGTCTCAAACTCGAGTACTATACGCCTCAAAAAATAAAATAAAAAAGATGTCAATGATCATAAATTTACGCAAATTTGAGCACATTGCTTTGATGTCTTTTGATGGCAAACGCTAATAAAAGTCAAGAAGTCGGAAATGAGAGACTGACGATAAAAAAATATTGTTCAATCTTATTAAGCGAGCATGAAATAATTTTAAATATATTTAGAGAAGATCTAGGCCGAAAGAAGGGTCGAAGAGAGATTTCAATAGAAATCGCGTTTTTGAGTGTCATTAAACTCAACAAAACTGTCAAATTCAGTGATTTGATTTTTCATTCAATTTTTTATTCATTGTCATCATCAACATCCACCCCTAATAACACACAGCCATAAGAGCACGAGGCATTTTTGGAATTATTCGAACAAACGCACAGGTGACAAAAATCACTCGAAATTATTAAATCTGTGAATTTAAATTCAAAAGTTTTCATGACGACATAAAATTCACGTGGTGCAAAAATTCTCAACGAATATCAATTTAATTTTTGGTTCAGCACCTTACACATTATTGTGCAATTAAATTATTTTTAATTTTAATTTCGTTTTACCTTTCACTCGGTCGATTGCACACATGTCCGCCCATAAAATTTAGTGCAAAATTTTCTCACAATTCTTACTCAAATGAGTCGCAAACATCTTCATGACAAAATCTTTTTCGTCCTTTGCATGGGAAAAATAAATTGGTGGGCAGAAAATCCTTTTATTGTAAACTTCTCAATTGTGCTCGAGTCCATGTCTCATTTTCTATCCTCATAATCTTCTTACTGAAATTGTGTTTGATGATGTCCTTCATTATCTGATGATGTTGACCCGAAAGCATGTACACACATCTTTTCGAAAAACAAGCATTGAAGAGAAAGTAAACACACTTTGGTCTTGATCTCTTAAATCTCATCTTTTCGGCATTTCTTTTGTCCATATTTGTTCTGCCCAGCTCAGTGATCGTCTTGAGAAAAATATTGTTTGTAATTAGAGCAGATAATTAGCATGAGAATGAGACAAGAGGATTTTCAACACCATACTCGTTTTAAAACGAAGAAACATTCACAAATATTATTTTTTTACTGAGGATTCTCTTCAAATAAAAATTTCCACATGAAAAAATAAATTTTTTTTGAGAAATTATTTTTGCGAATAAATTTAATTAAGGTAAAATAAGCACTTGAGGTCCATTATAGTAATTTTTTGCGGGTCTAATAGATAATTTTTTAAAAATCAATCAAGTAAAACATTCACTTGAAATTTTTCCATGCGTGAAATTTTGTTGTAAATATCAATTGAGAAATATCACAATATTTTTATATACGATCCATTGGCAACGACAAGAGATTTTTGTTAAAATAAAAAGAAATATTAAAAAATCCTTCTCAATATCGAAGCCGTTTCTATAGCACACAAGAATTTTTATTGACTAAATTCCTTGAAAGTCTCAGTGGAGATTTTACATTGCGGTGACGTCAGAACTATTGGTATATAATGTGGTATGGCAGGGTTTATGTCGAAGGCGGAGTCAACTAATGCGACCCTCATACATAATTTCGCAATGAAAATTTCCATCTGCTTTATTGCGCATGTGTTTGCGAGATTATGTATGTGAGCACTGATAGGAAAAATGAAGTAATCGCAATGGGAACTGTTCATAAGTTATGGTGTAATATGCAAAAATATTCCAAATTATATCCAATTTTATCAAATTAAAAATTGGACTTGAAAATTTAAATATTTAAATTTAATCGTGACATAACTTTCAAATAAACTCCACTCACCCGCCGATTTTCTTTCAGTGTATTCGTTGATTTACATAATATATGAGCAACATGAGTCAAAAAATGGCTGTTGATACCACACGGCTATAAGTGAGTGTATATGCTAGATGAATTTCTATCGTCAGTACAAAAACTGTCTGCGTAACATCAACAAACTCGAATAGTATAGTTCGCCCTTTTCATTGAGCGCAGGAAAGGAGGAAAAAAAGTACATATCGTGTACGAGTGAGTGTATTTGAGGATTCGAAAAGAGCGAAAGTAAATAGAGAGAAATTTTTTCAATTGTGCTTTTGATTCTGCGGAAAAAAGGCTGCGAAACATCAAATAAGCATTCAGTTTGAATTTGTTTACTCGCAAGTGATGTTATACAATGGCATTTTAATTGAATCTCTACTAGCATGTTGAAGAATATTTGATCTCGAGTTTGTGTATAGAAAATATAATATAAAAAAATTGCAAAAGAGATTTGAAAATAAAGTGAATGAAAAAAATAATTTTAATGGAATTGAAGAAATAATTCAAGCATAGTACTTTGAGTAGAAATTAAAACGTGAGTAATTACCCATTCTTATCTAACGACAAATGCACATACGTCGTTCGTCATTCTAATTAACGGTGAATGTGCATGTTTTGTTTTATCCTTAAAAATTCAACGACAATTGACGTCGTAGACAAAAACGTGACGTCTAAATGGAACTTTAAAAAAAAAAGTCAAAAGAACTTGAAAATGACATTTAATGAAAACTGAAAATTTCGTGAAAATTGCAGTGGGTGGAAACTTACAAAATTTTATTCAATTCTAAGTTAAACAAGTTTGATGTGAAAATAAAAACGCTTACAGTTTAAGCCTAATAATTGGGTTCGAATCCTAAAATTTGATAAAATATATACTAGGTATTTTTTCTTTTTTTACTATACTTAAATTAATTTTTTTTTCAAAACTAAATTAATTTTTTTTAAAAATCACCCATCCATAGCTGTGCATTTGTTAAAAAGCATTGCATTAATTCTAAAGTGAACGGCATGAGGTTTTCGTTCTCGAGGCAAAATGACAACTCAATAGGCCCTCATGTAAATGTATGAAAATAAAAATAGGTGAGCAATTCAATTTTGGAAACTTTTCGAAGGCTTCCAATTGCGAAAAGTGCCAGACATGCACTAAGGTTTCACCCCTCATTTAAAAAAATATATGATCGTATGTACCATTTTATAAAAAAAAACCATGTTGCAATTCAGAAAACAATTTCAACCATCTAAATTATGCGTTTTACCCAGAAATGAACATTGAGGGCTGCTCTCTTCCCTCTTTTTTTAATAGTACACAAGTTTACAATTTTAATGATGGCAAAAACTGAAGAGAGCAGCTGTGATTCATCAGTTACAACAACCAGAGGCACACATAACATACACTCAGTCATGTTGCGCAATTAGAGCAAGGATTTTTCTCTCTGTGCAAGTATAATTGGAACTTGTTTCCCCTTTTTGCAGTTCCATACAAAGCAATTCAAGTCAAAGCATCCTCCCCCAGAAGCTCCAAAGCAAATAAAAATAGTCGAGAGAAGAGAGCCATTCATTAAAGTTAGATGAACATATATGAGAGAAATTTTATTAACAGAATTGAGGGCAGTTTGAAATTTGAAACTTTTTCTCTCAATTGAAATTTTCCTCTTTATCGCCTCGAGGCGAAAGGAAATTTTTATTCATTGTAGAATTGCCTTTTAAACCATAATAAATAACAACATTCGCACAGCAGTCAACACATGTGAGAAATTGATTGCGACTTAATTTGAGAAATTCTAGAAATTGATCCTAAATGGTCAGCAAATATTTTGCTCGTTAAATTCATCCCCCCTAATTTGTGTGATTGTGACATGTTTCAACAAAAAAATTTAACATCTCACATTACCACAAAAAAATCACTTTCAATCATCCTCAAATCACTCACATGAAAAATTCATAAATATTTTATGCAAACAAATTTAAAATTCTTCGATTTTCTTTCATGTGATAATCAAATAAAAGATCAGATGGTGAATGCAATGAATAAATTTTGTACCTACAAGATGATGCTCAATTTGTGTTTTGATGTTGATTCAATCTGTAGAATTTTTAAAGCATGTGCATTTGAGCTCAAAAATTATAAATTTTCTAAAATGAGTTCTAGACTCCATAAAAAATCTCAAAATCGAAAATTTCCAACTTTTCTTTATATAAAAATAAAAACTCTCAATTTATTTTCCACTCATCATAAATAACAACAATGCAAATATTTAATGTGCGACAGAAATATGAAAATGGGATTACAAATGAGAGAATTAAATTGATTTTTCGTCGTAAACAACTGAAAATAAATATAAAAGGATTTTTTGTGACATGCACAAGTGGGTGAAACAAGAAGCGGAAATTGGTAGTTGATTGAGACGATCATAAAATGCTCAAAAAAGTAAATGCGATTTCCATTTAATTTTTAAACTGTTTGGTAAATAATCGCCTGTACGTGTGTCATGCCGCCGTCGCTCAATTTTCAACCCGTCCTTCCTAACTGAACTTCTGTGTGACTTATTTGAAAATGATTAACATGTTTATGAGGTTGAAACTCGATGATATGTCAATGGGTGGGTGTTGAAGCATCTTTCTCATGTTCATCCTTTCAGTGTCATTGACAAAGCCACAAAACATCATCGCAACCCTCGACGAGAATTTCTTCATCTTTTCATCTTTTTTTCTCCCCCACAAAATATAAACAGCTCAAAATTGGATTATGAACTTCATCTTGAGATTGAGGTGACACGATAAGTGAGAAGGAATTATAGTGACACGAACTAATTGTCTCCGTCAAACTCATCAATTTTCTCATTTCGACATCAACGATAAAAATAATTGGTGTCAAAAACTTTCGTATCACGTTCACCGTTCATGTCTTTATCTCATTTTGGGTGAGAAAGATTGCACTGATTAATTATTAAAAGCATCATTAGACACCATTTATGAGTGGATGAGAATAATAATGCGAGATGTCTCAAGAGATGAGCGAATTTTTGAAACCATAGAAATTCATTTCGATACCATGTGCATCATTCGCTTAAAATAATTTGAAATATTCACGCGGGAATTTTAGAACCTCAAAAGTCCGCACTCGATTTCCACGGTTAAAAAGGATCTTTATTCACAAAATCCTTTGAATCCTTAAAACATCCCCTTGCTCCTTAGGGATTTTGCTCTCTGTAAACACATGAAAACATATAGTGAGGAAAATAAATTTTACGTTAATCGTTTATGATACAACTTTTGGGATTTCTCGCACATCGCTCAAGGGTGTCATGTCGTGTTGCGATGAGAGAGAGATTTTGTTTATCGAGACCAATTATTTTCAGCAAATATTTGTCCAATTTTGTGAGAGAGCACATATTGCCATATTTTTATGCGCTCAAATTAAATGCGGTGATTTTTTTGAGCTTCCTTTCTTTATTCGAATCGCAGCGATGAACATAAATTGTAGCAGAGAATAAATCAAGTTGTTAACAGCTCAATTCCCAGTATAAATGTGCATTTGAGTGCAAACTGCACAAAAACTAATTTTAATTTGTTGTTTGCTTTTTTTTCCGTTCCGCTTGCAGTTCTCTTTCGCTTATCTGATTTCCGATGGAATATATTTGAAAAAAAAGTTTTTCTATTGTTAGCTGTGAAAAATGCATGCAAATAGGGTTGAATTGTTGTGTAATTAGAATATGTGATAGAAAAAAGTGGAAAATTCTTAGCTGGCAATGAAGTGGTTCAGTTTAAATGTTCTTAAAGGATTTGAATTATTTTGCAAAGGGTTGAAAACTCTGGAAGTTTTTTTAAAACAAAAATTTTGAATAATTAGATGCTAATTTAAATTTTTAAAATTGAAGAAAAAAATTTAAAATAAAATTAGTTCATTTTCTATTTTTATAGAACATTTTACTGGTTTCGTGTTCTTTTTATTAGCTTAACTTTTCATTAAAATTTTTTCAACCCTTAAATTCTCAAATTAAAATTCCACGTATAGCAAAATTAACCACCCATGAAATTACCAACGACCTAAATAGCTTAATTGTCTCTTTCACAAAATCCGCGCATCTAGAAATTACCTCGAGCGTGATCTATCATCAAGATCTAACAAGTAGCGGATAAAAAATGGAGCAAAAGATCTTTCTCTAAAAATCCATTCATAAGATTTCAAGTAAAGATTAATTCGTGCGATAATCGACGTTCTTTTAGTCAGCACATATTGCACATTTTATATCAAGGACTATGAAATGAAATTTCTTGCCTGCCTGTTTGTCTTTTGTGCTGCTTCACGATGAGCGCAGTAAAGAGCAAACAAATCCCCTACTTGAAAGTACTTTTCCTTTCGTTTCAACTGCAGACGGCGATAAATTCACGGCTTGAGTTCCTCCTTCTTCTTGAAAAACTCAAATTTCATGTATAGACATTGCCTTCTTGAGCACTTTTTGTGTGTGCGTGCATTATGATGAATTTTAAAGTAATTACAATGTGCAATGCCCTCACTGAATGCTTTCTGTCGTCAACTTCGCATATCAAAAATTGAAATCTGGAATTTAATTCAATGCCTTTAAAACCGGAAGCAGATTTTTGCTGCCTTCTTCAAAAAATACAGCAGCGGTAATAGCAATCATCACATCCAATTTCAATTGTGCATCAATGACATGAAGGTAGAGAGAGTTTAAGGGTGGAATTTGATGAAAAGACGCGCGTGTGTTTCACTTCCTGTTAATTCATTTTTTTAACTGTTTTTTCTCTCTAATGGCTCGTGCCAATGCATGTCTCTATTATTTTCGAATCTTAAGACATATGCAAGAAATTGAAATCTGAGATATGGCAAACGGCAATTTCGTCTTTCTTTCTAAAGAAACCAAAAATTAAATTTTCTTTCAAATTCACAACAAATTTTTTTTAAAAATTTCAATAAAACGATTTAAAAGAGAGAAATGAATGCGAAATTTCTATTGCGTAGATTTTTCTACAGAAGCAACTAGGCATTAGAAGATAAAGACCTAATTATGTCAGTTAATAGTTGTGAGAACCATACCAAAGCACCCGAGAATGGAGCGTAAAATTAGATAATAGAATAAAATCCATTCCGAAAAAACATTTGTAAGTTGCCCGAGTCGTCGTAGTCGGGAGTAAATCTTTTAATCTTTAACTCGAGAGAGTGAAATTGTTTTGGAAATATTATTTGAGAGTTGAAAGGACTTTGAGGAACAATAAAAGGATCGACAACATGGGAAACACTCGCTTTCTCTTCTACTTACATGCTGTCGAAAATTATGTGGAGCGGAGAGGGTACAAAGAGCCTTACACCGATAATCCGATAAATGATGATTAATTTAATTTCGTTTGCAATTTATTCTTTACCATAATTTTATTTTTGCAAAAAATTACTCGGTTTTGTGGATTTTTAGAAAATAAGTTGAAATCATTCGTCTTGATGTAGTTTTTGCGGGTTTTGTGGATGCAGAATAGTTATTGAAGTAAATTAAATTACTGAATTATTTTTGAGGGTTTTAAAATGTTTTCAAAAGAATTTATTAAAAGTTTAAGCACCTAAAACTTAACAACTGAAGCAAAATAAATCAAAGTAAATAAATAATTTAAAATTAAATTGAAAAATTGTCAAAATTAAGGTTCGAATCCTAAAGTTTATAATCTCCCCACTCTTGTATTCATTTATTTTTCTTTCATTTTTAAGCTTTAATTTTTTGATCCAAAAAATTGAATTCATTCTCAATTGCGGTTAGCAAACATTTAATTATTCACAAAAATTCCGACCCGAGAGCCAGAAAATCGTTGTGCAAATATAAAATTGAAAAACTTTTTTGTGCGCTTTTCTCTGACTTTGTACATAAAGTTCGCAGCATGGCAAATGTCCTCGCTCTCCATTGTTGTTCATCTTCTCTATCAGTTCTCCACTTATGTAATGTACATTTAGCTACTTTTTTTCTCCATCAAAACGGACATCCATAAAAAGCACTGCCTAGCTGAATAGTGTGTGCTATGTACACATTTTGAATCATAAATGAACGTCTGTGTGAGTCTTTGGATAACTCGAGACACGACAGCTTTTTGGCTGTTTTTCAATCGTTCTTTCTCTCCAACATTCGTTCACCGGCTGCTATGCTGCTGCCGTTCTGTACATAAGTGGGCGTTGCCATTTTCTCGACTCATCACTGCTTATGTACATAGAATGAAGGGAGAGAGATATGGAAGATGATGTGTTGTAAAATCAGACCTCGTTCGTCCATGATACAAAGCAGTTGTTTGTGCACGCTGTTAAAAAAGTGAAAAAAGTTTTTTTCGTAAATTGAATTCAAGTGAATTTTACGAGTGTGTGCTAGAAATATTTTATAAACTCAAGACTCTCTTTATCAATTATATATTCACACATATTGCACTCAAGATCTGTGTGAGCTCTCGAAAAAAGGAAACTGACAATCATCAAAGTGGAATCTTCATCAATTTCAACATGGTTTATTTTGTACGTAACTGGAAGTGAAAAGTTTTTAATTGAATTAAGACAATAAGTGTGAACAATTCGACCCAGATTTAAATTTCAAAAAATTTCAATTGATATTTCTTAAATTTATTAGGTTCCAAAAATTAAAATTCGCTAAAAAATATAAAAAGTTCGGTAAAAAATTTGAATATTAAAATACGTTTAAAATTTTTCACAACATAATTTTTAAAACAAAACAAATTCAACTCGGTCCGACCCACTTTTTGCCTTCGTCATTGAGCACCGTCGATTGTTTTATCAATCAAAATATTTTCATACTTGACTTTATTGTAAATTGAAAATTTTTATATTTATCCTCGCACGATATGAATATCAAAAAAAAACATAATGTTTTCTGTTCAATTGAGAATAAAAATTCTCATTATTCGTTCGCGGTTCGATTGTGAAAAATCATCAAAGAGAAGGGAATTTCAATTGTGGTTGATAAGTGGGCAAAACCAATCGTAGAAATTCCTGCTGAGGGTTGTTGATGAATAAAACACTCATGCGTGTCTCTTTCGGAGTGTTTTTATTTATTAATCAGATCGTGATTAATTAAAATAAAAAAATCAAGGATCTTCCCTTGTCAAAGAAAATTTTGCATGCATCAATGAACATCAAATAATAAAAATTTCTTTTGTCTCTTCTCTCCCACAGAGTCCTTCACGTGGCAGCATTCAAATGATGTCGCCTGAATTGCCGATGAACACGAAAAGTCCAAGTAGTGTCACGATGGAATCAGCTGCAATGAATTCAGATTCTGAGGATTTGAATATCACAACAATGTCCTCATCGTCGAGTTCATCAAACCGATCGTCACCATCTTGCTCACCAACCTCGATGATTGATCATGAAACAAATGACTCGGAAGGGAGTCAAATAAAGAGCACACAAAGCTCTGGATGCATTTTAAAGTTTTCAATTGAAAAAATAATGGAACCCGAGCATAAAAACCGTAATAGTCCGAGAGATAAAAGAAAACCTGAATATGATTCGGCGTTCAAAAAATACGTCCCGAACTCCGTTCATCAGTTTGTCAATCGACCACAAGATTTTCTCTCACAATATCCACTCCTCTACTATCCGAATCAACTCATGTGTGCCGCCGCTCAATATGCCGCCCTCACTCAACAGCACAACTCGTGCAATCTTTTGTCATCCAACTCTAGTCCCAGCGGCGTTTCCACATCACTTACTCAATTATCCAATCTCGCCATTCAATCGTATCACAATAATCAAGCCACAACGACAGCGCCAATTAAGGGTGTCAATAGTCCTGAGAAAATTACATCAACCACGCAATTCTCGGGTGGGAAATTGATACGCAAAGGATTGTTCGAGGGTCCCGCTGATAAGAAATCGACTTCGAGCACGTCGCCAGCAAACTCCACGAACGCAGTTGGAAAACCAAAAACATTTTCGTGTCCCGAGTGCGGGAAGATTTTTAATGCTCATTATAATCTCACACGTCACATGCCCGTGCACACGGGCGCACGTCCATTTATATGCAAGGTCTGTGGAAAAGGCTTCCGGCAAGCATCCACCCTCTGTCGTCACAAAATAATTCATACATCCGACAAGCCTCATAAATGTCAAACGTGCGGCAAAGCATTTAATCGCTCATCGACACTCAACACCCACACGAGAATTCACAATGGCTTTAAGCCGTATGTTTGTGAGTTTTGTGGCAAAGGTTTTCATCAGAAGGGAAATTATAAGAACCACAAATTGACACATTCCGGGGAGAAGGCGTACAAATGTCAGGTCGGTACGAAAAGAATGCATCTGGCGTGATCAATTGACTCTAACATTTTTTCCCTCTTTCAATTTTTACAGATTTGTCATAAAGCATTTCATCAAGTCTATAATTTGACATTTCACATGCACACCCACAACGATAAAAAGCCGTTTCAAGTGAGTTTATTTGCTTTAATAGAAACAAATTTTGAATTCAAATTGCCGTTAAATTTTTTAATTCAAATAAAACCGTTAAAACTTTTGAACCCCAACTAATTTAATTTCTTTCAACAGTGTAAAATATGCGCTAAAGGATTTTGCCGTAATTTCGATTTGAAGAAGCACATGCGAAAATTGCATGACATACACAGCACCTCATCGAGAGCTCGAAAGAATAATAACAACAATAATAATCAGCAAAATAATAATAAAGTCAGTGGCAACGAGCTGTCTGCTTTTACGCACAGCAGCAGTCAATCGACATCGTCATCTTCAATTCAACTGTCGCCCACACCACCATCGCATCATATTGTCAATTTAAATCATCATCATCACCCCTTTCAGCAGCATCCACGCATCTCAAGTAGCACCGATTATCCGAGCTCTTTTATGATACCTTCGTCGACACGACAACGAATCGATTCGACGCCATTTATTGCGAAAGTATTTTGACAGAAATATTATGTAAATATTCAGAGTCAGTTTAACTATCAAGCGGAGTTGAATGTGATTGAAAATGGTGGCAGCGATAGTCGAGAGGGCGGAAGCTTTCTAATGATGTAGAAATTCTCCCACCCAGTGATGATGTGCAATAGAAGTAGAAATTTTGATGTGAAAAAATATTGTAGCGAAAAATTCCGCACTTGAGAGAAATCCTCACAATCCGCACAAATGTATGCCCGTATAGAATTTATAGGTTAAGCAAATCTTTATTCGAACTAATTTGTGAAATATTAAATTTAGGTCAAAAAATATGTTGCTAATAAAAATTCAATTGAGTCAGAGAAAAAAATTTCCTTCCCTTTTTTTTATTCATCGCCGAGAGTTTTTAAGCCTTTTTGTGTGTATGAAAGCGTCGAGCATAAATGATGAGGGGTGAAATATGCTAATTTTAAACGATTGCTGTTTATGTTGTTGGCATTATAAGAGAGGTTTATGGGCTCATTGTGAGCATAAGAGCTGTACGTGTAGATGTAGGAGGGTGTCAAAGACATAAGTTTGAGCATGTTATCGTCAAAATAGATAATGCTCGAAATCAAATTAATTTGTCAAGGCGAGTAAGCGCAAACGATTTAATTATTCACTTCCTTACACTTTTTTACGAGTGATTTATTGATCGGAGTGTTTTTTGATGGTTATTTTTCTTCTTCTAAGTCACCTGCTGTGGGTTGTTAATCACCTTGATTTGACAAAAATTAAGGAATACTTTTTTGAAAATGAAGTTAATTTATTCTGAAAAAAATTTCAACGGTTTTTTTAATTTTAAAATACTAAAATCTTAGTATAAAAATTAATTTGCTTTCGAGTTGGTGGTCGTGAGTTTGAGCCCTCATAAAACAATTTTTTATTTTTTGCTGTTTTCCTTTTCTTTAATAAATTTTATAAATATTTATTCAAAATGTTCAAATTTTAAACATCAACACCTCATGAAAATTATCTTAATGATACTGTCGCAAAGTGCATTCCCTTCGCATTATTTTTCTCTGGTGTTATCTTTTCGATTTCATCGCCGCCTCTTTTAAGTCGCACGTTGAAAAGGATTTTTTTTATTTTCACTTTTGCGTCGACAAACATTAACGTCTTTTTTACTATGCGTGATCTCTCTCAATCTCCTTTTGCACCCATTCACCTCACGCTTTTGTCACTAACCTCTCAAAACTGATCTCGAAAATGCGATAAAATTTTCCATTAATCTACATAAAGGATGATGAGTAGAGAGATGAGAAATCGACATAAAAGTACTTTTACTCCTTCCGCACTCTTTTTAATTCATCGCGAGAAATGAAGAAGAAAAAAATGAGACACTTAATATCGTAAGTGCAGAGATGTAAGTACGGAAATTGAAATGGAGTGATAGAAAAGAAACTTTTTAATGATGTTGATGGAGATTAAAATTTTTTTAGTGCAAAATAATAGCTGAATTTTTTTAATGGAGTTTTTACAAAATATTCGTCACAAAACATGGCGACAAAAGGTGAGAAATTTTTCACCATTTCACAAATTCCAACAATGCGAAGAAGATTATGTAAAGAATTGAAAATTGCATCCATTCATGAACAAACTTTTTTTTTCTGAGAATGTTTTTTGATTTTCTCAATAGGTGTTAAATGAAAATATTGTGGGATGATCCATTAAATTAGTTTTCAATTTATTCTTCACACTTTTTTTATGGTGTCAAAAATCCTCTTTGCGGCTTTTTTCTAATGCTAATTTTTCATGTTCTCTAATTGCAACTTAATTCTCGATGAGATGAAAAGAGAAATTTAGAGCAAAGTCCGACTGGATGGTTTTGAGGTATTAAAGGATTATCATTGTAATTTTTCAAGATTACTCGTGTAGAGGATCAAAGAGATATTTTCCGTTCAGTCTCATGGCACAGATGGACATGAGAGAGAAAATATTTATTTACAATAAACAGATTATCTGCCCACCAATTTACCTTTGATCTGTGTATTGTGAGATTCATGTACATGTTTCAGAGAAGAAAAATATATTTTTCAAACCACAGTTCCCTTCTCAACCATCAATAAAATGAAACTTATTGTTTTTAAATTCCCCTCAGAAAATCTTATCATTGACGCACCTCATTCAACATTGTGTAATTGCTCTCTTCTACAAAAAAACACAACTGATAATTGACCAAACATGACATATTTAACGAAATGAACGAGTTGAAATTAAAGTTAGTCAATTTTTAGCTTTTTAGCGATGAAGTTAGTGGTTTTTCTATTTTATTTTGTTGGATTGTCGGTGCAGGAGTACAATGACACGAGATGCAGTCTTGAATTTGTATATTTTAAAAGGGGCTTCCGTTTGAAAAATAAAGTTGCACTTGAATGTAATTAAAATGTGTCAAATTTTACTAGAGAATGGCAGTACAAATTTTTAATGTCTAAACATTTGAATATTTTTAAAGAAAACTCTCAAAATATTTTTAGTGTATGACACGTGGGCAAAACTCCCGGTTATGTTTCCTCAATTTAACACTGTCAATTTTGGTGACTATGAAGGATGTCTTAATTTTAATCGTTTAATGATTGCGGACAATCCAGCCGATTTCCTTCCAATACAAGGTTAAGCATTTATTTAAATTTATCAAATTTATTTATTAAAAATATCATTTTAAATCAGGTCAATACTGTATGGTGAACCTTTACATAAAACTCAATCAATCTGTAAGGCCATCAAAGTTGGAACGTTCACCTCTTCAGTTTAAATCAAAAGTCAAAGAGTTTTCATCAAGTGGAAGTGTTAATATTGGCTTTCATAGTGCATTTTGTGTGCCATCGTCATGTTCACCTGAAGAAACAATTAATTACTTAAATGAGCCGATTTTTTTACTTCCAACCGTGTACGAAGCTGTTTACGCTGAATGTCAAACCTTACCGGAACCAATAGAGATTGAAACTGTTGATATTGTCACTGCGTAAGTGTTTTTAAATTGTAACTAATTTATTTCTAAAATATAAAACTTCCAGAGCCATTTTTACAACAGCTCTATCGCTCATAATCGCCAGCACAATTTACGAAGCTTCCTTTTTACTCGAATACCTAACCGGAGAGCCAAATGATCTTTTTACTTCATTTTCAATCTACCGAAATGGCCAACGATTATTTGACATGTCGCCATCAACAAATGCAATTAGCTGTCTTCATGGACTTCGAGCTCTCTCCATTTTATGGATCATGTTCGGACATCGAGTGTCAAATCAACTCAATTTTCCACTAAGAATTCCAACAGCAGCAATCGACTTTTATCAGCAAACTTACAGTGTGATATTGAGCTCTTACTCAATCGCTGTCGATACATTTTTCTTAATGGGTGCACTGCTCGTCACAATATCAACTTTACGTGCAATTGATAAGAATCGATTGAACATTCCGAGAATGATTTTACATCGCTATTTGCGCTATACGCCGGTATTGGCTGTCGCAATTTTGTGTACGATTGCACTACCAAAATATTTAATATCTGGTCCATTGCAAAGTTCATCGGTTGAGTTGAGAGAAAATTGTGTGAATTATTGGTGGAGCGCAATTTTACACATTCAAAATTATGTCAATCCTGATAAGCTTTGTTTAAATCATTCCTGGTATCTCGCCGTTGATTTTCAACTTTTTGTAATAACACCATTTTTAATTTTGGCTATCAAAAAATATAAATGGGTTATTTGGATGATTCCTGGATTGATTGGAGCATGCACTATGTACATTTTTACAATCTCGATTGCACTCGACATTTATAAAAGTCCGAGAACCGACGAGATGGGCGAAAATTATCATCGATTGATTTATCATCCGACTCATGCGAGGTGATTTAAAAATTTTAAATACGTTAAATTTTAAAACATTAATATTTTAGAATTCAATCCTGGTTTGTTGGAATTTCTTTGGGATTTTTACTCCACAATAAGGAAAATCTGAAATTTAAAGTCAGCAAACTTCTCGATGGACTTCTTTGGGTGCTTTCAATCTCTGTAATCATCGCAACAATTTTACTCTCATATCAATTTGCAAATCCAACCATCAGCTACACAACAACCTTGTTCTCGAACGCGTTTTTCATGTCTTTTCATAGGGTCGCTTGGTCGATGGCATTGTCTTACATGATTTACGCATGTGAACATCTTAAAAGTGGAAAAATAATTCGTGACTTTTTATCGCATTCAAGTTGGAAGCCACTAGGAACAGCCGGATTGAGTCTTTACATCACTCACCTTATCTTTATGCTTTTCGTGATCATGAACCAACGACAGCCATTCGATTTCACTTTATCAAAAATGGTAAACATTTAATTAATTATTTTATTAATTTTAATTTTAATTTTTTATAGTTGCACACTTTTTCGGGTGACTTGCTGCCTTGCTTTATCATCGCAATATTCTTTTATCTCGCTTTTGAGGCACCGATTTTAATTGTTGAAAATTATTTGTATAATAAAATTAAAAATAGAGAAGAATAAAAGAAATTTTTAAATTTTAAAAAACCGTTAAATTTAAAAAAAAAAAAATTTCTTTTAGAAAAATTCGTTTAAGTCCCTGAAACCCTGATTTTAAAAATTTGGCATACGAAATTCTGCAATATGCACTTTTTGAGAAGGAGCAATAAGAGGCTAATAAATTACAATGGTTCAATTCACTCGAACTTCCTCCGACATAAGTACTTTTACCTTCCTGTGTACATTCACCATTCGCTTTATGTGCAGCGACGCAAAGAGCAAAAATTTCATTTGCTTTTTTCTAAATCCGAAACATCTGCAAAAAAAAATATTTAATTCATTGCGGGATTAATTGAGTCATTTTGAATGTTACGGAAACATCAAAATTTACAGCAAAAAAATGATGAATTAAAATTTGTTGAACCATTGATGATCCAAATTATCATCAGCGTATTAGATTTCATACATGAATTGCAAAATTATTGTGCGGAGGTGCTGAACCAAAAATAAAATTCTTCGAGATATTCGTTGAGAATTTTTGCACCACGTGAATTTTATGTCGTCATGAAAACTTGTGAATTTAAATTCACAGATTTAATAATTTCGAGTGATTTTTGTCACCTGTGCGATTGTTCGAATAATTCCAAAAATGCCTCGTGCTCTTATGACTGTGTGTTATTAGGGGTGGATGTTGATGATGACAATGAATAAAAAATTGAATGAAAAATCAAATCACTGAATTTGACAGTTTTGTTGAGCTTAATGACACTCAAAAACGCGATTTCTATTGAAATCTCTCTTCGACCCTTCTTTCGGCCTACAAAATCTTCTCTAAATATATTTAAAATTACTTCATGCTCGCTTAATAAGATTGAACAATATTTTTTTATCGTCAGTCTCTCATTTCCGACTTCTTGACTTTTATTAGCGTTTGCCATCAAAAGACATCAAAGCAATGTGCTCAAATTTGCGTAAATTTATGATCATTGACATCTTTTTTATTTTATTTTTTGAGGCGTATAGCACTCGAGATTGAGACACTCATCACACTCTTAAAATAATTCCTCTGATGCTGTTTGCAAAGTTTTTCTCATTAAGTTTAAAAATTCTCATTTCATAAAAACATTTTCGAGGACTTAATGTTGAGCTTGAGCATGTCATCGACTGAAATTTACATGCATGCCTAAATGATTGCACTTTGATGTGATAATCTTATGAAGAATCTGCAACGGAGCTATAAGATCATAAATAGGGCATCGAAAGGGATTAAAAATCTGAACATTCACAGAAACTCATTCAAGGATGAAAAAAGTTCTCATAAGAAAAAAGAATTCTCTCATCATAAACTTCTTAATTGAATATTTTTCGAGGGCGTGTTTGACGTCTATGAACGGGAATATTTTTTGTTCTTTTCAAGTGCCTCATGCAGATGTCTTAACCCGCTCGCTTTTTCCTAGTGCTTGAGAAAAAAATATTCAATTTGACATTGACGTCTTTCAATTGCTCACCACGACTTTTACCATCCTACTTTTGCGCTCTGTTAATACTTCAAGCGGTGAGTTAATCACAACAAGTTTGCATGATTTCGACGTGAATGAAAATCTTTTCACATTCTCATAAAATAATTTTTCCACATCGAAAGTCATCAATGAGTAGCGAAGGTTATGCGTTGAGATCCAATTCCATTCATGTGAATGGTTTTTGTGCCCTTTTCTTTTGTCCTGAAATTTGTAGGCGATAACTTGTAATTTCATTTGATGCCTCAGTGAACTTTGTGTACTGCAAACACACAGCATGTGATCTACTTAAAAATTATTCAAAGGTAGCAAGAATTTCAAGTAAATCGATATTAAAAAATTTTAGTTAGGCGCGTCCGAAATTTTTATGATTTGTAAATATTTTATTTACTTGAGTTTTTATTACTGTTGCGGCACGTGTCAGTTGGGAAATTGGTTACAAGCAAATTAACTTCTTCCTTGTGTATATTTCAAAGTTATTAACTCATAAATTTTCCACTTTGTGACGCTTCATTAAACATGAGAAAATTTTTTGAGGGTTGAAATAAATGCGTGAAATTTTTACGTTTTTAAAACTTTTATAAATCCAGGAAAAATTCTAAAAATTTATTTCAAACAATTCGTTCAGGTTTTAAATTTAGTTGATAAAATTATTTTTAACGTATTTATAAATTTTAAAATCCAGTAAAATTAAAAAATTAAAATTAAATTTTAAAAAACTCTAAAATCCAGGAAGAATTAAATAATTTTAATGAAAAATAATTTCCATCAGATTTTCATAATGAAAAGAGTTCATCATTAAAAAACTACCAGTTGGTTTAGAGCAAACATCAAACAGATCCCAAATCATCTTCGTGTCGAAGATAACACGCAAACATCATCACAAAAAACCATTCAACGTTGTGGGTACATTAAAAAAAAGGGGTTTCTTTTCATCAACCGAATTGATATCTCTTTGAATCGAACCATGAAAGAAGTGAATGAGAGAGCACAATTTTTTTATTTTCGATGAACAATTGAAAACCCTCGAAAACATTGTAAATAAGAAATGCAAACAACTTTTTTTAACAATGATCACGACATCAAATCGATTTTTATTTCTCTGGATGATTTTTGTGTGCATTTAATTTTGGGAAGAAGACAAATAAGAAATTTTTTTTGTTAGAGAGAAAGATTAAAAAATTTCCTGGAATTTTCAAAACGACATCTATCATATTTTTCATCGCTAACCTTTTTTGCTTTCCTTGTACATAACAATAAAAATGGCAACGCCCACTTATGTTATGTACAACTAAATGCGGGAGAAAAAGGACGATTGAAAAACAGCCAAAAAGCTGTCGTGTCTCGAGTTATCCAAAGACTCACACAGACGTTCATTTATGATTCAAAATGTGTACATAGCACACACTATTCAGCTAGGCAGTGCTTTTTATGGATGTCCGTTTTGATGGAGAAAAAAAGTAGCTAAAAGTACATTACATAAGTGGAGAGCTGATAGAGAAGATGAACAACAATGGAGAGCGAGGACATTTGCCATGCTGCGAACTTTTATGTACAAAGTCAGAGAAAAGCGCACAAAAAAAGTTTTTCAATTTTATATTTGTACAACTCGTGGCGTATTTGATGAATAATTAAAGTGGCGAGAGTGAAGACACGAGAGCATCCGAAAAGTGAATCCTTTAGTAAAAAATTAATGAATTACCAGGAAGTGAAACACACGCGCGTCTTTTCATCAAATTCCACCCTTAAACTCTCTCTACCTTCATGTCATTGATGCACAATTGAAATTGGATGTGATGATTGCTATTACCGCTGCTGTATTTTTTAAAGAAGGCAGCAAAAATCTGCTTCCGGTTTTAAAGGCATTGAATTAAATTCCAGATTTCAATTTTTGATATGCGAAGTTGACGACAGAAAGCATTCAGTGAGGGCATTGCACATTGTAATTACTTTAAAATTCATCATAATGCACGTACACACAAAAAGTGCTCAAGAAGGCAATGTCTATACATGAAATTTGAGTTTTTCAAGAAGAAGGAGGAACTCAAGCCGTGAATTTATCGCCGTCTGCAGTTGAAACGAAAGGAAAAGTACTTTCAAGTAGGGGATTTGTTTGCTCTTTACTGCGCTCATCGTGAAGCAGCACAAAAGACAAACAGGCAGGCAAGAAAATTCATTCAATGATATAAAATGTGCAGCTTTATGTGTTGGCTAAAAGGAACACGTTGCCATCAAGAGTTGGACAATTGATTTGAAACTTAATCAGTTTAAATATTTTAAAACATTTCACCCCTTGGAAGAGATATTTCATGTTATCGTGATAACGCGAAAGCAGTTGATGAGCAAGCAATGCTTAAAAACTTCATTTACATTCAAGTTCCACTTTTCGCTGATAAGTCACGAACACCTTTCTTCCGTTCCACTGAACAATAGCTGTTTGCTCTTTATCACTCGTGATTAATGAAATTTTTCGAGTGGAAAATGATTTTTATCTTTTGGCATAAATCAGTCTTAAGGACATTATTACCTTCCGCATTTCTGACAGCGTAATTTTTTTTCAGTGTTTCTTATCTTAAAAATCTGATTTTAATCGAGAGACATTTATCGATTTTTACATTAAATAAATTTAATTTTTAGGAACTTTAGAAGCTTTTCACAAATAATAAAAATTTTATCGATGTTTAATGAGTTTTAGTTCCAATAAAATATCATCTAAATTTATAAAATTATTTATTTGGATTAGAATCAATTTTTGCTCTGTAAATATTTATTTAGCTATAATTAATTTCCTTAAATACATAAATGCACCCTCGAGTGTGTTTATTTCAGTCGTTTGAGCCAATAAAACTTACACATGCTTGAATTTTCCCTTAAATTTGACTTTCATTAATATATTTTCTGTGGCTGTTAATAATCGAGAGGAAATTGATGGAAATTCTATCGAGATATTAATTAGTTCGTGTCACTATATCATAATTCCTTCTCACTTATCGTGTCACCTCAATCTCAAGATGAAGTTCATAATCCAATTTTGAGCTGTTTATATTTTGTGGGGGAGAAAAAAAGATGAAAAGATGAAGAAATTCTCGTCGAGGGTTGCGATGATGTTTTGTGGCTTTGTCAATGACACTGAAAGGATGAACATGGGAAAGATGCTTCAACACCCACCCATTGACATATCATCGAGTTTCAACCTCATAAACATGTTAATCATTTTCAAATAAGTCACACAGAAGTTCAGTTAGGAAGGACGGGTTGAAAATTGAGCGACGGCGGCATGACACACGTTCAGGCGATTATTTACCAAACAGTTTAAAAATTAAATGGAAATCGTATTTACGTTTTTGAGCATTTTATGATCGTCTCAATCAACTACCAATTTCCGCTTCTTGTTTCACCCACTTGTGCATGTAACAAAAAATCCTTTCATTTTCAACAAATAAAATTTTCAATTCAAAGTTTTTTATTTCACAAAGGGTTCAAAATTTTTCTCTTAAATTCTACTGCAATTAAAAATTATTTTTCGTCACATTTTACATCCATGGGAAGTAAATTGGATCCATGAGACATAAATACTCTTTGTTTCTCGCCTGCTGAATTAACTGCATGACTTTGTTGCTCTCATTGTTATCGAAGTTGCAAAGAAGATTGCATCGATCAACAATTTGATTTACGCCTTTGTTCACCACGCCCACGACATTATCAATGCTGATCTCGCTAAATGTCTTGTCTTGTGATAAATCTTCATTAGGGTCAATTGGTTTCGTGTTGATGATGTGCTTGCGTTGAATGGACATTATTTCATCGCACAAAATCGATCTTACGATTGTTGGAATCTATTAAAATTAATTTATTAATTTAAATTTAAATAAAACTATTAAATAATTTACCTGATAGCTTGGTTGAGAGAAACATCTTGCTGCAGCAATAATCGATGCCGTAAAAGATCCCAAAACTCCAATATTCGAAATAAATTCAGCAATGTTTGGCGTTAATCTGAATGGAACGGGCTTAATTGTGTTCATTTCTCCACTTATTTCGTCAAGATCAAACTTAAAGTATGAAGCATTAATAAGACCCGAGTCCTGATGCAAATACATCATGTCTGGATTGAAGCGCGTAAGACTAAAGCTGTACTCGACTGTCGCCCACAATGATAGTTGAACTGTAAACATTTTCCTGAATGTCCAATAGTCGGTCGCCGATGCAAAAGTTTTCGTTGTCCAATCTTTCAAAACTGTCTTTGGAATCATGTTCATTTGAATGTCATTGAAAATTTCTCTCAATGTTAAATGCGTCGTTTGAGAGCCTCTCTGTTGAATGTCAGCCAATCTTTCGTAGTAGCGAGTTAATGGCGCGTCATATTCAATGTTTAATTTTGAGCAGTAGTTTTTAAGAATATCCAAGAGGGAAATACTCGATGGATCGTCCTCGACGAGTCTCATTTGTGGTGAAACAGCGACAACTCTTGGCACCGTTATGTAGAGGAATCTCTTGCTCGTCTCTTTATGCTTTATGAGCGGTCCATTAAGCATTCGCATAAGCTGAAGTATTCTCTCTTCTCTTCTCGCATCAGCAAGACCCGAATCATTGACAACAAGATATGGATAGATCTATATTGATTTAAAATTATTAAATAGGAAATTTAAAATTGTGAAATTATTTACCTTTCCATTCGTGCCCATGATGAAGAGCCTTCTAGCTGACGTATTGTGTTTCTGAACAATCTCAACGCGTGGCATAAATCTTGCAATTTTAATGTGATAATGAGAATGTCTCGGTAGCAAAAGTTCGCCTGGTAAATCAACTTCCGCAGTCTTTTGGTTGAAATTCGAAAGGAATCGACATTTTTCCTCGATTAAAAATGATCTGAGAATTTAAGATTGTTAATAAATATACAATTTAATAAATGTTCAACTTACTTTGGCAACTGACGAGTTTTCACATCCAAAATTTTAATCCAAATTTTCAGTTTAGTAATTAAACTCTGCATTTTTGTAGCGTCTGGCTGTGAGAAATCGAAATCGCTTGTAAATTGTCCTTTTAGTTTTTGGAAGACTGGATCTTGGACAGTCGCTTGCGCACGTCTAGCGAGAGATTCAGAAGCCGATGAGCCAGTCATGATGTTTGTACTATTCGAAATATTTTCAATTCCAATACCAAAAGTCGAAACAAGTTTACGGACAAAATTGAGGGTGTGTGGTGTGATTGTAGCTTCATTAACCGCACCACGATTATCGAAAGCGATCGCATAGCATTTAGCTAATCCTTGCTTGAGTTGTCTGAGAACTTCTTCATACCAATTTTCACGGAACCAAACCATTTGATCGACAATGCCCTCGAGTGATGAAAGAGTTGTAGGATGAATGTCACGCTGCATGTGCATTATCTTAGAGCATCGATACATTGGTGGAGTTGCTTTAATTGTTTGTGTTGTTGAGTGTGATTGAGTTGATGAGGAAGGAGTCGTTGATGTTGAAGGTTGACTTTGAGACGTGTCAGATTGTTCACTATTTTGTTTCTGATTTTTCTCAATCGCCTGCTCAACTCCTTTATGTCTCTCGCGTTGTTCAATTTTAAGCATGAGATAAAGTGTTCGAATAGGGAAGTAGACAGCTTGTGGAAAACTTCTCGCTACATTGCTCAATAAATTCATAATGACGTCGCCTTCGTATTGAATGAGACAATTTAAAAGTTGCGGTATCCATGGAAGCCACTGATTAGGTGGAATTGTTTGGCCATATTTATCGAGAATCTCCAACATTTGTGCACGTGTTTCGTCGTAGGTCAAAAGCCAAATTATTTTAGCGAAATATTTCCTCGTTTTATATTCATTTTGTTGGCGACAAGCGTGAAGGAAGCAAACCATTGCTGACACGCCCATTGATTGTGAATTTTTAGGATCGTCGTTGAAGTTCTTTTCGAGATAATTTCCCCACATGCCCCATGCCGACGAGAGAGAGTCACAGAGTTGTACAGATGCAGCAAATGCCTTGTACGCCTCATCAACTCGAGACATTAAGGATAGCAAAACTCCTTTTAGGACATAAATTTCAGCGATAGTTTCCTGCTTGAAATATTTAATGTTTGTCGTTTCGATGACTTCAAGCGCTTCTGCGAGATAATTTTGATCTTGTGTTGAGTGCGACATTTGCATGAAGCATTTTACTTCTTGTCGAATCTTTTGGAAGCAATCGACGACAGGAACGCTCGGAATTGTGTGAATTCTCGAAAGCTGATTGTGACAAACAGTTGTCAGCCCTTGTTTGCGTGCCATTTTACCAAATTGTAAAATTGTCTGAGCAGATGCGTGAGGTCCTAGTTCACAGTTTGACAAGCTATCCGTAATAATTTGATAGTGATGATGACGCCATGTAAAAATATCACTCCAGTGTGATAAATCGTCGGAGATGATTGGCAATCGATTTCTCCACGTTTTAACAATTGCTTTTATGTCTGGCACTTTCAGTGGTTGCTGATGAAGTTGACTGGCTTCTTGTAGCTCCATAACCTGTTGAGCTGACTGCAAAATTGGCAAGTGAACATGTGAAACGACTTTTGGAAGTCGCCTCCACTCTCTCATGCATAGCGCCGATGCAATTTCAACATATTTTTCAACTGATGGAACATGCTGAGTTTCTTCCTGATTGAGAATTGTCAAATAGCCACGGTAGAGACTAATTTTATAGCCCATTTGCTTTGAATTAGTTTGTTCAACTTTAAGCAGTGCTTGTTTCATGAGATTCCAGTCTGGCACTCGCCAAGCACAATCCATGATTAGAAAAGCATGTTTGTCGCGATTCGATTGTGCGTAGTCGAGTAAAACATTCCATTCGTTTAGCTCGCGCGTGCATCGAATCCAGTGATTTTCCCAAAGCAATATTTCACTGTTCATATCGGCAGCAATTGTTGTGTTAATAGAATCGTGTTTAAATCTTGTCATAGCCGAATCATAGAGTCCTTGAGCCTCCTCAAATTGACCCATTTGCTCACAAAAAATTGCCGATTTTGTCTCGGTGTATTTTGCATACTTTTGCCACAATCCAGCCCACAAATCTTCTTCACATAGTGCTGAGTACATTTGAGAAAGAGGTTCGAGGATGACCGCTGGAATTTCTCGATTTACCGGTAAATTTGACATTTCATTTTGAAGTTCAGCATCGAGATCGTATTCACTTGAAAAGTCACTATTGGCAATTTGATCGCGTTGATTTGGCCAATCCTGTTCCATACTCTCTAACATGAGTGTCATTCGATGCCACAAATTGTGCGATTTACCCAAATAAGTCATTAGAGATGGAGGAATGTAAATTGGCGGCTGACATTGTGCGAGCGCTTCTACAAATGTATTGATTGAGCTTGGATGACAATCCTTTTGAATTACATGCGTTCCGGACGAGAGAAAAGCGATAAACTCTCTATCGAGAGCTTGCTGTTGTCCTTCATCGAGAATAGACCAGAGTTTAGGGAAAACAGACAGCCAAATTGACTCGGCCAGCTGCGTGTCCATGTGACATAATTGACTGCTGGCAATCAAAAATTGTTCTGTCTTAACTTTCCGCGAGGAATCAAGAAAATCAGCTTGACGATTGAGCAACTTGCAAAGCAGCGCATTTCTGTTTTCGACTGGTCTTTCGCTCTCTTCCCTCCTCGCCATATTATTGTCGACATTCATCTCCATATCAATAGCATCCTCCTTGTCTTCAACCACCGCAGAGTCGACTTGATCTAAATTTAGTTAAAATGTTATAAATTATTTTATTTTTTAAAAAATTTTACTCACCCGGCTGAAGTGATGTATAAATGACAAAATTATTTTTCTCTTCCGAATCAGCTAGATTAATGACGGATGTGATACTTGGTAGGATGTGATTTTCACTCGAACTTTTAATTTGTGAGTGAGTTGTGTTTGTCGTTAAAAGTAAGAGCTCAATGCACTGCTTTATCCAATAATGATTTTGAATTGAGTCCCACGAGTGAGAACAAACGATGTAGAGCAAGCGATCATGAAGTTTTCTCCTCATCGAGCCATCAAAAACTTCGAAAAACTTACTACGTATGTTTGGCTGTGAGCATCGAAGACCTGCTAGAAAAGCTTGTTCGAGTTTTGGTGTGAGTTCGCTGTTTTTTAGCTGATCATCTCGATAGATAAAGTTAACGAGCTCCAAAAATTGTGCATTCAACTCGTTGTCATCGGAAAATCTCTTCTCAACGTAATGCATTAGTTTTACGAGTAAAATTGACTTTTCTCTTAATGTTGGCGCTTGCAGCACTGTAACGGGTGAACTCTTATTTTTCATCCATTCCTCGATCATTTTAATGATTGTCCTGATAACTTTTGGTTCCGTTGATTTTTCAATAAGTCCAACTAGAATTGTTCCAATAAACATTTTTCTCAATTCAACGCCCATGACAATTACGCGATTTTTAACTAAATCAAGCGCGACTATTAAAAGTTCAAGATTAATTTCTGCATTATTGCTGGTATTTTGCTGCAATTGCTGAACGGAAGTCTGATGAGGTTGTGTTGGATGCAGTTGAGCGCTTGGTGTTATGTGTTCCTTTCTCAATCTATCGAGTATGTGCATAAATGGAACAATGAGACGATCAATGTACGATTGATTATTCATGCAGGCCGCTTTTAATATCATCAACGTGCCGAAGAGGGAACTTGGACTTGCTTTCGGATTCTTTTCAAATTGAGTTATTCCATCGACAATTGTTTTGTTGATTGTTGTGTAGAGTTGATCGAGATAGTCTTCCGGTCCATGCTTGTGATCAGTTGGAAAAATTCCCATCAATTTCGAGAGCAATGCATGCATCATTTTAACTACTCTTGAATTTAAATTTGTCACACAAACTGAGAGACCGCGTTGAACTGATTTAAAAATTTGCAATAATTGATCTCGATTCATGCAGCCGAGTAGATAGGTAAGGAGTTCTAAAGCCGTGCAGATATTTGTCACATTCGCTTGTGTTGGATCAGAAATTGAGATTAAAACTTTATCCAGCCACTGAAGCTTTAAATCACATGAGCTCAACCATATTGTCGGTTCTAAAACTCTTTTTATCAACATGATGCATCGTCTCGAGAGACTTTCACATGGCGATTGCATTCCTGGAATTTGCGGCAAGTCTCCAAGCTGACAAGCTAATCGAAAAAGAAAATTAAGTACTGAATCACAATGCATTCGATCGATTGCACGATAGTAATCTTCATTTCTTGCCGGCTGGGGTGTTGCTGGCGTAGAACTCGATGCACTTGATGATGGTTCATCTACACTTGGTTTTTTCCTCGCCTCTTCTTCCTGCACTGATCTCTTTACTGTTTTATTTGCTCCAACTTTCTCAGTCACTAATAAATCGTCTTCAAATGTACCGCCACTTTCTTCACGAATTCTTTGTAGTTCCCATTTGATAATAACTTCAGCCAGTTCAACTGCTAATTTACGATAATCGATTGAGCTGTTTGGTGAAAAGCCAAGACGATTCATGGACGAAATCATTTGCTGCACGAGATGATGACGAACTGGATAATAGACCTTGTAGTGTCTCACAATTAATTGAAGAATATGATGGAGTTGTTGCATGGAGTGACCTTCTTCAATAATTATCTTTCTCGTCCAATGTGTGAGCATTTGATTGCCATCTTCCATGCGCAAAGGCATTGCTGGTGTTATTACTTCTAGAGCTTGTCTCACTAAATTTCTCGCATCAACAGCGTGAGCCTTAAGAAGTGAGTGGAAAACTTGAAGCACAATTCTTTTATTAATTGCCAATTTTGAGATGATGTGAGCGAGTAAGAGATGACCATGATACCTTGCCGATGGGTCAACATAATTTTTAGCTAGCAGACATGGCCAAGCATAAGTCATTAAACGCCTCAATTTACTTCCTTCCTTTTTACTACTCGTCGATCCCAAACTATCGTGAATATGGCTTGATGATCTCTCGACTAGTAGACATGCAAGCTGAAGTAATGCAATTCTCAATGCGTCATGTTCATCATCCATATTCTTCTCGGGATCAATGACTTTGTTGATAAAGACATTCACAATATTGTTGTCGTCATCTAAATTGGCGTTTGGAGTGACCCCGATTAACTCTTCGCCATGGCCATTATCGAACGATACTGCAAAACTTGGAATAATGATGAGAGTGAGTATTTTCACTTTTAAATCCACAGACGTTTGTGGATTCTTGTAAAGTTCGACGAATGTGAAAAATGCAGTTCGCTTCCATTGCACATCGTACTGCTGGCAAATTTTTGTCTCGATGAAATCGCGAAGAAACTATTTAAAGAAATATTTTATTAATTTATAAACTAAAGTAAATTTTACTCACTTGAAAATCGGGAATGAATCGCTTGCAAAATGCATTCAACAGGTCAAAGAGTAAATTTATATTCAAAGGATTCTTTTCGAAGCAGTGAAGTAGAGCTTTGGCTATTAAATGCCACAAATCGCATGTGATGTCATTCTCAGGTGCATTTCCGAGATCTCGTGTCCAAATTGTGTTTAATGCTTTCGAGACATTTGTCTGGTTTATCATCCAATTTTCATTGAACTGAATAATTGTATTCACAATTAAAATTGCTTGACGCTGTGCCTCATTTTCATCTTCGACTGTATTCTCCGGCAGAATTGGATTGATAACTTTTTCCTTAAGAATCAATTTCACGAGTCTATCGCCACGCGTCTCTAAAATTGTCCTAAATTGAGCGCCATCCGAGTGCTTCATGAGGTAAATTAGAAAGCGGTTGTATTGAGCATTTTTAATGTTGGCGTCGTTTAGGAAAATTTCAATCGACTCCTCTGGATATCTTAATAAAAATTTCATCAATGGTTTTCTATATGGACTCGACGACTCAATCATGAGCTCTTTTTCAGCCGCCAACACTAGTGATATTAATGATGGCGCAAACTTTGAACTGGCAGCCGGTATTTGGTGGAAAATTTCGATAACTGTAGCAATTTTAATTTCAGTCTCGCCCGTTTTTGATACTTTTAAGAAATTTTGATTCTTATTTGCGGCAACTGAAGCTTGAAGCATTTTCTTAATTATCTCAAGCAATTGATCGCACAATTTCTCATTAAACATCGATGGGAAGAGTTGTGTGAGGTATGAGAGTCTTTTTACAATGCTGATAGTCAAATTTCGATGATCGCCGAGGGCCAGCAATAGAGGTCTCAAGTTTTGAAGTAGAAAATCTTTCTCTGCCGTACTTCCAAGATTATATTTTTGCATGCACTCAAATGCTGTCTCTTGAAGCTCCGAATTTTTCTCGAGTGTTTTATAGAGAGTTGTGAAAATTTTCTCCTTGACATTTTTCCTCTCCTGACCCAAATAATGGCAACTAGCAAGCGCTCTCAATGCACTCTTTCTCAACGGAATCAAATTACTTATGTTCTTGAAGCAGTCCAATTTGCTTAAAAATATATCGTCAACTTCGGCGAGTGTAACGACTTCCGTAAAGAAATATTTGTGTGTCACAATGTTGATGTCGAGTTCAAAGAGCTTCGGCTCAATTGTCGTACAAAATACGCAAGCGTCCATAAGTCCAATTTGAGCTCCAGCCGGTTGATGTTTAAGTAAATGTTTCTTGGGCGGAACAATGTCTTCGAGAACGTCCTTGTGAGGCATCATAATTTCAGAGACCGATAAATTTTGAAGTTTTGCAATTTGTTTCAGTGAGTCCATTGCAGTTTCTCTCACCAACTGATGTGGTGACGTGATTCTTCTTACAAGCTCATGAGTTATATCAAAAATTGCCTTTCTCTGCAGCGAAACGAGCTCTTCGTTAGTACAGTCACTCGAAAGTGGAACCATACAGATATTGAGCATGTTCGAGAGATATTCTTTTGCCATTGAAATTGCACCGCTCGAAACTTCACCAGTGAGATCCATAATGACAAAGAGATATGCCTTTAAAAATGTATACATGTGCTGATAAATCCATCTCATTGACATGTGCTCACATAAGAACTTTAATGCAATAACTCCACCAAGCTTTGCGTACCATGGTCTCTCGTAGCATAAATTTGCCATTTTTTCTGCTAAATACTGCATGATTGCCAATCTACAAGCTCTATCTTTTGTTCCCATAATGTCGGTTGCCGTTTTTATTATGAGAATCATTGCGAAATTTGCCGCCTTACACAGTTCCTTTTCCTCGTGTCCCATAATCACTGTTAATGCGTCAATCAAAACGAGCGGATCGAGACTATTGAATTGCTGATTGTGTTTAAGTGGAAAGGGTCCAGCTAATGAGCGAAAAAAAAATAGTAAATGATTTCAATTTAAATAAAATTATTTTACCTTGCTGAGCGATTGCGACCATCGTATAGTGACGAACGATATCAACAAACACTGGCAACACAGATTGTCGAAGTTCTTTAGTTGCTGCCGCAACAAACATTGCTGTTAATGCTGTTTGATGAGTTTTTCTCGCTTGATTCTCATTAAATTGTGATTGTGTAAGATTTATGTTTGGAATATTTGCTTCCGTGAAGCTCGGATGTGTAAAAAGCTTTTGTAAAATGTGCTTTTCATCCTGAAGACAAATAGACGAGGCCAAATAGCACTTAATTACTTCCCAGCTCTGTGCCCAATAGTAGGGATCAGTTGTTGATGTTTTGAGAGCAATAAAAGCCGTTTCAATGACTTTATCGACGGGGAAATCGATAGGTTTTCTTTGCTCTTGGAAGTAAGCGATGATTGCTGGTGGATTGAGTTCTTTGCTACTGTTATTCGTGTTGTACTCCAATCTCTGCGGCTCCATCATCATTTTACGATTACCACCACCAAATTTACCTAATTATTAAATTTAATTAGTTAATCAACAGTGAATTAATTAAAATTATTTACCTAGCACTCGGAATGCGACCAACGCAGCAGTGTCCGTATTTCTCAAAGTTTTCCACAATGCTTGCATTAGTTCAGCTCTTACTGGCTGAATGTGATCGTATAGAAAATCTGGCTGTAGATTATCGACGCAAAGCTCCAATGTTCTCAACCCTTGATTAACGAGAGTTGGTGAGCCATTTAAGGCAGACACAAGTGGATCCATGAGCATGGGAAGATATGGCAAGAGCGATGATAATCTTACAGGTACAGTGAGACATAATTCAACAAATAAATCCTTCATGTGTTGCTTATGAAATCCACTCTGAAGTCTATTGAGACCCTCGAGAAGGTTAGGGAGGAGAGGTAAAAATTCCTTATATAGTTTATCGTGACTCCCGCCGCCAATCGATCGGAATAGTGCTCTGAGTAGGAGAAAATAGTTGTAGGGCTCTTTAGCAGTCATTGCATAGTCCATTGATCGATTAACAATTGCATGCAGATGTGGTCTCAACATTTGTTCGTTCTCGTTAGCAAAAAGACTAACACTTCCGAAGACAAGCTTAAAGAGTCGCAAATATAAATTTGATCTCTCCGCATTCGATCCCATCTCTTCCATACGATCAAGAAGATATTCAATTAGAACTGTAGCGAATAATGGCGAGGTTGTAGGCGATGCGAGAAAAGAATTTGCAATAACTTGAAGAGCGACATTTTGCGAAATTCGCTCCACCATAAAATCGATAGTTGACGAGAAAATTTCCTGGAAGTTTTGAGCGGACATTGTTAAGAATAATCCACTAAAATGTTCAAGCAGTTCCTTCTCATCCTTCGATCGTGGCATTTGAGTGATTGTCTTTTGCTGCAATGTCGCTTGCATTCCTGGTGTCGGTACACTTATCATGTATATATCGAGTGCTTCTAATGCCCACTTGAAGAGATCAATAAAAATGAGAATTTCATCGGGCTGAAATGTCACCGGCATCTTCTGTTGTGCATTATCAGTCAAATTTATTCCAAATGTTATCGTCTTAACGCCACAAATGAGAGTCTTTACCAAACTTCGATATTCGACAACGTTGAGTGTGTTTGGAGTTGGAAATCCAATAGAAGTTAATTTTGTAAAAGACTCAGGTGCAATATCAATGCCGACCATATCGCGAGGCGTCGCTTCCGATGCATTGAGATTCTTCCACTTTTGTATAATTCCGGGCATTTGAAGTTTTGCGATTGTATGAAATTTTAGCGTGAAAACTTTCAACATTGTCATGAGTAGTTCTCGTGGTGTTGGCGACGGAAATTGATCGTCGTTTCTCTGAATACGAATACAATCGACGAGATTGAGAAGAAGTTTACATGACATTGTTTGAATGGAAGTTGGCAGTGTCTCGTCATGGATATTTTTCGAAAATAGAAAAACAGCCTTTGTCAAAATGTCCAATTTTAAATGTTGGCGAACGTGATGAATTAAATCGGCCAATGTTGAGTATGCAAGTGGTCTCAGCGACTCGTGACTTGTGTATCCTTTCCCAAGCAACAAATCCTCATCGAAAAGCAGATCAATAGAGTTGATGAATTTATTTCTCAAGTCAGTCGCTAAAATGTGCCTTGTTGCCACCAATAATTCTTTGCGAGTACTCGCCACTTCCATCGGACACAATCGCAACAATGAAATCATTCCTTCGACCATCTCGGTGGCGTGTGTGTTGATAATCTCTTGGAATTGTGGCAGAAAAGTTCGAATAATGTAAGCGAGGAAGGAGAGTGCCTTAATTTGAGCACTCATAAAATCTACGAATACTTCTCGATTGAAATTTGGCATCGATCGATATGACGGTGGTGGTTGAAGTGTAATTGTGGACATAATTAGTGGCACAAATTCGGCAATCTCCTGATGAACATTTTGCTTGTAAATTTGATACATTAGAACCAAAATAATTGGAAGTTCTTGGAGGACTTTGAGTGAATTGACTCCCCTTGGAAGCAAATTGAAAGTACTCGTAGTTGTCTTTCCCTCAGCGTCCTGCTTATCGACATAAATCGTCGTTGGAGCATAAATTTCGGCTAATGTTATTTCCAAATTTAAATCCTTCAAATCTCCAACGCGAATTTGCTCGCGTGGCTCAAAAATCTTATTTAAATTCTTCGGCAACTCGGAATAAATGTTGCGAACGTATGCAATAAAGTGCTGAATCTCAGGATGAAAACTCGGCCGATATTGCTTATGGAGATCAATAATGATCCTTAAACACACCAGCACATTGTCTTCGTTGTCTGTTTTGAGCAATTTAAGCATCAACGATAAAATTGTTTTCACATACGGCCTCACAATTTCCGAAACTGGAAGTCGATGGATCATCTCCAAAATAAGTTTTCTCATCTGAAAGAAAATCTTTCTTGGATCTCGAAATTTTTGTCAATAATTGTTCATTACCTGTTGAACATTGAAGTCCGAAAAGAAAAATGACTCTCCTTCCTGCAGAACTTTGATGAAAGCCTTCATTGCCGTGTCGAGGAAGACTGGATATCCGGGCGAATTAACATTACTCTCGAATGTCTCTGCCAGCTCCTGTGCGGCCTTCAACCTTAAGTCCTCCTTGATTGTTGTGTCCTGCAGGACATTCAGGATAGTTTTTGGCCCTAAATTCGATGAAGTCATCTTGACTTTTAGGTTTTTTTGTTTTTCCGGTTCTTTAAGCTCTCAATTTTAGGCGCCGCGCTCTGATTGGTCGAAAACAAAATTTTATGAAACTAAATATTTTTCACTTTTAAACAATGAAATTCAAACCTTACTCGGCTCTCTCCATACGAATGAGCTAATAAAAGTGCTTAATTAACTTTTTAAATTGTTTTTATTGATTAAAAACGCGAATTTCCTTGTTAAATAGTAAAATTTATAAATTTGAATGTTAACCAAATGTAAACACGATGTAAAATTCTCCACCACGAGAAAATTGAGAAGTCACTTTTGTGCGCACGTGCTTCCGAAAGGGCGGCGGTAAATTTTTATTAAACTTAAAATATTTAACTAATCAAGAATGTCTGAGAGTAAAGTGGTTGTTGATGTGATGGATAAGAAGGTGCTTTATTTTTGAGTAGAAAGATTGAGAGCTGTCATCTCTTTAAATTGGAGAAATCTTGCAATGTTTACGTTTTTAGCGTAACCCACACTAGTGTGGTAACGCTTATATGCTCGCATTTCCGTCGTCTGTCGTCTGTCGTCCGTCTGTTCCATCGAGATCTCGGCCCCTGGACCAGCTAGAGACTTCGGGTTTTCGCCAGATGGTAGCTCTGTGGCTCTAGTTTAGCCCATTTTAGAAATTTTTTGAGTCATGACCATAGGTCGTGCCACGGACAGCCATAATGTCCATTTTTCATACAAAATTGCACTTATATGGCTTCATGGGTATCGTTGAACTCGGGATTGGACCAGGAATTGGTTGCTAGTGGAACATGATGGAAAATGGAACATGATGGAAAATGGAACATAATGGAAAATGGAACATGATGGAAAAATGTAACATGATGGAAAATGAAACATGATGGAAAATGGAACATGATGGAAAATGGAACATAATGGAAAATGGAACATGATGGAAAAATGGAACATGATGGAAAATGGAACATGATGGAAAATGGAACATAATGGAAAATGGAACATGATGGAAAATGGAACATAATGGAAAATGGATCATGATGGAAAATGGAACATGATGGAAAATGGAACATGATGAAAAATGGAACATAATGGAATATGGAACATGATGGAAAATGGAACATGATGGAAAATGGAACATGATGAAAAATGGAACATGATGGAAAATAACTTCTCTAAAATGATTTCTCTAAGCCTTCCCCAATTTTTCATATATAAGGCAAAAATTTTCTCTCTCAAGCTCATTTATATTTCAACCACGGAAGAGTCAACATCGTAAGGAAGGCTTCCCTATAAGGCTTCCCCTAAAAGGCTTCCCCAAGGCTTCTCCAGAGGCTTCCCCAAGGCTTCTCCAGAGGCTTCCCTAAGGCTTCCCCAGAGGCTTCCCCAAGGCTTCACCTAAAAGGCTTTCAATATGACTTTCAATACCGATCTGTTACAGTGGGTTACGCGGCAACACCCACGTGTGGGTTTTGAAACATTTTTTTAAAGTGAAAGTCAGCATTTATAATTTTTATTTAAACTAAAATGATATTTTTAACGATTTAAATATATTTATCACAAAATTTCAATCACCTGCACAATTTTATGAAAAGCCGTTTAATTTAGAGAATTAAAATTCATTTTTATTCGATTACCTGTATAAAATTATTCTTCAGTCTTTTAAACATGATGAGGTGCATAAGAATTAATTGTGTTGGAACTTCGCCTTTGGTTGATTAGTGTAAGTACTCATCGTAATACTGGTAAGAGAATTGACATGCTTCACAGAAGGCAGCAATATCCGTGTTCTTAACTGATTTAGCGACATTTGAGTGACGAAGAAGTGGAGCTGCAATTGTCATTGGATACGAGCGATTAATGTGTACAGAATAGTCTTTCATCTCAAAAATCTGTCCATTGTAGGTGCAAATCACGTTGTCACGATAAATGTCCTTGCTGTAGAATCTGAAGAAAGGCTTTAGCCACTGCTTGTAGTCTTTCATCTCGTTGATTTTGTAATAATCGAGGGTCCGCGTGGGATCGAATTGAACTTCGAATCCTAAAATAAATTATTATTGGTGGGTGTTTAAATAAATCACAAGTTACTTGCCACAAAGAAAAATTTTTGGGACTTTTTTCTGAATCTGCTTAATTGTTGGCATCAACTGATGCTGTTGCAAGAAAAAGACAATCAGCAATGTGAGTGAGAATCCTCGAACTTTGACATCGAAAATTTTCAGCCAACGGCGGATGAAGTGATGAAATGCAATCGCTTCAGTTTGAATGCTGAAGAGGTGATAAAACAATTTTGAATTTTGCGCCGACATTCCGTTGTTTATGGAAATGTCACAAACAATTCCTGTTTCATTATGGAGAACTTTGAACGAAGGAACTCTGACATTTACGTTCTTAACATGCCAAACAGGTTTGCGTTTCTCGAGTGATGCTTTAAACTTCTGGATGATCTTCGTTCCCTTTTCGAAGTCGCGATCCTTAAAGTAATTTTCATTGCCTGGAAGTTTTGATTTTGAATTTTATTTATTTCCTGCCGTTTAAAGCTCACCAATATCGACGAAAAAGTCCAAATCAGACTCGGTATCATCAGCTAATCCCATGACACGCGATCCTCCATTGTAGATCTGGCAGTCTTTCTCAAATTCCTCGAAAATAGCAATTTTAATGTCTCGATAAATTTCTTGATATTTATAATCAGCTGTAACAGCGTGTTTTGAATAAAACGTCCACTCGTAGATGTGCTTGTTGCTTTTCTTGACAAATTTGTTGAGTTTTTCGAGCTTCTTCTGAATGTTGATGGGCATTTTGCGTGATTTTAAAATTTTTTCAATGCACACTTTTAAAAAGTCAAATTTCTGCAGGTGTTTGATTTATTGAAAAATTTTAGGTTTTGTGGTATTGACGTATTTTCGGTTGCATGGTAGGAGCGTGTTTTTTGAATTTAACGGTTTTCATGGATTCATATTTAGGTTATTGTATTGTATTGCGGTGGTGGGCAGACTGGAGCTGACATTAATAAATCAGACAGTCAAGCACTGATGATATACAGATCATATTGTACTATACCCTTTTGCAATGACCATCTTATTCAGACGTCTTTACTTGCTCTTATGATAGACTCGCAAGGTGCACCTTATGAGCGATATCCATTTTACTCAGAGGAATCCTCGGTAGATTAGCGACACTTCACGGCTCGCAGGACACAAATGCACTGGCAACAATATTTTGGGATTATTCGTTTGCTGAATATAAACGAGAGCCATTCGTTGTTGCTGAGGATGTAAAGTGGAAAGACTTTGCGGCCGCTATAAGTTTCAAGTTTTACTCGGCAACGGGTCGAAGGCTCACTGATGAAAATTTGCATTTTCTTGCTGAGAAATTTTATGGCGAGAAAATTCCAGAAATTAGTGATGATTTAATAGTGTCCTATTCTGATTTCACTAGAGAACCATTACAAGGAAGAAGATTCACTTTTTCGGAGTGGTTACATGCCGCATTTAAACTAACTTCAGAACACTTGAAGTCAGCTTGGTTTGAGAATTGTGTGATCGGTTTCGTTTACAAGAATCGTGCCGAAGAACTTTTGAGTGCATGGCTTCATCGTCAGCTTGGATCTTCATCTAAAATCATCCACATTGAACCCACAAAACAAAAAGAATTCGAAATGACACCGCTAGCAAAGCGCATCCATCAAATAGAGGACTTAGTTTATCTCTATCCACACGTTCCGAAATATGAAGCATTTCGCGTCGATGAGACGCCATGGACTTCTAATTTAAATAATTATATTCGGTGTGTCACTGTCATGCGTGTTGAACTGAGATCTGATAAATAAAATTGGCAGGTGTATCAAATATCCTGAAAAAAAAACTACATCGTGGTCGTGCGAAATATTTAAATTATTTTCTTATCGGATTCTTTTAAATTTTATTGTAATGTAGTGGAGTCATTAATTCTATTTTAAGCAATAAGAGGTGAACAAGTTAGCCTCTACAAAAATTAATTAAATGAGTTTGGTTTCTTCAATACTACAATAAATAACTTAGAACTGTTATAATTAAAATTAAAGTTGTTGAAAATCTCAAAGATCCCGAAGAGTTGCCTCCACAAAAGAGCTTCTCACAATCAGCATTAAGAAATTCGCGATATCTATCAATTACTCTTGATAGATCGCAAAGACCTACGTTGCACCAATCAAAATCCATTGGACGTTCGTTGAGGAAAAATTGTACTTTGAAACGATTTTGTTCAGATGGACAGCTAAAAAAAGAATCAATTGCATGATTCATAAAATTTATTATAAAAAATCTTACTCGTATTTAACGACAGCGATATTTGATGCGAATGGACTTAAAAGTGATGTTCTAAATTTTCTATTTCTCATTTGTTCAAAATTATCGGCACGCAATGGTTCGGAATCTTTTCCGTAATTGAGTGCGGTGAGGAAAAGTTGAATTGCAGATGCATGTGTAAAGTAAGCCGATACTTTTGGATTTGTTTCACTGCCAATAAATCTCAGCATGTCTTGAACAGCAGCACACATAATTTTGGAATTAACTGCACCGCCAAAACCGCCCTTGACATAATACTTTAAATCTTCAAGATACTCGAGAACATCCACGTGTTTTTGGGTGAATGCAGCACACCACGGAGACTCGTCTTGCAAGTACCAGGCTTGATCATATCTGCACATGTCCCAAATTGCGTCAACTTGCTTTGGATTTAGAGTATACTTAAAGCCTAATCTCGTTGAAATTTCCTCAAGTGTCTTTTTAAAAGTCGGCGTCTCTTGAAACTTGAAATATTCTGAATTTTTATCTTTGGCTGTATCGTCCTGCATATTCCATTCGGGACATTTTTCATATGGTTTCAATAAAATACTATTATTTCCTTCAGGCTTAGTGTTAATAATTTGTTCGGCATTTGCACCAAAAAGTCCCTCAACAAATGCCTTGTAGCTTGCCTCTGTTCTTTGAGAATTTGCGTATCCAAAACGGAAATTATCTTTTGAGTATCTTGTTTCAATTACGTTTTGAAATGTGCCTATAAATTACATATAAATTTTGATTAAAAAAATTCACACATATGAGCGAGCATGCATTGGTATAAAAATATTTTTTCAATGACTTACGCTGATAATCAATGGCCAAATAAAGCAGGTCATTCCAGCCTTGAACTGTTAAGTAATTCTCATATGCATCAGTTAAGTTGTAATCGAGCCGCCAATTTTTCAATTGTTCTAAATCCTCCGAACATAATTGATTCAAGTGTCGATCGCGATCGGATCGCTTGAAATGCTCCAAAATTTCATCACGAACCTTGAAATGTAATTAGCGTGTGTGAGAATTTTTTAAAAATATCATTGAATAATTTCTGTTTGATTAAAAATGTGAGAAATTCTCTCACAGTTCAAAATATTTGCAGATCGTGTGGTCACTCACCGATCATAAAAAAAATTCATAACACTTTTTTCTTCTTACCTCAACCAAATCTTTTAATTGCTCTATGCTTTTGGCTGATGGATTACGAGTTCCGTGTCTGGATATTAGCCAAAATTTCACAGCTTCACATTCTGTTTATGAAAAAGAGTTAAATGACTCGACATTATTAAAATTATCAGACCACTGCTCTTGATGTCGTAAGTTTTAATGTGGAAATATTATAAGAAATTATTAAAGTTTTCAAATCATTTACAGCGAAATTGTTCTTGTATGACTTTTAATTAACTACACTTTTACTTACTGGGAACATTGAAATATCTTTTTTCGGTGCCATGTGCTATTTCGTAAGGTGTCTTTGTTGCAAAATGTTTCGTTTGCTTCTTATCAGGATCGTTTGAGTAACAATAATCCTCTTGACTGTGCACCACATTAAGCACTAGCACTAGCAAGTAGACACATTGACGCTTCATGTTTATTTAATTCCGCACGTATCGAACGTAAGATTGGAACTAAAATGAAAGATGAAAATTCTTACTGTCGATGAGTCATTAAAGAGTAACGCGCTGATGACTCAATTAGAATTTACTGTCTTACTGTTTGCCGTCTATCGTGGAACTGTTTTAAATATTCATCAGCCACTTGACATACGAGTATCTCACATGGAGGGTTTAGAGAGCAAAAATGATGATTATAATTTTAACTGTGTGTTTGTCGCGTGAAGGTTTAGCGAAGAATGCATGGCAAAAATAGTCACTCTAGTGTAACTGATCGCGAGCAATTTTCTTCATTTCTCTTTTTTTGAGCTATCTCTTTAAACGGAAAATTTTCTCGTGCAAAAAATTTTCGACGACACAATTTCACATCGTGATCGCAAACAAACAAAGAATTTAATCATGCTGCCACTCTTCTTTTGAATTCCCTTTTTATTGTGTTCTTAACCATGCCCTTATATTATCAAAACTGGTTTTATGATGTACATATAAAGTTGTTTGTATGCCCATCAATTTTCTCCAAACGGCAAACACACTCACTTATTAATTCTTATCGATCTTAATGCGTCTTACAAAAATTTATGGATAGATTAATTCAAAGCAATTGCACTCAATTGACTTTAATCACTTACCAAGCCGACAAAATTAATTTTTTTTAGTTTAAAAAAATTCTTTTGCGGTTCCGCGATCAATGTTATTTCTCTATGAAAGCTAAAGCAACAATGATAATATGGTGTGTGAGATGAAAAAAAGTAGCGAACACACCTGTTTAGGTCTGGTTTATGATAATGTCACTTTTTTATAAAAAAAATTATTTTGCAAATTTCAAAATTATACTTCAAAAATCAATATAAAAGTTTTAATTTTTTAGATGCTTACATGCTTTGCAGATACATCCCTGTAAGTAACGCAACACAACAACGAAGAAGCAGGTAGAAGGGGAAAAATGTACAAATATTTTTTACAAATTCTCTTTCATTCTATTCCATGTTTTATTCATTTCACTTTCCGTTTCTTTGAATAGCTCTGTTTGGCGCTATCTTTTTTCGCTTTGCGAATTGAATTTTTTACAATGGCTTTCAATTTCTGCCGTTTTTCTTGGAGAGCTTCGTGAGTCTCATTTTCGGGCTTAACTAAAAATTTTAGGCCCTCCTTCAATCGGGGATCGTCTTCGCGGAAGAAAAAGTTATAGTGGAAAACTCCGGTCTTTGAGTACTTGCCGAATTTTGTAACCTTTTGGGGTTTAATTTTTTTCTTTTTTGCCATTTTAACTGCCTCAACCTCGTCGTCCGTGTCTGATGATTCATATTTAAATTTAGAAAGATGAAAGGGGTTGATTTTTGACGGCAACTTCACTTCAATTTCTTTCTCGACATCATCAACATTTTCGTCATCTGACTTGTGCTGCTCAATTCCAAGCATTCCAAAAATGCTGAATGGCTCCGTTGATGAGGATTTCGGTTGGAGAGCTTGTGTTAATTTATCAGACACCTCATAGAAGCGATCATCGCCAACTTTTTGAATTTCTTCAATTTTATTTGAATCTTCATCGCTACTTTCATCGTCATCGCCTCGTACAACGTCGAGATACTTTTGATGGGATTTTTTCGTGGGATCAAAACGAAGCATGCTTTTTTGAGCTGGTTTCGAAAACTTGTCTGTCATGCCTGTCGCCTGACCAGTTATGCTCTCTAAAATGTTCAATTGATTTTGGCGTTCTTCTTTCAATTCATTTTGATCCCAATCTTGCATTTCCTTGCGAAACTTTTTACGTTCTTTAAGCTCCTCTCTCGTGTATTTCTTCCGAGAGTCGATAATGTCGTCAGTAGCGTCAGCAAATTTTCCGTCAATTTGGAATCTCTTATCGCCCTGAAAACGAGATTGAAGTTCGAGCAACTTTTCTCCCTTTTTGCCTTCAAATTGTTTCTTGACTTTAAAGGACTGCGGAGTCTCATCCATTTCCTCGTCTTCGTCGAAAAGATTCGATTTTAAATTTGACGATTTATCAACTTTTGGTTCTGGTGCCTCAAACACAATTTTGTTATTTCTTGGAACCGAATCAATTGAGCTTAAGGCATTCTTAATCGCATCTCTTTTCTCCTTATTTATTTCTTTCAATTTCTGCAAGCTCTGTTGACGTTTCATGTCGTCAATCGTAGCCTGATCCAATTTCTTTCCTTCAATGGGCTTGTTAAAGTTTATTTGTGGCTTGACAGGTTCATCTTCTTCATCATCTGAACTCGATTCTTCGCTTGACACCTCTTTCTGGATCGTTGGAAGTTCAAATTTAGATACAACTCTTTCCGGCTCCTCATCATTAGATTTTACTGACATTTGCAGTAGCTTACTTCCGATAGTATTTCCCTCTCTCTCCCTTTTCAGACGCTCGAGAAAGCTTTCTTTTGCCCTCGACACCGACAGATAATTTCCCATAAACTGTTGTTGCTGAAATTCGCGAATGCCTAAAATGAGATGCAATGTTGAAAATGTTATCATGTCAATTACTTAAAATCACTTTACATTTTTGAATCAACTTTTCTTCAATCTCAATGTTCACGAAACCATAACTATTTTCGTCAGTTTTCGTTTTCAATTCAACACTTTTAACGACACCATAATGGCCGAACTCATTCTTGAGGTCAGCTTCTGTCGCTTGCAATGGTAAATTGCCCACAAAGAATCGTACTTCTTGCATTGTTTTAATTAAGTTTAATTTCAACTCAAATCCACGTTTTTTTGTTTTATTATTGTTAGAAATTCAGTTCACTTGCCCTATTCTCTCTTAAAAAACATAAAGAGAAAATTCTCTCATTTTTCTCTCAAACAAGAAACAACAAAACACGCAAAAATAAATTAAAACTTAAAATGAGCAAGTACAAGGGAAAAAAGCGTAAAAATGATGAGTACGAACTGCAATCGATTATGGAAGACGATGATACGGCGGATGTGAATGTAGAGGCAGCCGTTCCGCAAGCCAGTGGTCGCGATGCCGAAAAAAATGATGAAGCCGTGAGTTAATTTCGCAATTTGTCCTAAATAAAATTAACTCGCTTAAATTAGGTGCAAGAAGATGAATATGGAGCTAAGGATTATCGCTCACAGCTCGAACTCAAGCCGGATCATTCATCCCGTCCACTCTATGTCGCTCCAAATGGCCACATTTTTTTGGAAACTTTCTCACCTGTCTACAAGAACGCTCATGACTTTCTGATTGCAATTTCAGAGCCAGTTTGTCGTCCAGAGCATATACACGAATATAAGTTGACGGCATATAGCTTGTATGCAGCTGTTTCTGTGGGCTTACAGACTCACGACATCATCGAGTACTTGAGACGATTGTGTAAAACTTCAATTCCCAAAGGCATCGAGGAATTCATTAGATTGTGCACGCTTTCATATGGAAAAGTTAAGTTGGTACTTAAACACAATCGTTACTTTATCGAAAGTGGATCACCGGAGATTTTACAAAAGCTCCTTAAAGATCCAGTGATTCAACAGTGCCGCTTAAAGAGAAGTGAAGACGAAGAGTTGATTAAAAATCAGCAACAAATGAAGGGAGTGACTTTTGGTGCTAACAAACCGGGAACTAGCGAAGCTACTGAACCGGAAGAAACTGAAAAGCCACAAGTGCCCGAAGACATTGCAAAACTCTACGATAAAATCGACAACGAGGAAGAAGAGGAAGTTAGCTTGGAAACTGTGTCCTTTGAGGTAGATCAAGAGAAAATTGAAGTTATTCAAAAGCGTTGCATAGAAATTGATCATCCCCTCTTGGCTGAATATGATTTTCGAAATGATACAATCAACAAGGACATCAATATTGATCTTAAGCCAGCTGCAATTCTCCGTCCATATCAAGAGAAAAGTTTGCGAAAGATGTTCGGTAATGGTCGTGCTCGATCGGGAGTAATTGTGCTTCCTTGCGGTGCTGGCAAATCTCTCGTAGGTGTCACTGCGTGCTGCACGGTGAGAAAGAGGGCATTGGTTCTTTGTAATAGTGGCGTGTCAGTCGAACAATGGAAACAACAATTTAAGATGTGGTCAACGGCTGACGACAATATGATTTGTCGATTTACGTCTGAGGCGAAAGATAAGCCAGTTAAAAATGGAAAGAGCTGTGAAGTTCTCATCACAACCTACTCTATGATTACACACACACAGAAGAGATCATGGGAAGCGGAACAAACAATGAAATGGCTTCAGGATCAAGAATGGGGCATTATGGTGCTCGATGAAGTCCACACAATTCCGGCAAAGATGTTTCGCAGAGTCTTAACACTCGTACAGAGTCATTGCAAACTCGGCTTGACTGCAACACTCGTACGTGAGGATGACAAAATTGCCGATCTTAATTTCCTCATTGGACCCAAACTCTACGAGGCTAATTGGCTTGAGTTGCAGAAAAATGGCTTTATTGCTCGCGTCCAATGTGCCGAAGTTTGGTGTCCAATGACAGCTGAGTTCTATCGAGAATATCTCACAGCAAAAGTATCGAAGAAAATGCTCCTCTATGTCATGAACCCAAGCAAGTTCCGCATGTGCCAATTTCTCATTCATTATCATGAGAAACGAGGCGATAAAACTATCGTTTTTAGTGACAATGTTTTCGCTCTCAAGCACTATGCGAAGACAATGAACAAGCCCTACATCTATGGACCCACTTTGCAAAATGAGAGAATTCAAATTCTTCAAAATTTCAAATTTAACCCGAAAGTCAATACAATTTTTGTCAGTAAGGTTGCTGACACCAGTTTTGATTTACCCGAAGCGAATGTACTCGTTCAAATTTCATCTCATGGTGGTTCGCGTCGACAGGAAGCTCAACGCTTGGGTCGTATCCTGCGTGCCAAGAAGGGATCTTTTGCCGAGGAATATAATGCATTCTTCTATACACTCGTGTCACAAGACACAATGGAAATGAGCTACTCTCGAAAGCGTCAACGGTTTTTGGTTAATCAAGGCTACGCCTATAAAGTCATTACTCATTTAGCGGGCATGGAGGACGATCAAAATCTATTTTACAAGACACGCGAAGAACAAGGACAATTGCTTCAGCTAGTTTTAGCGGCAACCGATATCGACTGTGAGGACGAAAGATTGCCGGGTGAGGGCGGAAGACCTGGAACATCGAGAAAGACTGGCGGCTTTGGTTCACTATCGGGTGCTGATAATGAGGTTTACTTTGAGCGCAAAAAGAATAGCGGTGTTCAACATCCATTGTTTAAGAGATTCCGTTAACTTTTTGAATGATTTCTGTTTTATTTCATAAAAATTCATTAAAAATTACACGCAAGAATCGAAGGATGTGCTTTTTTACATTTTAATTATTTCCCAAACGATTTCCGGCACCGCCAAAAATTCGACTTCCAGGCTGTGCTCTCTCATGTGGTCCTTGAGTACCTCTGCCTTCTGGTGCAAAGCCAAAAACTCCTGACGGACGTACATCGGGAAAGTATGATTTTATTATCGATGGTGTTTGAAGAAAGTTGGCTCCACCTAGCTCTTGTGGATATGTGAATTTCAAAAAGAAGTAAAGATGTCCAATGAGAATTCCAAAGAGTGAAAGCAAGCCTCCATTTGATAGAATGACGTTGAAACCGAAAAGTACCCACGGAAGATACATTGCCTTAAATCTAGATCCGAACCAGAAGCTCACAATCATTTCACGATTAAGTTGACACCATACGTAGAGGACACTCAGCACCATTGGATCCATTAAAAACTGTAATGATTGTAATAATAGTTTGATTTTATAAAATACAAAAGAAACTTACTGGTAACGATGTCACGATTCCAACGACACAGCAGCAAAGCCAATTGAAGATGAGTAAAAAGAGATAATCTCCCGGACTGCCGAGATAATGTTCCTTCTCAAGGCGTGTCGAGTAGTTGTATAAGAAGAAACAGTTCATGAGGAAATGAAATGAAGTTGGATAGAAGAAGAGTGATGTCGCGAATCGCCATAGCTGCAATTTGCTAAACACCAGTGAGCTATCAAGATATAAATAGGACACGGGTAAAAGTCCCATTTTTGCTCCAATTGAAATGCCAACTGTTGCTGTCAGCCAATATCGCGTGAAACGCGGAATCGAATTGTACCACGATGAGAAGTCTGAAGACATTTTTGCTGGATGATGACTTGCTAGTTGTGAAATTTGAAATCAAAGACGAGATCCACGTCAGTCGTGTTGAAATTATAATTAATTGATGAATAAATTGATTCCTATCAAGTGTTCCCGACAGATGATTGAGTGTGAATAAAATTTAAACTAATTTAAACTTTTAAAAATGCGTAAAATTTATTTAAAAATTAAATTTTTTTATCTCTCGATTTTTTCAAAACAAAAACTCTTTTAGTTGCAAAAGTCTTTTCAACTCGAACGTTTCAATTCCAAAGGTTTTCATTATTTTTTAGGTTACGGTGAATTTTAGGTTGCACGGTTTGAGAGTCAGCCATTTAAGAAAATAAAAAAAATAGTTTTCATCGAGAAATTCGCATGAAAGCGAGTAAATAAAGGCATTTAAACTATTCAATTAAGTCTAATTTAAAAGATTGTTCGGTTATAAATCGAGAGAAAAGTTTCGCGACGCCCAAATAGCCGAAAGAGATGAGAAAATTTCAATAAAATCTGCTACTTGAAGAAATTGTTCGTGAAATTCTAGGTGAGTGAATTTTTTTCGCAAAACTGGCGCAAATCGGCATCTAAACAAATCGAAAATTGCATAAAAGTGAAATATCCACGCCACTTTTGTCAACTAACATCATCCAGCTGGAGAAATTTCCCAATAATTGCGAAAATCGGACAAAAATGGCTTTTGTTTGTGTGAGGGGAAAGTTGTAATTATGCTGCATCTTTCCATCACTCTTATGTGACCTTTATATTAACTTTTAACATGTTTCCATTTTAGAATAAAATGAAATCGGTTCATTATGAACGATAAACTACACGACATACCCGTCACAACAACACTCGCTGGACTCACCAGCATATCAGATTGTACGAAAGAATAATTTTTTTTAAATCAAATCGAAGTGCTTAAGAAATCTCACTTTTTCTCTGTGCTTTTTAGTATTGAGCGAGTTACCATTGTCTGAAACTTTGCCAGCTCAATCGGCAAATAAATCGCTTCTCTTTCATCCGAGAGTCGTTGAGGAGGCACAAAACGTTTTAAATCAGCGCGACGATGCTGTACTGGCGCATCAACTAATTAGCGCAATTGAACAGACAAATTCGAGTCATATGTAAATATATATTTATATTTTAACTTGGCTTATTGATTAAAATTTAAATTTTAGTGTTATAAAACCGGAATACGCAAAGGATGATGAATCAAGTACAGAATCGCCACTTTTGCTAAAACTTATTGAGACAACGAGACCGAATGTTTTTAGCGGGACTAGCAACATGTATAACAATCAACAGAAATATGGTAAGAACTAATTGTTACTCTCCCCCACTTGCCCACCCCAATCATTTTCATCAAAATATCGCATACATTTTCGATCGACATCCACCAACATCCATTGGCTTATTATTTATTATTTTGCTATTTAATTCAAAATTTAAAATTGCTTATAGTTTGAACTTGTGTTTTTGTGTTTTTTGTTCTTTTCTTATTTTTTTAGTTAATCCCATTGCATCATCACATTTCCAAAATGCACAGCAACAAAATCTCACCTCTCAAAATTACTCATTACATCCCAATAATAATAACTCCACCACAAATGTCCCGGCCATGCAAATGACCAATCATCATCATTATGATGCATCGTCATTTAACTCCTCATCCAATAACTTTAATAACTTTGATCCATCCAATCAATTTCAATATCAACAACAACAACAAAATTATGAACAAACCACTGTTGTCACTGCGCAAACCTATGAAGGAGGTCATAATAATATGACACAGCAGCAGCAACAAATGTATCAGTCCACACAGTCACAGCAGTTTTATGGACAATCAATGATGGTGGCACAATCATCGACGGCGACAACTGCAATTCATCAGAATCACTCACAAGGACTCAACAATGGTCCATCATCCACTTACCAGCACACAATTAATGATTTGCTCGTTCAACATCCCACTTCTTCGTATCCGCAGCAAGCCCTCTATAATAATCAAACAAATCAATCTGTGAGTTAAAAAATTTGTTACATTCAAGTCATTTAAATAATTTGTATTACATTCGTAGTCATATAATATCGCACAGTTATTGGATACGACGAGCAGCGATTCGAGTCAGCTTAATCCGCAAACCATCAACGCTGGCTACTTTCAAAACAATCTTCAACATATGCCGTCTTCCGTCGTTTGCCCAACGAATCATGCTAATCAGCAGCCGCTTGTGCCGGCCAGCTTTAGTACAATTGATCAGAGTCAGCTCGAACAGACGGTGAAAATTGATCAGAATCATCATTATGGAAACAATCACCTTCAGTCACAATCACAGACGATTAAAGCTGACCAGCAGATACCTCAAGTGGCGACAGTGACGACGACAAAAAATAACCATGTAGCAGTTCCACAGCAGTCTCCATTTAACAATCAGCCACAGCAGACATTTAATAATGTACATACGTCGACGACAACGGCGAGAAATAAAGCACCGACGAATGATGTGATTAGCCAGAAAACAGCTCCACGCAATAATGAATATTTGGAGCAGCAGCAGCAGCAGAGACCCTCACCAGCACAAGGCTCAATCGCGCCAGATACGAATCACTTAAATAATCAGCTGTCTCAAAAGTCATCCGAGGAGAGTCTTAAGCAAACCACAAACAGTATTAACAGTAATAACTCAACAATTGCAGCTACGACGAGTGTTGTTGTTCAGCCTGAGCCGATAGTAAAGGCAGCGACACCGATACTCATGCAGACATTTGATTTAGGCGATGGACCCATTAATCTCAAACCACTCAGAATTAACGTATCGAAAATTAAAATGAGTGCCGAGGAGCAGCAGAATGCGATGGCAACGATTGAAGATCTCGATGCGCTAGATTTATTCAGTAAAATGAAGGAGGATGAAAAGTTTTCAACGCCATTAAAGCGAAAATATCCGTTTAACGATGAGGAAACTGTCGAGACCTTTAATCAGCCGAAATTGAGACGAATTGAAAAGAAATTGGCTCCAGTCGTTGCAAAAATGTCGGCGGAAGAGTTGATGAAGACGAACACATACATTCGCTTTAATTCATTTATGGAAAAGATCTTTGAGCAATTGGACGACACTGAGGCGATGAACTATGATGAAATTGATGAGAATATGGAGTGCATTTCACCTTCACTCCTTGCCAGCATCAGTGCCGAAGCGGCTAAACTAAAAGCTCGCGCCTCAATCGACGCAATACCCGAGGAAAAACTCACAATTCTCATTAACTATGCGATGCGAAGTGTTCATAGTGCAAAGAACTTCTCAGCCGGTCCCGATTTGGCCGATGATCTTGTCGCTGAAGATTGCCTCGATAAAATTCTCAATGCCATTGAAGCAGCTCTGCTCATCTGTAACATTTACACCTCAAAAGACACCAAATTCCTGCAGGAGGACAACATCGATGCGATAATTAAGTTTGTGCAATTTCAACTTCGTGAAACGATATTTGCGTCGTACGACCCGGTGTACTCGATCGAGACAAAGAAAAAGACCGAAAAAGCTCAGAACAAAAAGAAGCAGCATAATCAACAGAAAGGCATCACAACACTCTACACGAAAATCGTTGAGCTGACGAAGCTCTTTGTGCGGCTCTTTAATAAATTTCACTTTGTCGACACGATCATCATTCATGCCAGTTCGTTGGGAGTTGAGCCGTTTTTCGTGGACAATATTGAAACTCTTCAATTTGTGTGTCTCGATCTCGTTATATCGGTAAGTTAATTAAGTTTATTTAATAAAAAAAATCATAAATTAAATGTATACATTTTTAGATTTTCCAAAATGAGAAATACAAGCACCATCGACACAACATTCTCAACGATATTCTCTCGTCCGTCGATCGGCTGCCGCATTCGAAACGAAATCTTCGTCCCTATAAGCTCATGAATAATGGCGGCAGTATTCAAATGATGACTGCATTAGTGCTTCAGTTAATTCAGTGTTCCGTTTTACTTCCTGACGAAATCTACGAAGATGAAAAGATTTCGCGCAAAAAGAACTCGGAAAAGTCAAAAATTGAGCCGGACGGCTTTATGATGGAAAAGTATAAGACGGCAACGAGTATCGGCGGTAATTTCATTCAAACCTTTCTCAATAAGTGCAAAAGTAAGGCGACAGAAACGGACTTTCGACCACTCTTCGAGAATTTTATTCAAGATCTGCTAACGACTGTGAATAAGCCCGAGTGGCCGGCATCGGAACTTTTATTAACTCTCCTCGGGACAGTGCTAGTGAAATATATGTCCGATAAGTCGGTAGATCAATCGATTCGTGTAGTGTCACTTGAATATCTCGGACTTGTCGCTGCGCGTTTACGAAAAGACACGGTAAAGTCACGAAATCGTGTCAAGACAATGGATGAACTCATTAAGTGTATAAAGGCTGAACAAGAAAAGGACGGCGAAGATGATTTGGACAATGAGACAATGCTTCAAATTGATCCCGAAGAGGAGCGAACCGAGTTCCTCCAGCGAATACTTCTCGATTACCTGCTGCTAAATAGTCAAGAGGAAAATCCAGTGTGGAATCATGCGAGACACTTTTATCTGACACTCTGGTACTATGACATTCATCGGCGAAAGAAAGAGATTGCGGATGGAGCAAAGGGATATGCGAACCGTAAAAAGACAAAGAAGAATAAGAAGCGATATGAGAGTGACGAGGATAGTGATGATTCTGATGTACAGGAGGTGCGTGATATCGATCCCGAGTTGAATCGTGAAATTTTTAAGGCACTCGATGAAAGAAAGAAATACCTGCTGAGTAAAGTTGCACCATTCAAAAAATCCACACGTGATATCGTTGACCTGAAGACTTATCTCGACTATGATAATGCCAACTTAATAGCACAATATTTGGCCAGCAAACGGCGATTCTCGCAGAGTTTTGACATTTACTTAAAGAAGATTATTTTAGTTGTGCGTGAACCTGTCGTCGCCATCCGAACACGTGCAATGAAGTGTCTCGGAAATATTGTGGAAGTCGATCAATCGATATTAGCGCGAAAAGACATGCAACTGGGTGTATCCCAGAAGTTGCTCGACGCCGCTATCTCGGTCCGTGAAGCGGCCGTCGATTTAGTGGGAAAATATATTTTAACAGAAGTCTCACTGGTTGATCAATACTACGATATGATTTCACCTCGAATCCTCGACACCGGTGTCTCCGTACGAAAGCGTGTCATTAAGATCCTTCGCGATATTTGCAGTGAATTTCCAGAACATCCTAAAATTCCCGACATTTGTATTAAAATGCTGCGACGAGTTAACGATGAAGAAAACATCCAGAAGTTGGTGATGGAAGTCTTTATGACAATGTGGTTCACGCCTTTCAGCGATAACGACAAGGTAATTAAATTCATATTCTGTTTCAACTACATGTAATTGATTAATTTTTAATTTGTAGAGCGGAATTCGCCGTAAATGTGATCAAATTATTGATGTCGAGCTCTCGTCACAGGAAAAAGCTTTCCATGGACTCCTCAAAACGGTAAGCAAGAGTTAGTAATTAACTCGTGAAATAATAAATTTCAATTATTTATTCGCTAAAGGTCTTTGAACCGAAAGAAGTGAAGGACGACACAAAGGGCAGAAAAGAAATATCGCCCGTGCTGGTGCGTTCGTGTCAGCAAATCGTTAATGGATTAGTGAACTTAGTGATGGAATATGAGAAATCTAATATGGCACGACTCGTCGGCTGCATGACAGCTCTCCACTCATTCGCACAAATTCGACCGCATCTGATTGTTGAGCACGCAATAACGCTGGAGCCATATCTCAACATCAAGTGCAATTCCAATGAGCAAATCAAGTTTATTTCACTTCTCGCGGAAATTCTTGAACAGGTAAAATTTTTAAATGAAATTTATTAATTTAATTAACTTAAATGAATTAATTTAAGGTTGTGCCACTGATGGAGCATCCGGGTGACGCTTTTCTCGCTGAATTGGAGTCGCATCTTATGACACTGATTGTGACGTCGCGTCAGATTGTCGTTCATAGTTGCGTTGCTTGCCTCGGTGCCATAATCAATAAAATCACCAAGAATTATCCACTCGTTCGCGATTGCTTCCAAAAGTGAGTTAAATTATTTTTTCACTTTCCATTTATTGACTCATGTGTTGTTTACCGACAGAATTTACACTCGTGCATTGCTCCAAACAAAGGAACGGCTTCAGAAAAATGCTAATTTACCCGCTGAGCAAATTTATACACCTGTCTTTCGACGTGGAATCTTCACGGTCGGTCTTCTTATGAGATTTTTCGACTTTAGTCGAGCGGAAGTGAATGGATCGAATACAAATGAGAGAAGTAAGAATTTAAATTATTAATTTTTCTTATCATATATTAATTTTCTCATTTTTTTAGATCGTTTATCTCCAACCATCTGTGATGAAATTTTCGAGACACTATTTTACTTTCTCAACGTTCAAATTCAGCCAATTCAACGTGAAATTCTGCAAGCTCTAGGCTACTTCTGTGTGACAAATTGCGAATATCTCACTCGAACGGAACTGAGGGAATATTATAATCATGTGCTGAGCAATTTGAGCGCGCAAAACGAGTTGAAGATTATGGTGCTGAAAAATATTTTGTTGTATTTAATGGAGGAGGAGGTTAAAATGACACGTAACGATAAAGATTGTGAGTTTTTTTTTACTTTTAAGTGTGCATATTTGCTAACGTCTTTATTTCTTTTCTAGGGCAAACACAAGCAAAGACTGAAGATCTGAAAGAAATGGGCGATGTATCGTCGGGAATGTCTAGTCGAGTTATTCAAATCTACTTAAAAGAAATTCTTAATTCCTTCCTTAATCGAGATTTTAATGTTCGTGGCATGGCGATGCGAGTTGTTGAGATTGTCCTTCGTCAGGGTCTCGTGCATCCAGTACAAATTGTTCCTTATCTCATCTGCTTAAGCACTGATCCTGAAACGGAGGTAAAATATTTGCAATTATTTAAAAGAGTATGTAATTAAAATATTTAAATTTTAGACATCACACAGCGCAGACCGTCACTTACAGGAGATTGACAAGCAGTATCAGGGCTTTGTGAATATGAAGTGTCAACAGGGCATTCTCTTATCATACCAACTGCAAATGATTCTTCAACAGCAAAATGGACGGGTCGTTCGTGGCTATCGATTGCCAAAAGCAGGCAGTGAGGAGCCGCCCTCTGCGCATAACGGTTATGTATACTCTCTTTTACGTGGAACTCGACCAAATCGTAGAGCACTCGTTGGTTCAATGACAAAGCAATTTGATGATGAAAGATCTACGCTAAGCTTCATGCTGTATTTAGCTGATAATTTAGCCTACTTTCCATATGCGGTGCAAGACGAGCCGCTCTATTTAATTCACAAGATTGACCTTTTCATCTCGGTTACGGGAACAAATCTTTTGCAAAACTTCCGTGAAGGCTTGAAGCCACGTGTCGGTGAGGAGAGTAAGGAAAAGAACTCGAATCCCCTTGAAGATGAAGACGATAATGAGGATTTAGATGAAATTATCGAAAGACTGCCAGACAACACAACCGAAATAATGCAATGCATAACGTCAGCTCAGGGCTGTATGCTTCTCTTAATTTTGAAGCAGCATTTAAAGGACATGTATGGCATCAATGATGCGTAAGTATTTTAATATTCAATTATGAATGGATTTTTTAATTGAATTAAATAATTTAGAAAAATCGCACAATACTCACCGTCAGAAGCTTCGAAAGTCTACGACAAAGCAATGCAGCGTCGCAACATTCAGCCATTTAATCCAAAGGCAACAATAGCACTTCTCAAAGAAGATCCCAAAGGTGGAATTCAATTAAGTGATTCAGAAAAACGGGTTTTAGTTGAAAGATATTTAGAGGTGAGAAAACTTGCTAATTAAATTATTTTGTTTATTTTATAAATTTATATATTTTCAACAGTTTAAGCAACTTATGATTAAATTGGACCCCGATGAAGAGGCTGACGACGATGAGGAGGACAAGCCGAAGGCTCAAAAACAAATTCTTATGCCTCCAACTCCAAATTCAGGCAATTCCAGCTATCTGCCCATTAATGATGGAGCCGTAAATAATATTCATATGAATAACGTACAAATTAATCTAACGCGCATTAACCTTCCGCCTGAATATCAAAATTTCGTGAGTTTTGAATAATCAAATTTTTTAATTCATTAATTGACTCTAACTTAAATATTTTACAGGAGAAATCAATTAATGTGAATTCCATTCCTAAACCAACTCAACAGCAACAACAAAAGCCTTCAAAGCCTAAATCAACGCCAGCAAAGAAAAGCTCATCGAAAAAGAAGAAACGAAAATTGTCGAGTTCTGAAGAGGACGAAGAGAGTAGCTTAGACGATGATGATTATTAAATCGAACGTCTGCTGATGTGTCACATGCACACACACACAAAAAATTAATTGTGGCACACAATGTAAAATTTTCCTTTTTTTGTTGCAAAAGAATTTTCTTTTAAAAAACGTCTCAAAGATGATAAAAAAAATAAGCATTATATATTATGAGATGGTGAAACGATTTGATATTAAAAAATTGCAAAAGAATAATTAATGATAATGAAATTTTGTATTTGAAGAAAAAAATGCTGTGTATAAAGAGAGAATTTTAGTAAATATTTCGGATAGTAACAAAAAAAATTTCGATGAAAAATGCAGCAAAAATATTTTTCGGTGGATCTTTCTCTATTTATTTGTTTAATTAAATAGAGAACTCTCACGTGCAGTGATGATGTAAATATTAAAGAATTAAAAAAACAACATAATTAAATTTAGCTGATTAGTGAATTAGGAAGTTTCTGTGTAATTTTTCTGTGCTGCAAGAGCGATTATTATATACGAAAGAAAAGATCGCTGCGTTTAAATTGAATGTTGTAAAATTTAATTAGATAACCTTTAAGCTAATTTAACTGCGCGAAATTATTTCAACATCATCATTTTAAAATGAATATCTCTAGCTTAAATTACACACATACACACATTTTTATCATTAATGAAAGAGGAAAAATATTTTAAAAAAAATCATCTCCAGTGTGTGAACATTAAATCTGTAAAGAACTATTTTACACGTATGTCACTTTATTCATTTTCTCTTGTCGAAAAAAAATTATTCTACTTATGTGAGAAGAGAAATGATTTATTTTGTAATTTAACTCATTTTTTGCGATTTAGTTGAAAAAAAAGGAAAATTAAAAAAACTGAAGATTATGTATTAAAACAAATGCGAGAGAAAAATAAACAATTTACAAGAAAAAAAATCATCGATACTTTGATTTTAATGTCCATTAATTTTAATTTATTTAATTTCAGTTCATTTTAACCACAAATAACAATTTATAAGAATTAAAACATTTCTGTCACAAATTAACACTCCATTTAGCAATTCCAATGTCCTCATTCAAATGCAATTATGCAGATTATAAAAGTTTTCATCCGTAATTAATTTCATTACGTGCGATGCAGAAAAAAATCTCCGACTGTTCACTAAGTGTAAAAGTTTATCTAACCACGAGCCGTTCAAGCGGAAAGCAGAATAATATCGATGATATAATGCGCAAACTTTATAAAACTCAAATAAAATTCGCATTAAAAATTATCTTAAGAGAGTTTTTGAAAGTTAAAAAGGCGCCCCATCGAGGAGCGCGCGGAAGGGATGGAAATTTATGATTATTTCTCTGAATCGGCAACATTTTCACGCTAGAAAATCGTAAAACAACACTTCTTAAAATAAATAGCGAGTAACGACTGTGAAATCGGGTCGAGATGGGAAGAGAAATTGAGACATAAATCGAAAGTATCTTCAATTAATTTCGGGGGATGTTTAAATGTTGAGTAACAGCCTGATATGACTTGAATTTGTTGAATTTTTAGCGATTTACGTGAAGTGAAATTTTTCCCATCAAAATATTTTCGTCTCCCTCAAACGTTCAACTTTGCGCGGATTTTTTGTCTCGCTCACAAACCAAATGGGCGGAGCTTCATCCAATGCACTTCTAATGGCCGTTTCGAAGTGAATTTTCCTCGATTTTTCTCACATTTCTATGAGCACTTCGAGCACGGCATTAGGCTTACATCGCTTACCCCACCACCCCGCTTATAAGCGCATTCCAAAATGGTTAAATTCCTTCGCTACATTGTATCATCACCCCTCGGTTTGTTATATTCACAGAATTGCTGGCGAAATAAAAAGACCCATTCACACTTATTGAAATTACGGGTGGAAATTACTTGATTGGATAAAATTTTCATTTTAATGCGGAACCTCGAAGTCGACGGACGGAAGAGAATTTCCTCAAATATACAAACATAAAAGACTTTTGTGGTATAATTTTATGGTCATTATAATTTGCGTCGTTCGGTCGAATGGATATGATGTGAAGAAGTGACTAAACATGGAACAACTGCATTTTTTTGTGACAAAATCTTTCGAATACTCAAACACGACAAATCGAGTGCTTGAAATAATTAAAATGACATCAAAGTTTGACGATGAAAATTTGGATAAAAGTGATGAAAAGTTCATTAGCGATGAAGTTAACAGCATGGACGAGGACGAGAGTGTGGATATTGAAATTACCGATAATAATGACGTAAAGAGTGAAATTTGTGATAAAAGTAGTGATAGAACCGCGATAGGGTCATCGGACAGTCCACTTCCGTTAATTAAGAAATTCCGCGATGGAAGCAAACATGTGACAAAAAATTGGCTCATTTCGGATAGTCCAAAGAAAAAGGACTCGCCACCGCCACGATTAGAAAATCAAGAAAATGCAGCAATTAATTTAATTCGCGTTGAAGATTTGGTGGCCAAAAAGCCTTCAATCGTTCGCGCGAAACCAGTTAATGAACTTTTAAAACAAATTAGAGAAATTAATAATCAATCGCCTTTGAATGAGAATCTAAAAGTTGAGATTGAGGATTTAAAAACGGCAGGTAAATTTTCCCACTCCAAGAAGACGGAAATTAATTAAGTTTAATTAAAAAAATAAACACCCCGAGATTGAAAAAAAAGGATTTAATTCGCTCGAAGACTTCCTACTCTCTAACCCTTTTTATGTGAGCGTAAAATGTTGTTTCATTCGCTAATTAATTAAGTAAATACATTTCATGAAGTAATTCCAACAAAATTTATGTTTGCGATTTAATTTAATTACACTGAAGATTTCGCTTCGTTTAGATTTTCTCGCGCAGAGTCTTTGATGGATTAAAATTTTGTTCTGTTAACGACTTAATTGCCATGGATGGCACTAATTAATTAATTAGTTAAGTACAGTTTGTTTATTGGGAGTTTACATTTGTGAGATTTAAAATTGTGAAATTTTATTGGGATATTAATCAAAAAATTTTAACACACTTTTAAAATAATTAAAAATCTATAAAGTAATAAAATTACAATTTTTATACTAATTTTTTTTAATTCGTCCAAATCTTAAATTCGCTAAAAACTTTTTTGAAATTTTCAACCAGTCACCAACACCAAATTCATTCGCTATAAAAAATTTTTAATTTCATTAACAATTCATGAAAATGCGATAAATTTTAATTTCAGTCATTTGTGAGTAAATGAAAATTTTGTCTGTGCTCGTGAATGCCGCAAACAAACAGAAGCTACAAATTTTCAATTGTTGCAGTTTGGGATTTGAAAATTCGTTGAAATGAGGATTCAAGAGGGTTGTGTGACACGACGTGAGGGTGAAAAATATATAAAATTTAAATCAAAATTAATGACTGGCAAAAATGTCTTAATAGAGTGACACAAAGCCACCTAATGTGGTTGTGAAGAAATTTTTAAGGCAAGGGATGGACGCTCATGATTTCTTAATAAAATTAAAATTTACATTAAATTATTTTTCCCACTATAAAAGTGTCTCACCTTCAAATCCTAAAGGCTCAATGCCCTTGAATTATTAAAAAAAGAAGCAAAATTTCTTCATGATATAAAAGTCACGTATAGGAAAATCGATAAAAATTCCTAGAGAATAAGAATGAATTCATGAGATGAGAATTCGCATTTCTTACATCATTCATCATCTTCATCTCTGATAATTTTTTGATTTTCCATGCTCGTGATTATTAATCCTGATCGCTCTCTTAAGTATAATTTGATTACTGACGTAAATTGAAATTAATGGATGATGAATCTTGTTACAGACAAACTTGAATCTCATCGAAATGAGGTTGAATTAGTGGATGCTAAAGATGACAATACACAGTCGAGTGACACCAACGTGCTTATGCTAAAATCTCCATCGTCGCCGAATATGCTAATGAATGGAAATTGTAACAGCAATAAGCAGCGAAGATCTCGAACTAATTTTACGTTGGAGCAGCTGAATGAGTTGGAAAAACTCTTTGATGAGACTCATTATCCAGATGCGTTCCTAAGGTATTGAGATTTTGTCATTAATGATTTTAATTGATTTTTGATTTAATTAATAGAGAAGAATTAAGTCAAAGGTTGAACTTGAGTGAGGCGCGTGTGCAGGTAATTTTAAAAACATTTGATTTAAAAATGCATTTAAAAATCTTCTTTTAAAGTGATTTAAAATATTAAAATATAAATGTTTCAAAAAATTCAAATTTAACAGGTTCGAATCCTAAAATTAAATTAAATCAAGTTGCGTTTAGGTATAAATTTTTTGCTCAAATTTCAATTCTAAGTACGAAACACAAAAAAATAATTAATTTAATTAAAATCAATTCTGATAATCATCAACACCCTACTAAAACAACCACTGCATGTATTTTTCATCCCTATTTTGAGAAAAACAACAACTTACAAATTAAGACCGTGCTCCAGCAAAATTTTTCTTGCAGCGTCATTTCAGCTCTTAATGCGAATTAAAGCGTAAATTAATTAATCGCTCGTTTGTTGCTGCTCATTAACGTTTCGAATGCGTAGATGCTTCTCGAGTTGCGTATTAATTTGCTTTGTAATTGTCTGTTAATCAGAATTTATGGCGACTACTGTGCGCACATACGATAACTGAATGACTTTAGCAGACAAAGAGCATCGAGTACGGTTGAAGAGTAAATTTACAAGTATGGACATTCATAAACGCAATTTAAACCATAAATTATCGAATTAGATGTTGGACGAGAAAACCACTTTTCGGAGAGTAAATGGACGTTTTGCAAAAGAAGCTCGATGGCCATAAATTTTCTTTAATTTTCCTCTCGGAGAGAATTTTCCTCTTGACTTTTTTGGCCCTTTCGACTTCACTTGACTCTAGTTTTCTTGCCAATACAATCGAGCTCTCTCTCTCTCGACCCCATAAATCTTCTGTCCATGTTTCGTTCCTCGTCGTCTCGTGCAAAGTGAGGTTGAAGTTATTTTTTTAAACATCTTCCATTCTACATTTTATAGTACTCACGATGATGCATGATTGCCATGGAGAATATGCTCGCTCGAGCCAAGTGTTAATAAGATGTTGGAGCTGCTCAATTATGCGCATAATTTTTTTGTGCACTTTTATGATAAAAAATAATTTAAATCATTAGAAAAATCTAAAAAAATGAAAATATTCAAATCAAAAAGATTTTATAATTTTAAGGATTCGAACCAACTTTTTAACAAATCAAATATTTTATTTTAATTTTGACAAAAAAAATTTTAATAATTTAATTACTAATTTTGATTCATTATAATTTTTTTTTCATATTTTTCATGCTTCATCTCAAAGGTTTGGTTTCAGGTAAATAATTAATGATCAAATTAAATTCATATCCAAAGACATTTCTCCACCTCATTTTAACTTTTACAATTTTTCTCTGGCAGAATCGCCGCGCGAAATGTAGAAAGCACGAGAATCAACTTCATAAAGGTAAGAAGGAAGGAAAAGTTTTCAATCTGAATGCGAAAATTTATTGCATGAATTTTTTTAATCTTCTTCCTCTCACCGTGAGATTTATTATAATTTTTCGTCTTAATGGGCAAAATGTGGTAGCCATGGGAATTTCAACGTATTTTCTTGAGCGCCATAAAAATAATTTTTTTGTTGCAATTTTCTAAGTTGTAACATTTTTTTATTAGCTTTCTCTGCTGTCCTTAATTAAATTAACTGAAGAAATATGTTATGCGATTTACTTCATCCCCTCACTCACTCTGCACATATTTTTTGTAATTTTATTTGATTTTATAATTGAATTTCATCCACAATCTTTCACTCGACGGCATACCGCCCTCTTCTTCTTTTTTTATCATGTTTATGTTTGTACGAATGTGAAGAACATTCGAAATCAAATATTTATTAAATTATACATGTAACAGTCAAAAGGCATTCACAGCACTCGCACTCGACGATGATATTCAATGGTGCAAATCATAAATCTCGCTCTCACTCAAAAAATTTCCATATTGCCAATAACTTTTTTTTCCGGGTCATGGAAACGAAATTTTTAGCATGCATAAAATTTCATTCGATTATGCTCAATTTGTAGATGATCCATTTAGATTTTATTTGCGCCATTTTGGAAAATGATGCTCCCTCCCTTCACTTCACTTTACATAGTGGGGAGAAAACCGAAAGATAGCGCACGAATGGAAACGTGAACTGAGTTTGCAAATTAAAATTTTGTAATTTTTGTAGTCAACAAAATTTATTTTTCTAAAACCACATTTTGTAGTTTATAAAATCTTATATTTGTGCACGTCTCAAGTGACTCAAATGAGCGTAATTTAAAGCAAATAAAAATAAGGAATCGAACCTTGAATTTTAATTTTTATTAATTAAATTTTCTAGTTTTTATTAATTCAAAAATTTAAATTTTAAACTTCCAACTCTTGTTTAAAAATCTCAATAGTTGATTCTTTTGTAAAATCTCATTCGGTTGCGTATGCAAACACGGGAACGAAAATCCTCATGGGAGCCATTATGCAATCATGTTATACACAGCTCTCGACTTTTACGACAGCATCGTGATATTAATAGCACCTTTTCATATCTATCTCAGAAAAATATTGCCGATCCCACATCATCATCCATCTTCTCGACATGCTTTTAAATTTGATTATCAGCTCGACATGATTTGGATCGAGATCTCGAGTGATGTGATGGTGAAAAAGTAGTGAGGAAGAAAATTTTCACCACATTTGTTTGAATTTTCAATAAAGAGCTGTGCAAACTCATGTCCTTCGATGTAAATTTCCGAAAATTTTAAATAAATTACGCAAATATTTAATTTAATTAGCAGTTCGAAATGACATCAACAATTGTAATCACTTAATTAAATTAACTTTAAGCATTTTCTTATTCACCCTCGAAATTTTTCAGAATTGATACAATGTTTATTTGAGGGTTGATTCATGCAATTGAATTTGAGTGTAAAGTGCAATAAAAAATACACTAACCAGCACGTGCTTTTAGGGTGGTAAATTATTTTTTAAGAATAATAATTTTGAAATTAAAAAAACGTTGAAATTTGCATTTAATAAAATTTTAAGAAATAAAATCAAATGAATTTAAAATTGCCGTTAAAAATTATGCAATTCAACCCCTAAAAAAATATCCAAAAACATATTTTAATAATTTCATTTTCGACTTCATCAAAAACACGATGAATATTTTAAATCAACTAGAAAAAAAATCAACCATAAAAAAAAGAGTTTCCTTAAGCATCCACCCCAATTTTTCTATCTCGGTCTAAATAAACAAATTCGATTACTTTGTTTCAATCGAAACGAGAAGAGCGCTGGTGAGGGATCAGAGGGAGGGTGACAGATTTATTTATTGCATCATTGGATGGAAAAGTGTGAGGGGTTAAACGAGCAAATCCATAACACTTTATTATTTTCCATGTTCGCTTTTTATTTTGCCAGTTAATGTTTATCTAATCAATTAGGAGATTGTAAATCAGTTAAATCCTTCGCTAAACGCTTTTTTCTCTCCCTCCGTTCCACTTAATTTAGCTTCTCGAGACATCTATTTAATGTAATTGATGGTAAATGTTCTCATTTCAATTTATTTTATTTTATAGGGATTTTAATAACGAATCACAATAACGTTGGCACGCCGATATCGACATCACTTGAACCGTGTCGAGTGGCTCCGTATGTCAATGTGCCATCGTCTATGAGAAATGCACCAACCACCACAGCTTCATTGACATCAAGCTCCAGTATCACGGCAACGACTTTTGCAACGGCTGCTGCTTCCTTTTCTGCATTCGATCATACACTCATAACGGCAGCTCATCAAGTAATTTATAATATTTTTATATTTATGAAAATTTCTAATTTTTTTATATATCATTTTAGTACGCAGCGGCTGCAGCTATAACTCTCGATCGAAGTCTCTTTTCCTTGCCTCAATATCCGCTGAATCTTGCTTTTGCTGCTCATAACAAAAATTCAAGCATCGCCGATCTCAGATTGAAAGCGAAAAGTTATGTCGAGGCATTGGGATTAGAAAATCGTGTGTGAATAAATTTTTTTCATTAATTTTTTTGGATAACTTTAAATATTAAGAGTTTTTAAAATTTAATGTAAAAAAATAATTATGAAAAAAGAATGAAAATTAATAAAAAGGTTAAATGCTCAAAAATTTCATTTAATAAAATAAAATTTCAAATTTTTGCCGGTGATTTTAAGATTTTTTCATTTTCAGCCCTTTCTGCAAAATTTGTGCAATTTTTTAGCGCAGCAACAACCACATGTGAAATTGGGTTTCGATAATTTTATTGTTTACATCTTAAAAAAGAATCATCTCGAGATTTTAATCGAAAAATGTCTCTTTACGACGATGTGGATACAACTCAAAAGCTGGAAAATTGGAGTTCGGGTATTAATAAGCTTTTGCCGCAACCTAACTTAGCGAAAATTCATCAACAACAGAAGAAATCAAATGTAATTTTTTTTCAAATTTTAATTTATTAAATTTTAATATTTTAATGAACTTTTTTAGCTTTTAACGCCAATCTTAAGTGTCAAACCTAAACCAATACTTGAACACAAAATCAATCAATTGATCAGACCCAAAATCATACACAACCAGCCAATCATTCCGAGTGCACCAGAATCAAACGAATGGGATGAATTTTTATCGATCCAAGATGAATACAATCCAGCAGTGCCGAACGAATATGAAAAAATAATCAAAGAACGACGCGAAAAGAGCAAATCAGATGAACGTAAACGTCATCGATCGCCATCACCGAAAAAGTCTGGTTTTAGTCGTGTCCGGCACTCTTCTGAAGAGGAAGACAATTTTAAGCCTTCAATTGGAAGCAGTCGAATTGGCGCATCCATTGCACCGCCAAAGTCATTACAGGTTGAGAGTTCACCAGTTATTGACTTGCCGAATATCGCACCCAATTATGGAAGTGCTGTCGCAGCTAAAATTATGGCAAAGTATGGCTTCAAAGATGGTCAGGGTCTTGGTAAGCAGGAGCAAGGAATAAGTACAGCATTGGTTGTTGAAAAAACATCAAAAAGAGGCGGTCGAATTATAAATGAAAAAGAATTGCAGCCAGTTCAAGTTCCGCAACCAACACCACAGCCTCAACCGCAGCAAGTCGATGATGATTCGAGTGAATTGAGCATAACTGAAATGATGAAAAATCCATCAAAAGTAATTCTCCTCCGAAATATGGTTGGACCGGGCGAAGTTGACGATGAGCTTGAGCCTGAAGTTAAGGAAGAATGTACAACAAAGTATGGAGACGTAAATAGCGTTCATATTGTTGAGATGCAAAATCGAATACCCGAAGAGACAGTTCGCATATTTGTCGAGTTTAAGAGAATTGAGCACGCCATTAAAGCCCTCGTCGATTTAAATGGAAGATTCTTTGGGGGTCGACAAGTGCGATGTAAATTTTATGATATCGAAAATTATGACAATTTCATCTTTGATGTTTAAAAAAGGCGAGTTTTGGCTAATAATAAATAGACATCTTTTAATAATTTAATTCGAAATGTTTTTTCGACATATGTTGAAAATATTCGTGGAATATATATGTGTGAATTAGTATTGCACATAATTGCAGGTAGTTAAGCTTTGTCTAAAAAGCGATCACAAGCGTGTGTATGAGATTCATACAGGAAATTAACATTTAACAATTTTTTTTAAATAGAAATTGCAAAAAAAGAGATATAACGCAACTTATATCCACTCGTTTTGAGATCAGTTGTTGTCATTTACCGATGAACGTGTGCTCTCGTAAATGGAATCGGCATCGGGCGAGTTGTGGTCACTAGCGAACAAAACAGTGCCGTCAAAGTTCTTCACTTTAATTATTTGAGATTTGCAATAAAAGCATAAGCGAGCGCTCATTAAATGTTGAATAATGCAGCAGTGGCAGGACTGATGGAGACATGGTTCGAAAATTACGTCTAAAAAAAATTTAAAGATAAATTTTTAATTAAATTAAATATAATTTTTTTTACCATTTTGTTGAGCATAGCAAATTGTACAGAGAGCATCTTCAGACACCACAGTCGTCTCACTAAGCAATGATTGTCGCTTTTGAAGGACTTCAATGAGCTTTTTAACTTTTTCAACCTCATCACTCGTCACGTGGGTTAAAACTGAAAAAAAGATTAAATTTAAAATAAAATAATATAAATTAATTCAAACTCACAATCGGTGAGCTTAAACTTTAAGATTGGCGGATCATTTTTCATCGCTCTCTCGTTCAACAGTCGATGTGATGGCGCTCTTCTTATTTCATTTGTAAGTGGATCTACAAATCGATTAAGTCTCGGATCGAAATTTCCTCGCGGCTGATCGGATGGCCTTCGCACGGCCGATTTAATTTCGCCGAGAGTAAATTCTAAGCACGCAAATTGAAATGAATTGTCGGTGAGAATGTAACGTGATACTTTTGGTAGTTTCGAAGAAGATTCAAATTCCATCTCATCAGCCATTAGACCAAGAAGAACACCCAACGATGATGTGAGGATTGCAAAATGAGTAACACCAATTAAATCGGGCAAACAGAGATCGATGACAAATTGAAAGCATGAGGGAGGAACTGTTAATCTCGATAGCACTTGAATAACGAGTTGTGACACTCTTCCGAGTAAATTGTCGCTGTTTGGTCGTGAAGAGTCTTTAAAAATTTCCGGAGCAATTTTAACAATCATTTCTAGAGCTCGCATTAAGCTCACAGTCAAGTCAAAGCACATTGAGCATATTTTAAGCTGGCGTTGATCGGGTGGCGGTGAATTGTTATCGCGCTGTAAAACATTTTCAATATCCTGAAGGATGTGGATAAACTCTGAAAATGCCCAATTGAGTTGTGTGAGTAATGAGTTGAGAAATCCGCTGCTATAAGTCTCATCATCAATTAAAACTTGTTTAATTAGCAATTGAAAGTGACGACTCGGCACGGGTGGTGCGATTAGATGTAAAAGTCCAGTATGAGAACTATTTTTTTGTCTGCCTCTCGCAAGCGGTACAGTCATGACTTTTTGTGAGCTATCTTGAAAAATGCAAGGCTGTCGAGGATCGTGATAAGCAAAAGCATTTTTGTCACCCAGCCAAAAGCGCAACATGATCCAATTACTCTGACCCCATGCACGATTTTCATATTTTCGAAGCAGTGCACGAATGAGCAACAATTGAGATTCTTCCGAGCAGTTTTCCAACGCCTTGATACCTGCTTCGTGACATGTCAATGTTCCTAGAGCTTGAATTAATGCATCCTTGCATGAAGCGACAACGACACGCGAGTCGGCTAGGTGTAATGACAAAAATTCACCAGACATATCGATTAAATCTTGAATAGGTGATAAATCATGTTGCAAGTGATTGCCCGAGTCATGAAAACTAAAGTCCAAAATTGTATCTAGAAGATATGGCAGTACTGTAATATAATGTTCAGGAACAAATGAGAAGAGGACACCCGTCGCTGAAGCCTCGATAATTGTCTTAAAAACGCATCCAGTCAACCAGCAAAGTAAATTTCTTCTCTGAGTGCCAAGTGCCACCGAACGATACCAGGCCTGCTTGCGTGCTAATTCAATTGAACGTTTCTAAAAATGAATTTAATTAGTGTGAGATTAATTAATCAAAATTTCACTTACAGCGAAAATATTTTTTCTCTCGCAAAAACGCTCGGCTAATTCTCTGAGCACTTCATCGTGTGCCGAACTAAAGCCCTCAACGGAATTTTTATATTCTTCCAAGTTTTTTGACACCTCATCGCGGCAGTTTTTTGTTTCCAATAAAATGTTGGACAAGTGAGAAATGTTATCACGAAGGTCTGCAATCATAACGACATATTTATACGCGACACTGTGAAAGAACATGATGGAGCAGTCAATTATTTCGCAAATAGACTTATGATTGTCGACGTTGCCGGGGGAAATTAGCGGGTCAACTGAATGCTCGTTTAACACATTTTGAACGAATGTCATGCTGGCAGCGTCACTGTTATTATTTCGTGCAAGAAACATTGTTGAATAAATGTCACGAAGAAAATTGCTGGGTGGATCGGTTTGTTGTTGAGGAAGTTCCTCATGACTCACTCCTAGTGCTTCTGCGAGGTCATTTTTAAAAACCCGACAAAGATGTGAAAGCACACCACCGACTCGATCGATTGAACCGTAGGTGTATGAGTTATCATAAAAATAACGGTGATTGACCACTAAAAACTCTTTCGTTGGTTCTTCTTCTTCATACAATTGCTTAGCAACATCGAGCAGTAAGCAGAGCAGCGAAAGTCCAATTGCCGGTTGGGTAGATGTATTGAACGAGATCTTTAAAAGTTTAAATAATTAATATCATAATTATTCAAAATAATTTTTTTACCGTCAAATTGTCCAATGTAAAACTTCTAAATCGACTCATGAAAATTTTACGACTAGACGGTGTGTCCTCACTTCCATCGTAATTATTAAGTAAGGTCAGTATGAATTTCTTTTGAAGCGAATATAGAATCGATGTGTATGACTTGAGCTTCTCACATGCACTCAAATAAACTTCTTTATCGCCACCGAGTCCTTCCGTCCATATTATGTTGTCATTTAGAAGCACTTCTAGTGTCGATTCATCAGGTGGTTTGATGTAGAGAAAGAGCGGCAAACAATTTTTGCGAAAAAACTTCTTTTCCAAAAAGTACTTTCGTGTCTGTGTGTGATTGCACAGGCATGTAAGAATAACAATTATTTTTCTTTGGCTTTCGTACTCAAGGTCGATCGGCGTTTCCTTGAACGTGCTTGAAAGATATGACAGTAACCTTTTGAGGAAAACTTTAATCTCAAAATCCTCCATGTGCGTCCAGAGGAGGGTCAGGAATGCTTCGAGTGTACTGCCCACCTCACCAGGCTGAATTAATGAGCTACTTGTTGATTTGAGAACACACAAACTCTTGATAATGTTAACAATTTTACCCTCAACCACGTACGAATTAATTAGCATTGGAATCATTCGTTCAACTATCACTGACGATATGAGCATGTAGAATGTATCTGGTGAGATATCAGTGGGCGATTTTGGCACGGCACTGATATCTTTTTGCTTTGAACTGCAATTTTATTCATTATTATTTCTAATTATTCTAATTATTCCTAATTATTTTTTTAATTTTTTTTTTGATAATTAGATAATTAGATAATTAGGATAATTAGTTGAAGTTGTCGCGCAGCGACAACCCTTTTCCTAATTATCCTAATTATGCTAATTATAACTTTTTTACCGCAGCGGAAAAAAAAGTGAAATAGAAAATAGAAATAGATAATAGGATAATAGAAAAGTTTCAACTTCAACTAATTATCTAATTATCTAATTATCTAATTATCAAAAAAAAAAATTAAGAAAATAATTAGGAATAATTAGAATAATTAGGAATAATTAGGATAATTAGAATAATTAGGAAATGGGTTGAAATCGGTTCGTGGACAAACTTGTTCGAGCTACAGCTTATGAGGCGAGCAATGTTTACGAGACATTCGATTAGAATTTCAGCTTGATACAAAAGATGATCGGGTGGCAGTTGAATGGGCTTATAGTGAGCAATTGGATAACGGAATGGTGATCCTCCAAAATTGGCAGTGAGCGAATCGTTAAATGCGAGTGAAACGGCAGGAAATAGCGAGAGTCCATGACCCCTTTCAATGTCTTCGAACGCGACGCCAAGCGAGACGCCGTTGCCTGTTAATAAAAAAAGCTTAATTGGGTCAATTTAAAAAAAACATCATCGCTTACGGAAATATTCAATTATGCCTTTGTCCATGTCAAGACACACCCCGAAAATGTCACCACTTCGCCAAAAAGGTCCATAATTCTTCGTATAGACATGCCACAATCTCTTCTTACTACCATCCAGACCATAACTGTATTTAGTGTCACCGACGCCCGTGTCCTGTGTAAATTGACATTTAGCACTACAGAAACCGATCTGCATAACGCCTTTGCTCTTTAGTTGAACTTCATACATATATTTTCCACCGATAATGCATGCATTCGCCTTCAGTGTTGAAAAAGCTGTTGAACTTGTTATTGACAGTCGATCCTTGGATAGCTTGGCTAAATTTGAGATACTATCGCCGCTATCAGCGTCCCAGACAACTGTTTTAGCGGGTGCAATGACCTCATTTTCTCGGCTTTCCTCGATTTTCTCTTGAAAATTTTGCAATTTTTCATCGAGATATTTATTTACTGTATCGAGGCAACTGACGAAGTCATTCGTTTGATCTTTATTGAAATTGACACTAAATATTTGGGTGAGAATGCGATGGTAGTCCATGACTTGACTCTAATTTAGAATTACTGAATTACACTCATTTTTTAGTGAAAATTTTTTTGTCAACAGTTTTTGCCAGGGTTGCTTAAAGTTTTTGTTAAGGGGAAATGTGAGTTCTACACCTCGTTTGAATTTTAAAAATCCGTTATGAAAAATTGTAAAAAAATTGTTGCGGGTGAATTATTTTAAAATTTTCCTTAGAAATTGAATCACTATTAAAAAAATTCATGATTAAATTGAATAAAAATGATTTTTTTTGACAATCATTTCAACAAAAGATTTTTTAAACTTAACGGTTCTTTTATTAAGGTTAAAACAATTAAATTTAATGAATTTTTTATTGAAATTTTTATGAAAGAATAAGTTAAAGGTAATATCATCAATTTTTTATTCTTCCATATTTTAATAAAAAATCCATAAGAAATAAATTTTACAATTCGATTGCTCACAGATTATGAAAAAAGTTTTAAATACATTTGGCATGCAATTAAAAACTAAACTGAAACCCGCTAAAAATCAGTCAACATTAGAATGAGAAAATAATTTAAAGCAGCTGTTCTCGATATTTTTTCTAGCTTCCTCAAAGGCACAAGATGATACATAAAATTTTACTATTTTTAAATAGCGTGGGAGTTTTTCTCTCTCAAAGATGTTCATCGTTGGGCTTACACACAAATTTCTACAATTTGACAATGAAAGAATTCAATTTCTTTTTTATTAATGTGCAATATTTTAAATAAAATTATGAAAACCTCATGGATATCCAGCGATTGTAATTCTCCACAGTTTATTGAGACTTAATTATAGTAAGCGAGAAGAAAAAAATTGGCAAACAGCGTTTTACGCGGTTTTAAAGTTCAGTCATTTCCTCGCATCGAGTCAATAAACATCTTGTCGGCGTTTTATTTCTCCGCGCATTCATTTTTTACTTTAAGCTATTCGCATAATAATAAAAGTTTGTTTTTATGTCATAAAGTGAGTGTCATAGTGACAAAAAAGATCAAATTAATCATCAATTAAGCAAAAAAAAATATTTTTTGTGGTGCTCGCGGTTTATATTGAAAATTATTAATTTTTGCACCGCCGCCGCAAAAAAGCCTTTTTATGTCGTTCAATAAATTGAAATTTCTGCATCATTAAGTCAATATGAAAAAATATTTTATCATGCAAAAAAAAGTTCTATCGGTGAATTGTTTTTCTGAGTTTAAAAAAGAGAGTTTAAAATTTTTAAAATATATCACATGCCGTACAGTGAATGAAATGGAACTTTTTTATTTTTAAATCAATGACACGCTGAATGAGAGCAAAATGTATTCATAAATTTTCTCGCACTTTTGGTGGCTGATTGACGGGGTTTGTGTGGAATTCTAAATTTTATTTAACATTTGAGTACAAAAAGTCAAAAATCTTAAATTTAAAATCTTCAAATTTTTATATTGTCTTAAAAAATTAACATTTTTCATGTGACACCTCTTGAATCACTAGCAAATTACTCATGCTTTAAATTTTTCGAATAAATCCCAATATTAATTCCCGTCATCAATGACGACGCTGCAGCAGTGGCGTGGATCAAAAAGATAAAATTTTCATTCATTGAAGCTTGCATGAATTTTAAACTGTAGAATTTCAATAAAAATTTTAAATGAGAAAAACGTTTATGATGAATTTTTGTGCGTCGCGACTTTTTAATTTAAAGAAGAGCGCGAGAGAGCGATTTAAAAAATGAGAAGAAAAATGTTGATCGGTGGGACAAAAGCACAAGAGTATAGTCGAAATCGCGAGCTGATCGAAGAAGCATGAAGGTGGCGGCGGCGGTTGAGTCTAAAAATTAATAATTATCATTCGCTCACCTCTCCGGCAATTAAGAGAAGAAAATATTTAAATTTAGAAAGAATTTTTTCTTCGTAGGCTAAAAAAATCTCCAACCGATCGGCGAAAAAAGATTTTTAGTGTTTTTCAAAGAGCAGAAACATGTGATTGCACAATCGATTATGGAGGAGTTTTTGATGTGTTATGAAGAAAAAAAATTCGTGAATAAAGTGTTGAGTGATTAAAAAGCTTCACTACAAAAAAAGATAAAATGGTATAGAGAAAAAAAGGCGATAAAGTGAGAAAAAAACTTGTGTGCGAAGTAAAAAAAAATATTTTGGATAAGTGTCTAAAAAAGGTAATTTCATGCATATTTTGCGCGAAGTAAAAAATTATCTTCTCTGTTTTTGTTGATGAGTCATTAGCCCCGAAAGATTATTTTTAACTTGTTAAAAGAAGAGTTTTGCCTTCGGAAACATTGAATTGGCATTGAAACTCTTGAGATTTATTTGTGCACGCTAGAGAGAGTGAGAGAGGATGATCGTATAGAAGCAGACATATGAAAGTATTTTTTTTTCTTTATTTTCACGAGTTCGAAATGGCACAAAAAACAGTTTCTTTAAATATAGTGACTTCATTCACAGATTAAGTGCGAGAGAGCGATGGATTTTTTTTCGCTTCTCTCAAGTGGGCAGAACGTCTTTTCTTTCAACTAATCATCAACGTACAGAAATTATATATATGTGTATCAGAATTCTCGTCAAGACTTTAAATGGTAATGAAACGAAAAAAAATCTTTTTATGCGCGCATGAATGGAAAGGAAATAATTTAAGTTTGATCTTTTTAGATATAAATTTATTCAAAAAATATTCATGAGGATAATGTAAATGGTATAATGTTAATAGTAGCGGAATTTTGACAGGTTTTTTAATTTTTCTAAAATCTTAATTTGGCGAAAAAAAATTTTAACGTCTTTTTTATTTTTGAATCTTTTTAAATCGTTGCGTATTTTTTACCCTGTAAAATTTCTCATAAATCCATCAATTTTTATACTCTAACGTAACAAATGCGAAAAAAAAATTCGCAGCACACGGAAACGACCTCTCGATCTATTTACCATCAATAATCATCAAAAAGATAAAATCTAACGGTCCATAATGACTCATACGGAGAAGTCCAAAAATAAATATCGACAATTTGCGGTGTCACAGACATTCCAAGCGCTCTCTCAGCAATAACAATTGATATTCCAAGTTTCTATATATGGAAATGGTACTTTTTGCATATACACACAAGCTATAAAGTCAGCCAACAACATTTACACGTTCATGCGGGCAGAAGAGTGAGAGAGAAGTCAACATTGTGTGTTGTACGATACAGTGCCTGGTCGCTCAATTTTACCTTCTTAAAAAGTCCATAAATGATCGAATATAGAATTTCATAGACTTGTGTCATAATTGCAAGTCAATAATTTTACTATCATATAAATCTTAAAATGGAAATGATCTTGAAAAAGTTTATAAAAACTTGAATGCTTATCATCAAATATGGATTATTAATATTTTCAATTAACAATTTCATTGCAACTGTCACGCGTGAATAGTTTAGACGTAAAATTAACTGATTGATTGCAATAAACATTAATTAAGATGTTTTATTTCATGATAAAAATGTGAAAAACTTCGTTGAAGTTCATACCGGCATTTTTTAATATCCCTTTATATTAACTAAAATATTTCGCATTTTTTAGTCTTTTTATGCGGTATTTATTTACTTAAATCGCATTTATGCGATATTTTCCCCGCATTTATTCGCATATTTTTTCTATTGATCGGTCAATTCAATCAAATTCATTTAAATGTTCAATTACATTTAATTGTTGAGCAATAATAAACATCAATTAAGATGTTCATTTATATTCGCATGATGTCATTGTCAAAATATTTACATTCAATTAGTTAAGAAGCAATGCATGCACGAGGGAGAGAGAGAAAGAAAAAGTGATGAGAGTTCAAGACAGTTCGATTGCCATTGTTGCGAAATTGAATGTACATTTTTTAACGTGTATATCACGTACCAAACAAGTATAACCGCAATATTAGCAATGAATATAATTTTTTTCTTCTTAATGCACGAGACAACGATTCGAAATGCCATAAATTATATCCGAATATGGATATTTTGCGTGAATTTGGATCACATTATGGGGCTTAATGTGCGTTTTAAGAAAGTGTACAAAAAAAATTATCTTTTGACACTGAAAATTTTGTAGGCGTCTGGACTTGATCTGCCAAGACGCGACCATGCCAAGGTCTCGCTTGCTTTCATTTACTCATAGACGTCATATTTTATTTTGTAAAGTTCAGTCACAATGTCTCTCTGTGTTTGTAAGTTGTCACACATTTGGCCACTTATTTATAGATTGAAAAATACGATGTGAAGATTTAATTAGTGAAAAAAGCAAAAGAGATTTTATGATGATGCGAATGTGGGAAAACATTCAAGTTAAAAATAGATTTTTCTCAGATGTTTTTAGAAATGAATCGAAGTATTGAAAGTCAAAATCCTTTTTTTCGAACCTTTCTTTAAAAATTATAGCTCTGTCACCTTCACTCACAGTTATCGCCATCAAAATATGTAAAAACCCATTTATTACCACTAATTCAACCTCGATGTGAAATTTTCCACTTGTTTGGCTCTCTTGACATGAGGTTTTCCTCCCTCTTAACCCTTTTCAATCATCGCCAATAATTTTTCTCCCCTCTGCGGGGAATTTTTCATTCAAGTTGAAATAAATTAATTATACCACCAGCAATGCATGTCATGTCGAGATTCTAATGCGTGTGTAAGACAATCAATTAGCTCTTAATGAATTCGATTGATTTGCTTAATTACTGGCATGACAAAAGCTCGCAATTTTTTCTCCTTTAATCGACCATGAAAAGTTTAAATCGGATATTTTTTTAATACTTTCATGGATTTATTTGAGTAATTGACGACGACGTTGAGGATGACAAGGACAAAAATTCCCCTTTAAAGCCACAACAATTTCATTCTTCGATGAAAATAATTTTCCAATTACGATGCGCATCAATGACACGCAAATCAATTAAAATAAATTCTGTCTAGTGGACACTGACCAATTCTGTGATTGCTCAATTGTCTATCAAACTTCTCGCAGCATTGTGCTGGCCATTCAAACGTTATGATGACAAGTTTTTCGGATGAATAGTGAATTATTTAATGCTTCGCATTGTGCATGGTTGATGAGACAGAACACATGAGAATTTTACGCATCGTCTCGCACATTATGTCGATAATGTTTGTTGTGAAAAATTTTATTCGTCCGATATTTTTTTTGCAGATGGAGGTTTCGGACTTGTTTAAATAAATTGCCTGCAAATATTGACAATCGAAAAATTTATGTGGACGATTTTGTGTTGAGAAAAATTACGCTCATGATCACAGGAAAAAAAATATTTTTATGGCCTTCGCCTTCTTACATTTTTTTTTTCGGGATACGCAAAATTTTAAATTCACATTTTAACAACCGTTTAAGATAATTTATAGGCCCATCGAAGTGCCATAAAAGTTGGAGAGAAACAAGCTCAATGACATCCCATAAGCAATAAATACGAAAAAGTGCGATATGAGTCATCGACACACTTACTTACACATTATTTATAGAATTTAGATTGAATATAAAAAAATTTAATATCGATCTCACATGTTGAGCAAATCTGGATCTCTCAAGTCATAAAAAAAGAGAGTAAATCGCTGAACGATTTGAAATTTGAATTTAGAATCAATTATTTATGTTATTTATTGCACAAAATCGGTTTCTGAATGATATCATTTCCGTTTGACTTTTTTTTGTTATTGTACTTTTCCTCTTTTGTGTGTGTCAACTGTCGAGCTCTGATTCCTCGCTAAATACAGTCGTTTATTTTGGAGTCAGAAAATTGAATTTGTTTAATTTGACGTCGCATGAGTGTCATTTTGATGTCGCTCGGTGGAATTAAAAATTGAAGATAGACAACTATGGCAAATATGGGTTATGCAAACACCGCAATTTCTATGCACATTCACTTTTCGCGTGGAGTGTCCGTCAAAAAAGTCAAATCGGTATTGGATCTGGAAAATATTCAGAAATGCTAATTGAATTTTATAGCTCCGCTATATATTAATTTTGATTTTTCCAAAACCGTTTCGCCTAGGCCAAATAAAAAAAAAACCAAAAAGTGATATTTTTTTTGATGAGGGTTGGACACTGAGAAAATATTTTTTAAAAAAAGTTTAGTTTAAAATTACATCAAAATGTGAAAATTTTAGAATAAAAAATTCGCGTGTCCAGTGTTAATACTTTGATTCATGCCTTAAAGCATTTTCGCAACAAAAATTTTAAGCTTCTGACTTTATACGAAATCCATCATATTTTGTTTGAATCACGTTTGTCCTATTTTTCATATTTTTTTTTATTCTACGTGTCTTGTTAAAAAGCCTACGTTCATTTGTTCTTTTCGCAGAAAAAAATGAGATTGGAATGATGAACTCTTTTATTATTTTTTTGTCGACTGTGCCTTTCTCGTTTTTAGTGATTATCTGAGAGAATAAAAATGTTTAAACCTTCGTTAAAGCTTTAATATGCAGATGAGGTAGAAAAGGCGTAGAACTAAAATTTTTTACAGTTAAAAGTTCAAAAATTTAATTTATTTAAAATATCCAAATTTTAGATACTAATCGAAAAATAAATTAAACTCTTTAATTTTTTAAAGAATTCTAAACTTTTAAATCATCACATTTTAATGTAAATTTTTCTCACTGCTCTATTTTTCAAAATTTGTCATTTTTATATTTTTTCTGTACCACCCACAGTCCTCATTCCAAAAACAGATTTTTGTTCCCTTTTTAAAGAACTTTTATGCAAAACAAAAGGAGGACTTATTTTCATACAAAAAGCATCTCGTGCCTATTCTTCTCCTAGAAAATACTCAAGAACTTCTTTATGATTAATTAGCATTTTAAGATTTTCATTTTTCGACTCAATTGTTTCCGCTCTTTCGAGTTTTTGAATGAAATTCGAAATGAATGAAAAGGAAAGAGAGAAAATTGCCGTTTTTATGAAGCTCATTGTAGACATACAAAAAAAATATTATTTCAATTTTCTGAATTCTTAATGTTATTTTTGGAAGTCTCCCAACTCACTAAGTTTAATTTTGATGCCAGCAAGAGCATCCGCAGTGACTCTCACACAATGAAAATGGTGACTGCATCTTATTAAGTCATCGTAATGGCATGAAAGGTGTGTTTGAACTCAAATAAAAGAAGGCACTCTGAGGTTCAAGTGCGAATAGCATTGTAAGTGCACTCAGTGGGGTTTCGCTCATTATTTCTCGATGAGAGTAATCACCATTTGAGGGGTGGAAGACTCTTTTGGTTTTAGATGTAATTAAATTTGATTTAAAAATATTATTCTTGGATTAAATTAAAATTAATCTGAGATCAAAAAATTTAATCCGGGATTAAATCAAAATTTTGATTTTGCTTAAAAAAATCAACTACCAACCCCTTTCTATAAAAATCCTCTCACGTTAATAGCCTCCGACAATTGCTACAATTATTAATCCCACGGTTTTGCATTTACATGAGCACTTTTCCGTTTTAAAATTACATGTCACGCTCGCATTGTTACGAAGAAGAGGCGACATTTATTTGACTTTTAGTCCTTTTATTTTAATGTCAGTGACAACTATTAAAAAAATATAATATTAAATCTGTACAATTGTCACGTCGGGATGATGCAAATACGCGCTGAAGCGAGAGAGAAAATATCATGAATATATAAACGATGGTGCGCATAATTGCTCACGTTGCAACTTAAAATAATTTTTTTCAGGACGTTAAAGGAACGAAATAAAATTATAATTACTATGCTGCACTGCACACAGCACACTTTTGTATGCATAAAGTGCCTGTTGAGACTTTCTTGAGTAAATAAAATAGTGAAAATTCTCGCACTTCAATTTTTGCTCCATAATAACCCTCGTGAGACTTTCACAACGCTTTCTGAACCATAGCGAAGTTTTTTTAGTGAAACAAAATTTGCAACATTCTTCGCCATCATCAACAGCAGTTATGTAAAAAGCTTTTGCACACAAAATCGTAAATCACGACGTCGAAATTGCAAAACATTTTGACATTTTTCAGTTCTCTACTTCAATGTTCTTTTAGCTTCAAAAGTGCCGTCGTAAAAAGAGAGAAAAATTTTCAGTTACTGCCAAAAAAAGGAGCAATGGGAAATCTCAGTTGAGAATTTTATGTAAAAAGTAGTTCGCTCCATAATTTATGCTCGTTATTCTCATCTCGCTCCCTCTCTAAAAAGTGCTTCGTGGGCAATTTGTATGTATTTCAAGTTTAGGTGAATCTCCATAGAACGTTATTTATTATTTATGACAGTCGCAAGCGAAAAAAAATTTGTATCCGGAAGGATTTTTTCCCCACAATCCACGGTCGTTGTTGTGTGTTTTCAAGAGCGAAGAGGAAACACGGTAAAGTTGTTTACTTTTCTCGTTTTTTTACCTTCCTCAAAACTTTTTTTTTTACAAAACATGGCTCGAGGGACTTTGTGCAATTTTTACATAAATTTTGTATTCTAAATCAATATTAGAGGGAGACTTCACGAGAAGGCACTTGGCAATTTGAATAAGGAAATTTTTAAGAGGCGGAAAATGCATAATTTGAAAGCAATTCACATGCAAGACATGCAATGCATTTTTATCGTTATTAAAAGCCATTTTGATGACAACATGAAAATGTCGTTGATGTTTTTATGGGGTAAGCAAGGGAAAATGTCTGTAAATATTTGAATAATGAAATAGGTTAAAAATTTTAATAGTTGTCTTTTTAAGAAAGTTCAAGGGATAAATTTAAAACCAGGATTATGTTTTTTAAAAAATTTAAAAGTTCATGGAAAAATATTTAAAAAAATAGGTTTAAAGGTTTAAAATCTTGTCCACAGACTAAAAAATTTAAAATGTAAAATCAAGAAAAAATTATTAAATCCAATTTAATTTTTTAAATTTCAATTTTTAATTGAAAAAAGCATAAAAATTCCACATTCAGTGAAAAAAGTCCAATCATGCTTCAACTATTCCCTGACCATTAATCCTTTATTTACTCTTTTTCGAATTTGCTTTCATTTTTTCTCTCATATCTGTGCAACTGTGTACCTTTGAGCTTTTATGACATAAACTTTATTGACAATAAAAAGACGAGCTCGCAATAAAAAGCGATTTTGTGAAACGAGCAAAAAATTAATTAAACTGTTAATAGTTTCGATCGAATGGCTCACTAGCATTTTCTAACGAGAATTGTGAAATGGCCAATTTGGAACAATTTGAATTTTCCAATTTCATCGCTTCAATTGTCTCTACTACATTGCGATAGAATGGCATTTAAAGCGTGACCAAGCACAGGAATAGACCGAGAGGAAGATTTTTTGTGCTAAATTCATTATTCAAACGACAAGTTTTTTATTCTCTGCTGTTGTCACTGCCGTCCGATGTCGAGGAAGCGATTGGAAATTTTTTCCTCTCCGCCATGTATTTTAAAATTGAAAAGTCAATTTGCCGCTAGCTTTTCCCATCTCACTCTCTATTGTTGACTGACTATTCGTAATGGTAATCAATAGAACATACACAGCGGATGGATGGAGGACAGAATATCCTTAATTATTCGATAAACTGCAACTATTGATTGCACAAATGTGTACATTGTTAATTGCATGGTGCTCAGTTTTCGTTGATGTTGTGTTGTTTGTAATCACAACTGAAATTCGATATGTTGTATACTGGCTCGCTCACTTAAATGGCTCAAATTAAAGTAATTAAGTGCAATTAGTCCATCGAGGTTAAACTCTCATTTCGGTGATGCTTAATTTACTTTTTTATTGCATTGTAAAATTGCTCATGTTACAGCCATCCGCCAATTTCATGTGTCATTAAAATGGAAAATATGGTAATTGATGGAAATGCTCGTAGACAAATAACTTTCAATTTTCATATCAGACGATGGATTTTTCTTTTGTTGCCTAGTGTGAGGGCGAGGAATGGAATTTTTTGATTGTTAAATTTAAATTTAAATTGAATAAAAGCACTAAAGAATTTAAAATAATTTTTGGATAAAAATTTATCAGATTGCACTAAAAAAATCATAAAATTATGTAAGAAAGCAAAAAAGAAAATTTACCTTCTTGAGGATTCGAACTCAGAATCACAAATTTCAAGGTAATTTTTAAAATTTTCATGGCGAAATAATAGTGTGCTAATCTTCAAATCACGAGCAAAATTAAGTTTGGATGAAATCATAATTTAATTAATTGACACGTTACTTCTTTTCGCATACAAAATTACGCTTAAAATCAATGTTATCTTCCCTTGAAATCCAAGGAACTTTCTTCAATGTCATTCGCGTGTGTTTGACAGCAAACAAGCGAGAGTGAATGAGAGAGAGAGGAAAATTTACGACAAGTGCAAATAATAAAAATAATACTAGACGACTTCATTAGAATTTCTTATGTTTGTCGGCGAAATGTTGAGTCATTTCTCAAGCGAGTATAAGGAAATTATTTGCAAAAAAAAGAAGCTGAAAGTGATGAGCAATTTTTTGAGTGCGATAATAAAATTATTTGCATGTTCACTCGCTGTTTTCCTCGTCATCATCACGAAATACTCACTCGTCAGCTACACTCGCTAATTGAAATTTCAATTAGAATTTCTCACTTAAAATTTTATATTTAAATGAAAAATCTTGTTGATATATAAAAAAAGATATTTTTAAGGGTGTAGAAAGTTGAAAGAGATTTAAACGAGAGGATCACCACGGGAAAGAAAAAAAAAAATAAAAAAAAAAAAAAAAAAAAAAAAAAAAAAAAAAAAAAATTTTTTTTTTTTTTTTTTTTTTAAAAAAAAAAACCAAACCAAAACCCAAACAACCATTTAAACGTCTTAAAATTTTACAACGCTCAGTGATGGCCTTTCAGATAATAAAGAAATAATTTATGAGATCTCAATTCACACTCATTGGCGGTAATATTTTATTGAAACTCAACTTTGAGAGTGAAATGTTGCAGAAGGTCAAAAGATTTAAAATAAAAAAAGTTCATAAAAATTTGTGCTTTCACTATAATGGGTTCGAATCCTAAAATTTAATTAAAAAGTAGGGTGAATGAATATTTGGTGTAATTTTTTAAATTGATATTTTTTTTAATTTGAAAATTCTTTCAGAAAATTTTAATGACATCATGAATGCCAACAATCTCGGTCTGAATCTCTCATTAAATTTTATTGCACTACATTGAAATTTCTTTAACCTCCAAAAATTCCATTCACGAAATTGCAATAAAGAGCAAAAAAAAATGTTTTGTATCAACAGTCAGATCGGACAGATAGATTTCTTGAATAAACCTGCAATATTTCGATATTTTCGAAAATATTATGAGAAAAGTTCAAAAACATTCTATTTTTATCCAGCCATGAGTTTCCTCAAACGAAAGAAAAATCGAAGAAACAAAACTTTTTTCTCTCTCACTGTCGAATACAAAAATAGAATGTATAAAAATTTATTTTTAATATGCTTGTTTCATCATCATAATAATGCGATGATATTACTTTCGTACAAGTGGCCTTGTATGAGTGGAATAAGAACGCGAGAGAGCGCGCGAATAAAATGAGAATTTTCCTCAATACACCGCGACAACTCGAACTAAATGAACAGCGAATTTCTAGTGTCGTTGTTTTTATATCATCAGTGCCGCGCGTGTGTGTGTTTCTTAATTATCCAGAGGGATTTTCCTCTCAATTTATTTTCGCCATCAGGAGACTAAATTTTACACACAGAAGTAATTAATGTTCATTTAAGGAAGAAATAAGGTGAAATTCATTTTAGAGGTGAAAGTGAAAACAATTTTCTCGTTAATTTGTTGCCGCTCGTTATCTCCTTTAATGAATGTGACGTTTACTTAATGCGTAGATGTTTAAGGCATTTTGCGATGTTGTTAAAATGGAAGGTGTAAAAGTTATTAAGACGTGCAAGAAAAATTTAAGAAAATAATTTTATGAAAAAATTGAAGATTCGAATCCTTAAAAATTAATATCGTACATTTTGTGTTTTTCTTTTTAAATTAGAGTAAAAAAAGTTTTTTATTTTTTAAAACTTTTTACCTCCGAAAAAAATGATAATTTTCCCTAAATATTATCGCATCCATCTTAACTTTGAACGCGTAAAAATATTAAGGCCGTTTAGGAGCCATCACAGGTGATACATTAAATTTATTAATATCCAGATGGGACGCAAACTTTTCACTTCTCATAAAAAGGAACTTTTTGGCATTTTTCCTCTGGTGAATTGAGAAATTTCCCGTGATGTTCACCTGTGTGCCTTGTGGCACTTTTGCCAAAAGGCCTCTGCCAAAATTTACGATTAATCAAAAGTGACGTAATCAGAAGAAGACGAAAAAGCTAAACGGCGACCCTACTCTTGGTGGATGGATAAATTTTTGCCTTCACGTCGTCGTCCATGAAGTGAAAATAACGTCGCATTTTGATTAATATGCTTTTTTAAGAAGCACACACCAAAATCCGTGAATATTTAAAATGACACTTTCTCACTTACTCTGTCTCATGAGCGGCAAGCCATATTGAAAGAATGAGAACATTTTTCATATCAGACCTCGCAGGCTTTTTAGCAGATCATTAAAAATTAAATGTCAAGATTAGAGTTTGTTGTCGCCGACGTTAAAAAAATTTGTGTGAGATACTCAGAGGGAAAATGTGTGTATATTCAGGAAAAGAGCGTTTTAATGTTTATAAAACGTTTTTATCTTCGCATAAATTTTTCATTCCTTTACTCCTTTTTTGAAGAGGGGCAGAAGGGTGTTTATTGAAGTAAAGTGTTGGATTGAAAATGAGGTTAAAAAAATCAAGCATACGTATAAGTTTTTTTAAATGTAGGATTCGAACCTTTGTTTATTTTTAAATATTTAATAATTTATTTTTTATTCTGTCTAATGTCACAAAAATTAAAATTTAATCAATTATTTTCATTGCAAGACATTAAAAAATCTTCCCTGATTTTTCCGCAAGCATAAAGAAAATCATGTTTATGATTATGATTGCTCAGAGGACGTTCGCGACAAACGTTGATGATGAAGGAAAATCTTAAATAAAGAGTTAAGAGGGAGGATTACATTTAACATTAAAGGAAAGGGCGAATTAAAATTTTCTCGAAACAAAAATATGCAAAATGACGTTAAAAGATTTTTCATTCGAAGGGAATGTAATCTTTCCATAACTACCTTCATCATCATCTTCATGGAAGTTAAAGAGCATATTTTTTGATGTATTTTTCTTCCTCAATCATTCATCCCCAATTTTTCTCATTTTCAGCGCGTTTAAATGTATTTTGTCGAGGTGTGCGTGTGGGGATAAAACCAGTTAATCAACTGTGAAGAAAGGAATTAGAAGAAAAGCATAGAGGGAATTACCGAGACCATATTATTATATTTGCCTGGCAACCATTAACAGAGAAGAGTGAGTGTGTTGAAAAAAATCATCAGCAATACATAAAAGCGTATAGCAACACAATTGCGGCACGTTTATGAAAATGGGGAAAGATTATTACCGAACCCTCGGCATACAGAAGGGTGCGACAGATGAGGATATCAAAAAAGCATATAGGAAATTAGCATTAAAGTATCATCCCGATAAAAATAAGGCGCCCGGTGCAGAGGATAAGTTTAAAGAGATTGCAGAGGCCTACGAAGTGCTGAGTGATAAGAAGAAACGTGATGTTTATGACAGATATGGTGAAGATGGCTTGAAAGGAAGTGAGTACTTGATTTTTGTAAAGTTTTTCTACTAAGATTTTCTCATCTCGCTTGCTACTTAATTAATATTCACAACTCATCATTCTTCATCTCTTTAGACAGATCCAATGGCACGACAAATAACAACACATCATTCACATATGAATTTCATGGCGACCCGCGAGCAACGTTCGAAGCATTCTTCGGTTCATCAAATCCTTTTAGTTCATTCTTCGATAATGATGATATTTTTAAGCATCACAATAATCTATTTGGGTCGATGGGCGGACTCGATGATGACTTTTTCTCCTCACCATTTGGTCTCGGCAGATCGCCAGGACTTGGAACAGCTTTTAGGTTAGTTTCGAAAATCAAATTATCGAGTTGGGCCAACTGGTGCCAAGTTATCGTGCAACTATTAATTATTAATTTTTTTCTGTGCACTCTTTGTACGTGCCTTTGTAGGTCACACTCATTTAATGTTCACACACCACTCAAAAAGGAAAAAATTCAAGATCCTCCAATTGAACACGATTTGGTGAGTTTTCGTTACTTGAATTATTTTGTGTATAAATCAAAGTGTTGAGCACAGATGTGTCATATTGTGAACTCACTCAAACGATTTTTTTTCTTTTCTCTTTTCAGTATGTGACGTTGGAAGAAATTTATCATGGTTGTGTGAAAAAGATGAAAATATCGAGACGTGTCCTGCAAGCGGATGATACGCCGAAGAAAGAGGACAAGTATGTGAGCATATCGGTAAAGCCGGGATGGAAGAATGGGACGAAGGTAACGTTCCAAAAAGAGGGCGATCAGACAAAAGGAAAAATTCCAGCTGACATTGTCTTCATCATTCGAGACAAGCCACATCCATTGTTTAAAAGAGAGGGCAGCGATCTCAGATACACAGCTCGTCTTACGCTTAAACAGGTGAGTTTGAAAATATAAACGTCTTTTAATGTCACATCAAAAGCTCACGTTTAATGATGGCATGTGTGCGAAATAAAAATTATTATCTATAAAAGGTAATCGTGGGGATTCGATTATGGCGGTACTCACTCCCCTTTTTAACATCATCTCCCGCTGCTATTACGACAATGATGAGCTGATGCTGGCAAACATGTGTTATTTTAATGTCTGCCATTCGCATGTCCTTATTTGATTTATTTCCACAACTGTTCGACATGAATATTTTTTTAACGCAGCACGAGTGAAACTATTTTTTGAAGATAATTGCTCACGCGAATGTGGCGCGAACATAGACGCGAAATTTTTGGAGTGTGTGCAAATAATTAAGTGAATAGATGTTAATTTTTCACTTTTACTCTTTGCTATGAGTTGCAAAAAATTTAATTTAATTTATTTAAGATTAAAAAAGATGAAATTGACAGGAAAAATTTTTATAAAGTAAGGAATCGAACCTTAAATACATTGCAATTTTTAAATTTTTATTTTAATATATTTTTAATCTCCAAGAATTTAGTTTCAACATATTGAATCACATTTTTATTACAAAAATTTTCCATCATTTCTTTATTTCCAGGCCGACTATCTGTTAAGTTTTAACTAGTTCAAATTTTATTCAAAAAATTAATTTTTTAATTTTCCAGTTTAGTAATTAAAGATGGTCAGCCTAGCTATTATTGATTCTTTATAACTTGAACGATCTGCAGATAAACTTTTTTAAACGCCATAAGCAATTGGATAAAATTTCATTAGCAATTTTCCTCCATCGCAATCATCTCACTTCTCTCTCACACATTTTATTATCGTCAGTATGTGAGAGACTCCTTGGCACCATTTATGGTATAGTTTCAATTCCGAAGCGAAGAAATTAAATTTCAATCGATTCTAAAACTGCAATATAACGGAAATAAATTTTTCTTTCAATCTTTCGAGCAATTTTGCACACACTGTTAATTTGTTGAAGTGTTAATGGCTCTTCGATATATCCTCGGGTTGAAGCTGTCAATGGCAGCAGTTTTTAATAATCATCAAATCAATAAAATTAATTGTAAGAAAAATGTTGAACTGGATTTTTTAAGCTCATGTCAAGTGCCGTTGGTGCGTTTGATGGAAATTAATGAGATTAATTAATTTTTTGTTTATGTCAGCCTTGCGGGCATGATCATACGTCACCTCCAGTTTTTTTGCTTGAAAAATTTAAAAGTGCGAAAGTGAATGTCATGATTTATTTTTTTTGCGAATATCAAACGGTCGAAAATTATATGATTAAATAACGCATTAAATCCTCATAAAAATTATGCAACCTTATTTGTTATGACAAGCACTTTCGGACCGAGAAATATAAAAAATATACAACAGCATCATAAAAAATAAAATTAATAGCTTTTGGCGCATAAAATTCATTGTTTCTGTCGTAAATACTGCAAAAATTATAAGTGATGGGATGCAATAAATCATAGCATGAATAATTGGAGGCGCTACACATATACCAATTTTTTTTGCTGAAGTGCTCACCGCAAAATCGTGTTTACCATAAAAGGATCTGGTTTTGTTTTAAGGCTTAATTGGGTCAGACAAGAGAGCTTTCTGATAAATTGCTATTCAAGCATGACCACGATGTGTGTCAGCCGGTAACTTCTTGCAATAATTTTATGATAAATTTTATCATTAAATAAAAGGATTTTAAAGTGTTTAAATTTATTTGAAGAATTTTAAAGTTAAAATCTAAAATCACGAAAAGACACTGAAAAACTTGAAGACTTAATTTTAAATCCCTTTTTGATAGGCTTGCCATATATTTGTATTGAAGTTATTATTTTATCTTATATCGTTTAAACATTTTTCAAAAAATACCTGGTCACCCAATTTTTTTCGAAAACTTGTCAGTTGTCACACAAAAAAGCAAATTTTAAGAAGATTAAAACAAAAAAAATTAAATACAATGAAATGAATTATTTGCAAGAATGCGGAATATGGATTTAATATGATTAATTGTACAATTCAGATTACGTTTAATAATCGCAATGAGGGTTGAGCGGGAGGGAGACGGAAAAATACAATTAATGTATTAATATAATGAAATTAATCATCAGATGCTGCAACATCAGTTTTGTGTTGAGAATAAAAATGAAAATAAAAGAGGAAGCGTGAAATGATGAATCGGATACAATCGGTGCTTGTTTTTAAAATTAATGACGTCGATTAAGCTCGAGAGAAACAAATGTATGCGTCGTGTGTGTGCACTTTAAAATTGTGAATTGAACAAATCCATCAAAAAAATTTATTTCTCTTTCCTGTTTTAGGCTTTATGCGGAGTGATATTTGAGGTACCAACCATGACGGGAGAAAAACTTCGAATTAGTACAAAGCATGAGGTGAGTATTTAAGAGTATCCAGGGGATGAAAACTTGAAATAAAAAAATTAAATACTTTTTTAAAAAAATCATTTCTTAGATCATCAAACCAAACACTGTGAAGAGAATACAAGGCTATGGACTACCAATGGCTCGCGATCCAACGCGCAAGGGCGATCTACTAGTGGCATTTGATATTAAATTCCCAAGCACCTTGACACCTACCGAGAAGGAATTGTTGGGCGATTTGCTACCCGATGCGTAGATGATGGCTTATTGAAAGTCTCCAGCGTAGCGTCTCGAAAGGTTAATAATTTTAAAAATGGAATTGTAAAGGAAGAATGCCGTTCCTTGGTGCCATTAAGAGATTTTTGGACGTTGTTTTGTGTACATATGAAAAAAAATATTGTAATGTGCGTAAATTTTAGTGAAAGCGTAGAGATTGTTGAATCTCATTAACTAAGTCAAGTAAAAATATTAAAAATCTCTTTTAGGAAGGGGAAAATACTCTGGTTGGAATTCACAAAAGTTGGAAAGAATTTTTTGGATATAAATTTTATATTCAATTGAATTTGATTTCTTGAATGTCAATTGTGATTTTAAATCAGAGTGTGTTTGCCCCTTTCATAGTTCTCACTTAACTCACTCTAGCTGTGCGAGCAAAAAAAAATAATGGAAATATGTCAAAAGTGTTACGTGCGTTCAATCGATAATGTAAATGGAATTGTGATGTGGTGAGGAAGGAGGTTGAGAGTTGAGCAAGTCAAATTTTGACAAATGTCGTCATGTTTTTACACTTTTTTATGGAGCATTGCTCGGAATCATAAATAAAAATTGAAACAATGCACACACACACAAAAAACTGCATGTAGCAAAGGCAAAAAGTTGTCGTATATTCAAATTGAATTTACCAGAAGCAGATTCTATTGAATTATCGTTTTGTAGAATAGGTGAAATGGAGAGACTCAGTTGGCATCAGTTGGAACTTTTTCATCCGCAAATAAATCGTACACAAAAAAAAAATAATAATCCAACGCAATGTGAAAGGATACAAAAAAATTGTCTGAGTATCATTTTCATGCAGGAATTGAATGAAAAATATTAATTTATATTTTTTTCTGGTCGGAGGGAGGTTGAAATGTAGTTGAACATAAATTACAGTCTTTTCCCAATTTTTACAAAAATTAATTTTTATTTTATGCCTGGTTAAATAATTTTTTGTTTAATTATTTTTTTCCAAGCGACATTTGTACAAAAATTAAATTCACGAGGGAGAATTTCAACAATAAAATGACAGAAAATATATTAAATGAAATATTTTTCAGTAAAGCCGCCAGCAAAACGAGATATGTGCGAAAATGTATGGAGAGAAAAACTTTTGAATTATTAATTTAATTTTCAACGTTTAATGAACTTCATGAAAATGGAAATTTTATAGTTTTTTAATGCGTCATAATTAATTTATTTTTTCTATATTTTTTTCAGAGAGAATTTAAAACTTTTGAAATATATTTGAAAATTTGCGGGGAGTGAGAGTGAGTGATGGAGATGTGAAGTCATGTATAAAATTATCTATTATTGCCATCTCTCACTCCAAATCCGACAAAAATACTCAATTTATACGAGATATAGAGTTCTCGCAAGAAAGTTTCTGTAAAACTGATGATAAAACTTTTCTTATATAATAAATTTATAATGCAAAAATTTCTCTCACAAGAAAAGTTTTCAATGTGCGATGATTTGAATTTTAAATTTTTATGAATTTGTATTTTTTAAAGTCAAGAATTAAAATTTAAAATTTAAATGTTCGCTCTTTGTTTTTGTTCTTAAATTACCCTCAAGGCTATTTTTCAGGAAATCGAGGAAATTTTCAAGAAATTTTTCATGTCACAAAAATTCAAAATTTAGAGTTGAAAATTTATGTACGTTCAAGAAATAGTTTAAAAAAGTTCTCCAACTAATTTTTATTATTAAATTTTTTTTTCTTCTCAATTCAAAAATTAAGAAATATAAAAATTTATTTTCTAATTTCGATGACAACCAACAGACTTTAACCGGAAAATTGAGTGTAAAAGGGAGAGTATGGACCATAAAAATCGTAATAACAGCACAATTCAAGTTTGATTTTTATTGTCGAATGATTATGATAAACGATTTTATTCCTTTTCACCCTCTGATATTGTTGAAAACCACAAGAAAATTTCGCAATAAAATATTTTCCACCAATTTCAAAATATGTGTTTTCAAGTTGGAGAAAAGAGAAAAAAAGAACTTATTAATAGAAGAAATTGAGGAAATCGAACGGAAATTGCTTCGAATCTCAATTGCTTTTTTGCCTCGATATTCGATAAACAAGAAATATTGATGGAGTTGAGGATGGAAAAATTTCATTTTATTTATATTGAGGAAATTGGAAAATTAAGTATGACTTGAGGAAGGATTTTGGAGTTAAGAGACTTGTGACTTTCAATAGGAACCGAAGATATTTGGTTAGTAAATTGAAAGTATCAAAAAAATTAGAATTTTTTATTTTTTAAAGAATTTTTTACTAGAATTATTAAAGTAAAAACAAGATGGGTCGCAAACGGCGTGCCATTCCAATAGCCCGCGCAAACCAAAACGGGAAGGAAAACGGTTTTTCTTTTTAATAAATTTATCAATTTGAAACTGTAACAATTTATCGTCATATTTAATCGCATCTTTAAGGCAATACCGAGGAGCAATGACATTGAAGCACCCTCTCTCGATATGTCTTCCAATATAATCATGTTGTAGATAATCAGAAGAAAAAGATAAATTTATCACAGCAGGACTGAAAGCACACTGAACATGGAAGAGATACAATTTCACATCAATTTTGTGGGGATGTCTCAAGAATTGCAATTTTTGCCACACATGAATGTGTTATAGGGGAGGGAGAGAGAGAAAAAACTTATTGTTCCATGAAATTTCCCTCAAGGATTAAATTTCATTGTGCTATCACACAACTGTGGACTTAGATCATTCGACTAAAGCTTTAATGCAATTAAAATGTCGGCATAAACACACACAAATATTCTTAAAAAATATTGTCGTATATGAGGATGATAAGGGCATTTTACCAAGTCATTCGCCATCTCCGAAAATAAAAACCTCTCTTAATTCCATCATGATTTGCATATATTTCATAACCGCTTTCATCGTCTCATCATCTCATTGTTGTTACAACGTGAGTTGTTTGCTGATGAAGCATGGACGGCTTCTGCTGTTGAAAGTCGAGGGATGGAAATATTATGAGCTTTGCCATGCGAGAAGCATTTTAAATTTTTTTTTTCACTCTCTCTAAAGCGAAAAACAAACATTTGCATTTCGCCCAGCTCTGATGATGATGATGGAGAGGATAGGAAAAAAAATAAATTTTTTATGTGCATGCTTATGCTCATGTTCATTATCGTGTCTGCTCCCAAATCCTCCCGCCTTAAATTGATGTTTGGACAACAGTGTGTAATGCAATGAGTGTGTGTGGAAATTTATGGGCACATCTTGAAAGTATTTTTCATCGGAAAATAAGAGCTCATAAAATTTCCTCGCCTATGATATTTATGGAAGACACAAGGAGTGGAAGAAAATGCATTACAATGGAAACTTTTCTCTCTTTTTTTCACGAAAAATCAGGATAATGTTTTGCGTGATTTGATTGCAAACTGCTTCTTTATAATGTATCGTGCTTACACTTTTCAGTAGAAAACATAATTTCAAATTTATTGCTTTTAGAAAGTAGCGGAGTGGTCAGAGAATTTTGGAAGTTCGGTGTGGAAATTGCTTAGATCCTTTTAAGATTTTCAGCAATTAAAATTTAATTGATCTAAAAAATTTAAATCCACCCGACTAAAATTTAAATCTAGGATTAAATTTTAATGGGTTAAAATTTTAAACCTATTCAGCCAATTAAAGTTTATATTTGAGCTTTAATTTAATCCACAATTTAAAAACAAACAAACTTGGAAAATTTAGCATCAAAAAATCATATTTCTACTCAGAAAATCCAACCAGGCATTTTCTTTCCCCACCTATATCTTCTTATATCTTACCCATAACATATTATTGTTAGTATCCACTCAATTTCATTTCTTCTCCCTCCTTCACAACACCCAACAATTTTCACGTAGAAAAGAAAAAAATCTTGGACATTTTTTTCTTTCTCTCTTCTTGCATTCATCGTCTCTCGTGTTGATGACGGTAATTCTAGAATAATATCGTGCCATAAAAGTAGTTAAGTACATTGTGTCGGCACTAGACGCTTCTCTCTGTACTGCAAGCTCTAAAAGTGTCATAAATTTCAGCTCTCATTTCTGCCTTGCAATATAATTGTAGATGAAAATCGCCTTTTATGTTTTTGTGGCAAGAGGTCGAAATAATTTATCCAACATCATCATTGAATTGGATGATGTTTAAGCTTCAATTAAATGAAATTGATCTTTTTGATGTTGAAGGCGTTCATTGAAGTGAAATATTCGATGATAAGCGATGCCAATTTTTCTTTTTCTTTTATCACTGCGAGAGACTCGTTTAGAGTCGATGAAAAATGATTTTAGATGACCATGTGGATGATGATAACATGTGTGACATTTTTATTTCTCCAGTTTTCATTAATCCCGTCATTTATCACGGATGCTGTGTAGCACATTCTTGTTACTCATCTCAAAGCCCATTCTTCACCTAAACATAAAATTAAACTTTTTAAAGATTAGAAAGAAACGAAAAAGTTTAATGGTTTGGAAATTTATCAACATGACTGTGCAGTGTGAAAAAGATCAAGGAGTGAAAACTTTTCATATTTTTGAAAAAACAAAAACTAGATTTTTTACGGCTCTTTTTTAAAATATTTTTAATGTAATTTAATTTTTTAAAGATTATATTAATTTAAGTTTCATTTCCATCCCTTGCAATAAAAATCTCTTTAACTGATAACTGAAATTTCTGCAAACACATTCAGTCGGTCTCCAACTGTTCTTGCAATATCAAAAGGACTTTCAAAGTTATTTATTTTCCAACTGAATGGAAATTTATTGGACAGTTATTTAGTTTCCCAAACACACGTGTGAATGTGTGTGCATTAAAATGTCAATCATTTAAAGGATTTCTTTTTCGACAATTGCCTTAGGGCATCCAAAAAAGACCTTCCGAAAAACGATGCTTGAAAAATTTCCTTATAAACGAACGGTAAATGGAAAAGGGCAATAAGTCCTCACATTATAATGTGTGCGCCAAATGAAATGTGAAAATGGTCAAAAAAGAGAGATAAATTCCGGTCGTTGTTTGGGCCAGAAAGGACTTAAAATGTGAAAAATCATTATAAATTATGAAACGATCCTTTTTTCAAGCGTTTAAACATGAAAAATTGCCTTTGTCATGTTCGATACTGGTGTTGTTATTCGACAATGACACATCACAACTTCTCCGTGCTGTACTCGCACAATTTCTTTCGATAGCGACAAACTTTTTTCTTGCTGATTTGAAAATTTATACATGAAAGAGCCAGAAATGAAATTTAGTAGGTAAGAAAAATAAATTTCTTACTTTTTAAATTTTAAAAAACACGTTAAATTTTTAAACTTAAAAAATGCATAAAAATAAAATATAATTTTTAAAATAAAAGGATCAATCACACTTTCACTCGCCTCCAGCAGATTTTTGGGATCAAATGCTCGTTCGACAAATGCATTGGAGTAGAAAATTCAATTTGCCGCCGCATCTCTCGATGATATAGAAATTATTCATGTGATGAGCTTCATATTTTTTGATATTTCACTTCCTGAGCTGTATATAGGAAATTTTGTCGCACAGACTCACCTGCGAGGATTATTTTCTATCACTCAGACACGTCATACACGTTTCGATAATGTCAACAGCACACACGACTGCCTCATAAATGTTGCACAATCAGCCATTTAGCATGTTAAATTATAAATTTGCAATTTGTCAAGCGAAATTGTGCACACGGCGTGGATTGGTGTGGCGTGGACGTGCTTTGCAGGTGCTTCTGACATTTTTAGTGCGCGAAGTAGAAGTTTTCCATGAAAAATGGCTTACATCCATGCCTGTTGTTTCTGAAGTGGGAACGCGATGGTTATTAATCAAGTAATACACAACAATTATTATTGTTTAGTGTAATTGTCGAGTTGAAACGTTTTATGTGCGAATGAATCTGTTGGGAATTTGCTCTAAAATGTCTGATGAATAATTAGTGAGAGCATAACTGCTCAATACGATGCGAGCGACATAATGTTTAACTTTATGAACTTTCAGATGCGTAACTGAGTGATTTTATTTTGAATTTAAAATTTCCGTTGAATATTTTTAAGTTTAAAATTTTTAAAAAAATATTTAACATATTCAAAATGAACATGACTAAAAATTACAAAAACCCAAATAAATTCAATTAATTTTGAATTTTAAAAATCAGTTAAAATTTGAAATTTGAATTTTGACCCTTTGCTTTATTTATTTTAGTCAGGCAATTTACATTCAATATCAAACTGACTCTCATCCATCACTCACCTCACCAAAGTATCGAGATTTCATGCAAATACGAGACAATAAATTTCATTCACTATCATCCGTTGCTCATCTCGACCCTACGCTAATGCCAAATCAATAAAACCAATATCATCGCATAACCAATTTCACTACCATCTGTCAATAAAACACAAAATTTCCATTTTGCGTCCTCTTCAACCCCCACAATTTTTTTAACATGTAAAAACCTGATGGTCCTAAAAGTTCAAAATAATTTTATTACATTTTAGATCAAAAAGGAATCTCACCCTTACAAAAAACATAGTTTGTTGAATACATTATTGTTCACCATGCTATTCAGGTTTGGAATTTTTTTAGTGACATTTTAAACAAGTCCAGAGAGTGAGAAGGATCGTGCATCGAGTGAGATAAGTGAATATTTTGTGGGACACACATAAAAGAGTGAGAGAGGCAGATGAAAAAGAAAATAATCGAGAGATAGCTAGGTGAACAGTGAGGGGAAGGATTAAATTGAAAAAGCCCCACTCACACACACACACAAAAATATAAACTCTGCTTTAAACGATAAAAGGATGTTGTACAGTGTATGCGTATTATGTGAATATAATTTGTTTTTATGTCTCGTTTCGCTTTAAAATCCCAAATATGCTTTTTTTATCGGGAAGGCATTATAAGGGTTTTATGCATGCAAAAAAGAAGAGGCAAAGAAGGTTTACTTTCTTGAGGGATTGATAAGGAAATTATGGAGATATAAGATGAAGTATTAAAACGCAATTTGAAAGTGAATTAAAAAATTTGAAAAAAAAAACATTTCAAATGTATAGAATATTAAATATTTAATTTAAGGATTCGAACCTAATTTTTACTAATTTTATAGCATTTAAATAATTCTATTTTCTAAAATTCATTGAAAGAATTTCCAATAAAAACAATAAATTTTTTAAGACATTTCCCACCCAAATGCTCTTAATTTTAAAAACTCAGCTAAGAGCAGAAATCAATGGATTCTTTTTTTTTTGGGGGAGATGAATCTCTCTTTCTATGTGAGTGCATGCGGGCTAAGGATCAAATACACATCTGCGAGTAAGAAATTTTATGAACTTCAAGGAAGGGAAAGTGTCATTAGATGCTAAATTACGATCAATACGAGCTGATAAGACACAATTTGTATCGAACATAGAAAACGTGGGGACTAAAAATCAATAAATTGATATTGAAATGGCTTTAAAAAAGGATGCGGCAGATTTCAATAGAAATAGGAGAGTAAAATCTCTTTCATGCTTGATTTGATTTTCTCTGTCACGTAGAAAGTAGAAATGACGCACACGAATCCAATTAATTAAGTAAATGTAACGACGCTACTAAGCTACAATAATCAATACGTGAACAATTTCTTATTTACGATTTTATCTCTCTATATGTGTTTTTTTACCCTCTTCCGCAGTTCGCTCTAATTAATGATATAGATAGAAATATTACAGGCGATGAGGGTAGGCAGGGCATCGAAGATAAGAATAAGACTTTGTTTTTTCTTGTGAGGGTGAGCAAAGAAAAAAAGTTCGTTATGAAATCATTTACGCTCTTTTTTGTTCCAAGACCCACATGAACATGCTCGCATTACACGAAAAAGGACGAAAATTGATGATAAATGGTGAATTATACTAATTGAACAAGTTCCACAATATGACATTACTTTACAACGTAAACAGAAGTTATTTTCCCTGTGGTAAAATTGAGTTTTTATGAAGTTGTCGCTCTGAGTGATTGTGTGAATTTTTAATTATTAAAATCATAATTTATTAAAAATTTAATTTTGAAACATTTAAAATTCGCAATTATTTTATTTTAAAATTTTTAAACTTTTGCAATTTTCACCCCAAATTGATCAATTTAAAAAACACACATCTGACTTAATGTCTGACTGCTGAAAATAAGGAGCACATAAAACTTAAGGAAATTGGCGGCATGTTATGCTGTTCAGTCATTAAAATATTTCTTGAAACTTTATGATCCTTGAGCACGAAATTTTTTCGAACTTCATTGCGTTCGCCTAAAATTATTTCTCTTTCTTCTGCTCCAATTTACTTAATTGCTTTTGTGTTGAAAATTTTTGTAATCAATTTTTATGATTATTATTGAGTTCCTCTCTTTTTTTTGTGTGAAAGAGAAATTTTACTTTTTTATGAAAACTGCCTGGTGTACTTTACGATTTTCTCCTCTTCGTTCTTTGGTGCTTTCATCACATAAAACATAAAATTTTAGTGCTCTCTTTTTGCTTACAACATTAACTTTTATTACACGCCTCTTCCTAATTAGAAACAAACAATCGAAAGCGGAAAACTTTTTTATGTAATTGTGTAATGATGCAGAAATATCTTTTCGGTCATCATTTTTAAAATGCCAAATGATAGTGATGCCTTTATAGGATTCATGTGAGGATAACAATGAAAAATTTCTCTCTGACCTGCTCTATCGTTATTTCGATTATCTCCTAAATATATCTTTGCCATGTCCTTGTCTGAAAAATGATGCCAATATAATCTCTAAATTTTTTATTGTGAGCATGAGAGAAAAAGGAGTTTGAGGGGTGTTTTGTAAAAATGAAGAAAATTATTAAGAAAAATATAGTTTTTTTAATTTGCGAAGTACATTCATCTCATCATTGTCCAAAAAAAATTAAAAACGTTTAATGAAATTCAAAATTTTATAAAAGTTCAAGAAACTTTCGTTTTAGTCCTTTTCAAATTTTTAGAAAAAATTTGAAGTTTTGATATTTTTTTTAATTCCACATTTAAAAATAATTTTTATTAAATTTTTTGCATGCTCTCCTTCAAATTTCTCCTTTATTATCCCAATTCATCTTTTTTTTGGAAGAGTCTGAGGATGGAGAATAATGTGCATGCAAAGACATTTAAGAGAAGGAAAATTTTTCAACTGATCGTTGAAGCAAAAAGTAAAATCTCATGAATAATAAAAGAATTTTCATCCATTCTTTAGTACCGATTTCAAAGATTTTTTCTGTTGTCATCCAGCACGTAATAAAAGAAGGAAAATTTGTTAAGTGACCCAAAATCCTTCATCTAACCCTCCTCCACTCTTTTTTCTTCTCGATACATCGAAAGAATGAAGAATGCGAAAGGACTTCGCTGGTGCTTGGCTGAAAGATTCATCACATCAGAGTCATTTGTCTGTTTCCATTTTTTAAACTTTTTCATTTTCTCTCTTTTTTATACAACATCGCATCGAATCCTTTTGGTGGATGAATTCAGAGAGTTTTAAGGATAAAAATAAGTTCACTGATGCGTGAGTCGAGTTGCTTTTTCATTACTGTACTGTAGAGCAACAATGTAGTTGGAGGGTTTTATTATTAAAAATATTGCGAACAAAAAAAAAGGTTCTTTTAGGCTTTGTGTTGAGTTATATTGAGACTTTGTGTATCAGCTTGAAGTGGAAAGATTGCGGATGGATGAAAGAATTTTAGTTAATTTTTTAAGATGAAACTCTTTAATTTTTTTGTAAAATCTTGTGCTTTAATATTTTTTTGAAACATTTAAAATTTCCTTTATGAAAAATTGTGGACTTAAAAATAACTTCCCATTGAGAAATGACATTTAATTTATCAAAAAGTCCATGCAAAAAACTTCCAGACGATAAAAAAAGTGAAACAGATGTTAAAATATTAAAGACGGAATAATTTCACACTAAGAGAAAGTTTCAATTTTTCACTTGCATTTGTGACCAAAAAATCAAAGCGGCAAGTGTCGAAATGACTCTGAAACAAAAGGAAAACTTTTATTGCACACAATTTTTCCATTTTTTGTGGGTGAAAAGTCATTTTTCAAGTTTTTAAAAGAAAATTTCTAGCTGAAAAATTGGATTGAAAAGTTTTTCGATTTCTTTTCAGATTCGTTGAAAAAGTTTTTTTAGACTAAAATTCGAAGGTGTTTAAATTGAGTTTTGGATATTGATTTATTGCCATTTTTATTCCAGCTGTGTTCCGCTTAGAAATTTCTATTCTCGACCTCTTCACAAAAATGCTGCGTGAAGAACTTTTCCCCGTAGTTTTATGGAAATTCATTTGCGAGGTGCCAGCATGTCTTCTAATAATATCATCGCGCCATTAATTCCATCTAAAGACATCATTAATTCATTTATTGCTCACTTTCTGCCCCCAAAATTAACTTTCACTCCACTTTTACTTCTATTTCGGGTTCGATGTCCCGCATCGCATCGATTGCTGACGAAAAAACAATAAATTATCGCAAAATAACAAAAAGAGAAAACTTTTTTGATGTAATCGAAAAATCCATTTCCAAAATGAACTCTAAATGATTTCGGTGAGGTTCAAGTGCTGCCACTCCACCGGAAAGACAACAGAAATACAAAAGGAAGGAAGAAAAAAAATTATTTTATTTCTTTTCTTCGAGTGTGACTATAAAAAATGAAGAACATCCACAATTTGTGTCTTTACTAGGTGCAATGCAATTAATTCGCTTCGAAGAGTTTCTTTATTGCATTTTTTATGACAATTTTCAACCCTCAACACATTTTCCCTCCACACATCGGCATAGATCGATACATTGAGATATTCGAAGCACCAAAATTAAATAAAAAGCAATTCAATTTATGGCTCGAGATTTTATTTGATCTGATTTTATCTTTCAGCTTGTGAATAATTCAATAAAGAATTTTATTAAAAAATTTACAACCCCAAAAATTTTAAATAATTCAGAAAATATTTTTCACACAAAAAATGAAATTCTTTTTTCTGCCTTGACCCTTCTTGAACACACTGAGACACTTTTCAACTTAAATCAGTTACATTGAAGTTGAATTCATAAATATTTCATTCGACTTCCAACTTTGATTTTGCAAATGAAAAACCTCCAACCATAAAAAAATTCACTTACGCATTTTATTTTGTGAGACATGGACATTCGGTTGATTTAGAGAGCACTTGAACAGATGCCAAAAGTAGAAAAAGTTTGTGGGCTGATAAGAAAGAAAGTTTTGACATTTGAGCCACTTAAGTCATTTCTTCTTCATTGTTGGTCTTTTTTTGCTGATTTTGTGGGTGGAAAAGTTTTTTCGAATACACAAAAAAAAACATAAAAATAGTCAGTCATGCTTACACAACCAGAAAATAATAAATTCAAAGTCGAATAAAATTTAAAAGAAGAAGAAGAAAAATTCCAATTGAGAAATTCTTGGGGAGCAAATCAGCAGATGTTCGACAGAAGACAAAAACATGCGTGTGGAAAAACAAGTTAAAAGTTTTCAATGCTGATAACATGAAAAATTCAAAATTCCCTTAATAAGATTAAGAATTTTCTTCTCATCCTCAAGAAAATCCTTCTTTATTCCATTTGTGTGATGCTTGTTAAAGGGACGCACTTGAACCTTCTTCTTTGTGTAGGGATGAAAATTTTTAATGACACTCACTTTCATGGCTGAAGACAATTTCTGTGTTGTGAACTTTTGTCATGAATGGCAATGCCATAAATTTTCACTTCCATCGTCTTTGTGTAATTTTACAATTTTAAGCATATGAAAAGAGATAAAGCAGAAAATTTTCATTCTTCAATGAACATGAAAGAAGAAAATTGAAGAAAAGGATTTTCATCGTCCTGCGAGCATGTACGTAAGTGAATTTGTATGGTAATTAATTTTAAGGGATCCGATTGAAAGATTCAAAAAGGCCGAAATAGTCAGAAATATTTTTAAATTAAATTTTTACACTGAATAAAAGATTTTCGTGAGAGCTCCACTAATAATTTTTAAGATACATTTTTTGATAAATTTTATTTTAAGAAAATATTTCATCCCTTGAATTACGACAGAGCAGAAAAAATATTTACAAGGAAATTCACTTCTGCACGACTTGTTTCTCGTCATCGCTGCATTTGAAGTTTTTCGCTCGCGATTCATTAAATTTTCATCAATTTCACTTCGGTTGCTGTTTTTAGCATTTTTATGCTGAATAATTGAAAAATGATTTTTCTTAATTCCAAAAAATGTGAACAACAAAATTCTTCATTAAGTTTTGAAATGAGAAAATAAATTGCTGACTTTTTCCTGTTTACTTTTCACTCGACTTGTTTACGAGATTTTTTATCTCATCGTTGTCATTATCAATGAGTGCACTTCACATGTGTGTTGTACAGACATTGCAAGCATTTTTTCCATCCTCGAATCTTTTCTTTATTGTAAAATTAATCAACGACAACTTGATGAATGAAAATATTTACACAACAAAAACAACAAAAAAAGTTGAGTTAAGAATGAAAAGGTGAATGTCAATGGATCAAGCCACTTCACTTTCCATCAGTACATGTATTGAGCTCATTGTTGAATCAGTGACAACTTTTTCAAGCATGCAATTTTAAAAAAGTTTTTGTTTAATAACAAAAAAAGCTCTTGTAAAACTTTTTTCTGCACACGACTCACAATAATCGAGTCTGAAGTGCCGTTTGTATGTTGTAAAGTTGTCGAGAGAGTGAAATGAAAATGAAAATCAGCTTAAACTTGTCAAACATTTTTTCATGAGTAAATTAATGAAAAATCCCACAAATGTTGTTGTTGTCGTGGCAAAATATTCATGACATGAAAATAATTTTTGATGAATTTGAGCGACTCACACTCGAGAGTTTATTAAATGTGAAAGGGTTGAAAAATTCTCTCGAAATTTTTAATTAAATAGGAAATTAATTTCTCTCGAAAACTTTTTCATTCTCTCTTGAGAGATTCTCGCACATAAATGGCGATGAATGAAAATTTTCCAAAAATATTTTCCACTTAGTGCCGCTTGCAAAGAAGAAGAGGAAAAAGTTTATGATGGAAAATTTTAAGCGTGCTTTGACTTCTCATGAAAATTAAATTTTTCTAACCCTCCGAAAAATTAAAACAACAACAACAAGAGCAATAACTAGTAATAAGCAGTATCGCATAACTTCATGCTGACATTTCTCATGAGACCATTTTAAAATTCCTCCAAAGACTTTCTCGCACATCAAAATTAAGTGTAAGTGGATCATGAAAATATTTTAATTAATTTTTTGTGTTTATTAAATAAAATTTGGATTTTGCCGTCGAAGCGAAATTCTAAAATATTTTCAGTAAATTTTAGATAGCACAAAACAAAACTGAGAGAGTAAATTTGAACAATGAAGCCCACAAAGCCACAGAAAGTCATGTCATTGCATGCTGTTTGATAAAGGCAGTGATGCAAGTGCAAATATTTAGAAATAAAATGCCAAAAATTGCTTTATAAAATCATTAATTTTTAAATGTCGACACTGGTCTAAAAATAAATGTAAACAAAAGTACAATTAAAGTTTTTGTCTGTCGTTCATCAAAGAATTCTTAAAAAGTGCAAACTAATAAAATAAATTAAATTTTTCACGCAAAAGAAAATTCATGAAATATTTTTGCTCTTTATTAATTTTAAAAATTTCCCACTCGAGCGCACTTTTAGCATTTCATTATGCAAAAAAATTAATTTTATGCGCACATGAAATTTTCTCGAGCATATTGCGAGTTACATCACAAGTACGAAGAAATTTCCTTCATATTTTTTGTTATTTTAGCACACACGAGTTGATGACGATGATTCAAAAGGAAAAAAATTTACATTTATTTCCAGCATTTTTCATATTTTTCCACATGACACAAGAAGAAAATTTCTCTCTTTGCAAGAAAATTGCAGTAAAAAGGGGAAAAGAAGAAAAATTGAGGCAAGAAGAAAAAGAAAATTGCTCTCATAAAATAATAATCATAGAATTATAGTCGAGATGCGAATAAATAATGGAACATAACGACAAGAAGATGCTCACATGTGAAAATTGGTACGCACACAGTCACAAGTCGATCAATCAAAAAATTTATTCGAGTAATTGCATTTTCATGTTCGCCACAAAAACTTTTTTGCACCTGATTTCCTCAGAAATTTTAATAAATATTCAAGAATGTCTTTAAAAATTCATAAAATCATAAAAAATCCACTTTCGCACCCCAAAATTTTACTTCACGCCTCAATGAAAGAAAATTTATGAAAAATTTCACATAAAATTTATGCAAATGAAAAGACAAAAGACAAAAGAACGCATATGCAAAGCATTAAGTGAGATTTACACTTTGAGAAACTTTCTGTCGCACATTTTTGCTTCTTTTATCGCTTTTCATCCCCAAACAAGATTTTTTGTCTCAAATTTTTATTTCAGTGTAAGATTTTACATGCGAGTGAATTTATTGTGGAAATGCAAGCAGCTGCTTTTGTTTTTATTTTTTTTATTTTCATATCGTTAACAATTCGAGAGTGAAATTTTTCTATTTCTCCAATTCCAGTTCAACGACTTGAAAAGTTGCATAAAATTTTCCACTAGAAAAATCTCCCGAAGGCTGCAAAAGTGAAACTAATTAAGCGAGAAATTTTTCCTTAATTGAATTCTCAACTTTTTATCTCTTCTTGCTGTTATTTGCATGCGAATCCAATTTCCATAATTAATTCGGTGAAAAACAATCTCGAAAAGTTGCAAAAAATTTCTCGATTTAATTTTTTTCAGGCAATTTAAAAAAGTTCTTTGAGGGTAGTAAAAGAAAAAGCAATAAATCAACCTGAAAATTGTCTTTTCTGTTCGAAATGTCATTCAATAAGTGGATAAAAGTTTTCAACTTGAGCTCATGACAACCAGAACCCTTCTTGCCACCCCATTTTCTATTCTCGTGTGTCATTAACGCTTGAATTGAGGAAAAAAGGTAAAAAATTTAGTTTCAACTCATTCAAAGATTTCATGAAAAAATTGTCACAATTTAAATCCACAGACAGTGAAAAATGAGCGAAATTATTTCTCTAAAGTGCGATAATTTTACAATTTTACGATTCAATTCTTTGAACGCATAAAGTTACATGAAAAATGTTTGAAAAGTTTTTGCAAACTCTCGAGGCACATTCGACACACATTAAAGTCAATAACAAACAGCAACAAACTTTTCCATTTCCGATGATAAAACATGAAAATATGAAAAAGTTTTCGAGATTACATTTGATGAGCTTAGAGTTGATTTTTGAGGTTGTTGAGGGAAAGAAAAATCTTTTTATGAAAATTTTGTCATGACGAAAATTTTTTTCCTTCAATTTTTCAGTTCAAAAATTTAATTTAAAGGAAATTCTCACAATTAGAAAACTTTTACACTTAAAAAATGCGTCAAGACTTCAAGTTGTCCAAGTTGGGCTGTTAAATATTTTTTATTACGTCAACAAAAAAAGTTTCATCACTCATGCTGCAAATGGAATCGATTAAGAAATTTTTTGGGAGAAAAGAAATAAATTTTATGAGGAAGCAGCTGCGAAAGTCGTTAAAAGATAAAATTTCCCATCTGTAAATCCCTGAACATGATTGTGAGATATTTTAAAGAAAAATTTGCTTCGAATGTTAAAGTTTTTCACTTTTGTGACTTATTGGAAAACTTTTCAACTTTTTGAGATTAAATTTTTTTCCTGGATGTTGAAGATTTTACTCTCAATAATTTTAAAAAGGTAAAATGAAAGCAAAAAAAGACAAATGAAGTTCAATTTAGTAAAGAATGAAACAAAAGCAAACAATTTGAGATTTTTGTGATGTGACTCGAATGAAAAATGCCAGTGAATGAAATCTCAACTCTGATGACTGTATCAAGTTCTGTGCTTTTCAATTTAAAGCTAAATTGATGAGACGAGGGATGAATTCAACTCGCATTTCACATTCAACTGTCGGGTGATGGAAGACAATGTGACATTATAAAAAATCAACTGGAAATTGTCGAGTAAGCGATACACACACACGAATGAAAAAGTGGAATGAGAATATCAAGCAATAAGTGAATTATTTCCACCCACTTCGAGGTAGTTTTTGTTGTTATTCATCTCACACCAAACAGCTTCGACTTTATTGCTGAAGTCATGCAGCGAAAGTCACAAATTGTCATGAGGATTCACTTCTTCTTCTTGTTTCACTTTTTTGATATCTTTAATGTGAAAGTTTGAAAGTGTTTTTCAATTAATGAAATTTGAGTGCATTTTTGTGAAAAAAAATCTCCCAAAAATCCCTAAAGAATTTTCACTACAACAAGAAAATTCAATTTAATTTGACATTTGATTGGCGCTTGAGTGACATTCAAATTTTGACTTGAGAATTTTTCAACCACAAAAAATTTTTTTTATTGTTAGAAAATTCTCGCAATAAAATTTGCAACAACTTCAGAAGATTTCACCAAAATGTATTTTAAGAACGTGGCATCAATTTTCATCGTAAGATGCTGCATGCATGCGGGATGAAGAACAATCGCGATATCCTGTAAGAATCGTGACCTGAAAGAAAAATGCGAAAATTTTGGAGCATATTACAATGGCAACAAGATGCCATGAATCTCCACTCACACTTCTCGAATGTCAACTTCAAATGCTTACAATGATGATGATGGTGCGATATGGCTTAGGTTGATGATAAACAAAAGAATTTATAGCTCCGCTATATTATAGCTCCGCTATATATTAATTTTGGATTTTTCCAAAACCTGTTTTCGACCCCTAGTGCCAAGACATTACATTGTTCAATGCCAAAACATATACTCAAATGATAGGCCTAGCCAAACCCTACAAACTGGCGAAAACAGATTTGAAATCGGTTGCTCCTACGAGGAGTTAGAGCCATTTAAGTCATCTTACTTTCTCACTTTCTCACTTTCTCACTTTCTTACTTTCTTACGATCTTAGTGAACGCCGTATCTCAAGAACGGCTGGTCGGATTTGACTCGGGTTTGTGGCTAAAGATCGGATTTTGGTTCTAGTTGATTGATTGATTGATTGATTGATTGATAACTTAGTGGTGGCCGCTGGGAAAACCAGGATAGACGCGCCCGTTTTTGTTTCCTTTCCATAGCTTGCGGGCTAGGCTGAGGATTAAAACGTAACCTTTGCATACTAACTTAAAAGTGTAATTAACTTTTAAGAGAATATATATTCCTCTAGTGGCAGACGTCCCCTCAGGAATCGTCCACCGAGGAACTGCACATAACTCAAGTGAGAAATGCCGGCGATCGAATAACCCCACTAAGAGGTTTAGTGTTAGTCATCATGGAACGTCAAGCGGAATACCCAATCAAGACGCCGTAATCCATGATGTTAAAATTTTCATTGTGAATTCACAATTGTGGGTTAGTTAACTGAACCTTACGGTTGCAGTTTAAAATAAATAAATCAAAGGTGGTTTCGACGGCATTTTATAAAAGTTACCGCCACTACAACCTTCCTCAGCCCTGACAAGCTGTTAGGAACTGGCCCACCCACATTACAAAACAAACAAACATAAAACATAAATTTATAAAGTATTAAGTCAAACCAATTGTATAAAAGTTTGGTTTATCATCTACCTTCCTCCATCTAATCTAGTTGATTAGCATGGGTAGTACAGGTCATTCAAGTTTCGTCCGTAAGTACTCACTACTTCCTTCCTCAACTGGTCACTAAGATTAACAGTTGGTTTTGTTGGATACCAACGAATACGAAATCAAAATGTCAAAATGTCATTAACTTGATTATAATTAGAATATATAAATAAAAAAAAATAAAAAAAAATTACATTTATATGTAAAACCCCATATTTCCCCTTAGTTAAGTTAATTAAGTTTACTGTATCAACTCCCTGACTGATTCCATGCTTTCTCTTTTTAAATCAACTAAAAAAGTACTTTTTATAAAAAACCATCCAAATGCGCTTATTTCCCCCTGGTTAAGTTAATTAAGTTCATTCATTAAATCTCTGACTGAATTTTTGCTTCCACTATTCAAAACATCTAAAAAAGTAATTTTTGTGAAAACCCATCTGAATGCGCTTATTTCCCCCGCATAAAAATAAATTTGAATGTTAAAAAAAAATTTTTTAGAGGTCACAGATGACAAAGATCCAGAAGAGATCCGGTAGGCAGATTTTCAAAAGATCCAGCAAAGAAAAATTTTGATTTGATAATGACGAAAAAGGTAGAGGATTTTGTTTAATTACACTTCAAAATGAAGCAATAACAACATAGATAACAATTAAGCAAGAAGGAGCGGTTAATTAGCTAAATTAATATAACTTTAAAAAAAACATCAACAAAATAAAAATACCTCTCATATTTCGCTCATTCTTGCTTCATACCTGAGTTTTTGATGTAAACTTGAAGTTGATGACGTGTAGAATCCGACGAGGAACACTTTAAAATAACTTTTAACACTCGAAACAACTTTAAAAGTCTATAATTAACGAGAACACACATTTTGATATTAACACTATGAAAGGGGGCGCGCAACTTCAGATCGGATTTTGGTTCTAGTTGTGCAAGAAGTATTTAGTTTTGAGGTACGACCCTCCAAGGACCGTCCGTGGGTGCAAAAATGTCCTTTTTCATACAAATTTTCTCTTATATGGCTTCATGGGTATCGTTGAACTCGTAATTGCATCAGGAATCGATTGACACTGACGATTTTTGAGGAATGTCCATCATGGCCGGCCAGGAGTGCCACTAATGTCCATTTTTCAGAACTATGGCTTCATGTATGTCGTTGAACTCGTCATTGGACCAGGAATCGATTGACATAGATGATTTTTGAGGAATGTCCATCATGGTCGGCCAGGAGTGCTACTAATGTCCATTTTTCAGAACTATGGCTTCATGTATGTCGTTGAACTCGTCATTGCATCAGGAATCGATTGACACTGACGATTTTTGAGGAATGTCCATCATGGTCGGTCAGGAGTGCCACTAATGCTCATTGCAACGGAGTAGGGTACTAATCTATGCGGAGCTATTGGAAATGGCAACGCCGTTTGCAGACCCATCTTGTATTAATTTTGGATTTTTCCAAAACCTGTTTTCGACCCCTAGTGCCAAGACATTACATTGTGCAATATCAAAACCAATACTCAAATGATAGGTCTAGTCAAACCCTACAAACTGGCGAAAACAGCTTTGAAATCGGTTGATCCTACGAGGAGTTAGAGCCATTTAAGTCATCTTACTTTCTCACTTTCTCACTTTCTTACTTTCTCACGATCTTAGTGAACGCCATATCTCAAGAACGGCTGGTCGGATTTGACTCGGGTTTGTGGCTAAAGATCGGGTTTTGGCTCTAGTTGTGCAAGAAGTATTTTGTTTTGAGGTACGACCCTCCAAGGACCGTCCCTGAGTGCAAAAATGTCCTTTTTCATACAAATTTTCTCTTATATGGCTTCATGGGTATCGTTGAACTCGTAATTGCATCAGGAATGGATTGACATTGACGATTTTAGAGGAATGTCCATCATGGACGGCCAGGAGTGCCACTAATGTCCATTTTTCAGAACTATGGCTTCATGTATGTCGTTGAACTCGTCATTGCATCAGGAATTGATTGACATTGACGATTTTTGAGGAATGTCCATCATGGACGGCCAGGAGTGCCACTAATGTCCATTTTTCAGAACTATGGCTTCATGTATGTCGTTGAACTCGTCATTGCATCAGGAATTGATTGACATTGACGATTTTTGAGGAATGTCCATCATGGACGGCCAGGAGTGCCACTAATGTCCATTTTTCAGAACTATGGCTTCATGTATGTCGTTGAACTCGTCATTGCATCAGGAATCGATTGACATTGACGATTTTTGAAGAATGTCCATCATGGACGGCCAGGAGTGCCACTAATGTCCATTTTTCAGAACTATGGCTTCATGTATGTCGTTGAACTCGTCATTGTATCAGAAATCGATTGACATTAACGATTTTTGAAGAATGTCCATCATGGACGTCCAGGACTGCCACTAATGTCCATTTTTCAGAACTATGGCTTCATGTATGTCGTTGAACTCGTCATTGCATCAGGAATCGATTGACATTGAAGATTTTTGAAGAATATCCATCATGGTCGGCCAGGAGTGCAACTAATGTCCATTTTTCAGAACTATGGGGTACTAATCTAAGACAGCGGAGCTATTGGAAATGGCAACGCCGTTTGCAGACCCATCTTGTTTTGATGTAATTTTTTCCGACATCTTGCAGCAATTTTTTTGGACGAATTTATGAGAAAATAATTTGAGTGACTTTAATCTCATAATCGTCGATGTCGCATGAAATGTGATGAGAATAATTTCGAGGACATCAAAATTGATTTACTTCAAGATTTATCAAATTTTATTTTTAAATTATTCAAAATCCACGAATTGCAAATAAATTTTACTAGATTTATTTTTAAATTAATTAAATTTTCTAGTGTCATTGTCATGTTACTAAGTTAAACCTTAAATTTTGTGAATAAACAAAAACTGAATTTTTTTTATTTCCGCCTCTTTTGGATTAAATGTCTGATTGCACTTGTTTCTCATTCCATTTTTAAATTTTTGCTTTCCATCGTGCTCATCTCTGACATTGCTAAACATTTTATTGTACATCCACAAGAGAGACGCAAAATTTATGGAATCAATTACAACTTTGCAGTTATTTTATGGACAATTGCCTGCGAAATTTCATTATCATTCACATCAGCATGAAATAAATCAACTTGCCCAAGGAAAGGACATGAAAAAAGAGCTTTGAACATCTTTAATAAAATTTAATCTTTAGCCTGAAGATATTTCTGGTTGATTTGGTTGCATGTCTTTTCATTCCAACATCAAACAGTTGATAATCAAGTTTTTCATGATATCTTTTTAAATTCTTTAAGCAAAACATATTCGCATGTTTAAACGGAATCAAGTGAGGCGAAAAATTGGATTTAGAGACATTTTGAGGGATAAAGAAAAAAGAGAAAAAATTGCCATTGGAAACCGCAAAAAGAAAAGATAACTGAAAAACATCCTCGAGAATAAAATTAAACAATTTTTCTCTTAAAAATCTCTTTAAGAAAAAGAAAAAAGGTTGAATGTGAAATTTTTCAGTGTTAATGCAATTAAATGTCCTCTGAATGTTTAAAATTCTGTGTTAACGAGGTGCGATAAAGAGTAAGTGAGTGAGTCGGAAGAGAATCGAGGACATTAGGATTGAGATAATCAGAGAGGAAGAAGACCAACCCCTCTATACAGGCATGCCATGATGAATCCTCATTAAAGTTGATTGCGGTGCAACATTTTATGATGAAAAAGAGGAAAAATTTCTTCAATCTTGCAAGGGAGAGCAAATATTTAAGTTGATTTATGTTTGCATATCATTTAAATTTTTGTTTGATTTTCTAGTTTGCGATGGAACCCCATTCGTGATGTACATGCTTCGATATTGACACTCACTTTGTAAAAATACTGAAAGAAAAAGAGGAAAAAGATTTTCTTTTCTTGAAAATTTTTATTCTACAATTTTTTATTCCAGCATTTTTATTTTTCCAGCCATTCAACTACAAATTTTTGGAATTGCCATTTTTATTTATTTACAATTTAAAACTTTTCATCTAAATTTTACAAGCAATAATTTTAATTTATTTTTCCATGAGGAGGTTTGTGGCAGTGATAGCCGCATAGAAAGCAATTTAACAAATTTTTATGCTCAAAATTAAAACAAGATGGGTCTGCAAACGGCGTTGCCATTTCCAATAGCTCCGCTGTCTTAGATTAGTACCCCATAGTTCTGAAAAATGGACATTAGTGGCACTCCTGGACGACCATGATGGACATTCCTCAAAAATCGTCAGTATCAATCGATTCTGATGCAATGACGAGTTCAATGAAGCCATAGTTCTGAAAAATGGAATTAGTGGACTCCTGGTCGGCCATGATGGACATTCCTAAAAATCGTCAATGCCAATCGATTCCTGATGCAATGACGAGTTGAAGATACCCAGGACGCCATAGTTCTGAAAAATGGACATTAGTGGCACTCCTGGTCGGCCATGATGGACATTCCTCAAAAATCATCAGGCAATCGATTCCAAACCAATGACGAGTTCAACGAATAATGAAGTCATAGTTCTGAAAAAATGGACATTAGTGACTCCAGGCCGGCCATGATGGACACTCCTCAAAAATATAATGCAAATGATTCCTGGTCAAATTAGAGTTCAAGATACCCATGAAGCCATAAAGAGAAAATTTGTATGAAAAAGGACATTTTTGCACTCAGTGACGGTCCTAGGAGGGTCGTACCTCAAAAAAAATACTTCTTGCACAACTAGAGCAAAACCCGATCTTTAGAAAAACCCGAGTAAATCCAACAGCCGTTCTTGAGATATGGCGTTCACTAAGATCGTGAGAAAGTAAGAAAGAAGAAAGAAGAAAGAAGAAAGAAGATGACTTAAATGGTCTAGCTCCTCGTAGGAGCAACCGATTTCAAATCTGTTTTCGCCAGTTTGTAAGGTTTGGCTAGGCCTATCATTTGAGTATATGTTTTGATATTGCAAAATGAATGTCTTGGCACTAGGGGCGAAAATGGTTGGAGAAACAAAATTAATATAAGGGAGCTATAATTTTATGAACTTTCAGAATTTTATGGCAAATTAAAATTTTTCTTCTTAAAACAAAATTTTCAGTCTTTATCGCATAATAAATTTTTATAAACTAAACTTTTTACGGATGAACGTGAGGACATGAAAAAAGATAATTTTGATATGAAAAATTTATGCCGCATCGAAAGCATTTTGTTTCTCTATTTTCGGGTATAAATAGTTTAACTGGATATTATTGTTTGTTATTATTATGCAATGCATTTATCTTCATTTTACTCTCCGCATATTTTGCGCCTCGTGGTTAATTACAAAATTTATTCTTTGAAGCTTTTATGTACAAAATATCGAAATTTGAATTATATTTTATGAGAAGATATGTATTTTGGATTATGATGCAGATTCATGCTCTGCTTTTGTCTGTTTTTGAAATTCTCAATTTTCTGAGAATAAAATTTTTATCAACCGGAGTTTAAAAAATATTCGAATTGCAATTTTTTGCTTCAAGTTATTATCATGAGAAAAGAAATAAGTTTCATTTTTCAGGATGGCAAAAAAAAAGATTGCAAAATTGAATCGACAACATTCTGCTGAATTTGATGATTGAAAATTAATATTCCATGAATAAATGAAGTTGAGCTCAAGAGACATGCATCGAGAAATTGAGTCGGAAAATGATGAACTGAAAATTCCTCCTTAAAATTCAAATGGGAATTTAAAATGTGCGAGTGAATCTGATTGAGGATAAATCATCACAGCCATTAGGTATTTTAGAGATAGGGAGAGAGAGTAAAATTTACATTTTCGATCCTCATTGAGTCACTCACACATTTTCTATATAATATTTGACATTCTAATGCTGATTTAATGTCCAATGACATGAACAGAGAAAAAGCATTTCCGAATCCACGTGCGGACGTTTAGAAATTTAAAATTTTCTCAACTCAAAATTTAAATTTTGCTTGTCTAGAATTTAAATTTCTAATATGTCCGCCCATAAAATTTTATAGCTTAGCAATAAAAAAATGAGTTCGATTACACTTTATCGCTCCTTCCAAAGCTACTTAGATAGCTATTGCCAATGAGTAAATTGCTTCCTGCTTTGCCACCACTCACATTTATGTCGGCATTGTTGAGATGATTCAATGATGATTGCAAATGATGTGATCGAGACGGCGAAGCATGATAGGACGATGGTGGCAAATGGCATGGACTATTGTTGTTGCTCGTCGTCGTCGACGCCGTAAGTGCAGTTGTGGACGGTATGGATGTCCAACTGCCATCAAATTTGGATTTCATGAACAATGGCTGATCAGCACCATCGGCATAAGATGACGACAATTTACTGTTGGAATTGCCATTATTGAGATTTCGATTGCGTCGCATTGAGCTCAAGAATGGCGTTTGCGGTACGCTCTTCGTACCATTGCTCTTCATCTGATGCACCGGCGTCGATGATTGAGAAATTTCGTGTGTTGGATTGTTCAAGTTGTTCATCATTTGCTCAATTTTGTTCTCGGTTATGTGCATTTTCATCGGATTATTTGATATCGAGATCGAAGAGCCATTAAGTGCAAATTGTTGTTGTTGATGATGGCCACCATTGATGAAGTTGTTATAGTGCACGCTATTTGGCGCGGAATATGAATTTTTCGGATATTGACGGCCGACAAGTGTTGTGGTTGCGTAGGCACCGAACGAATCGTATGTGGGTGATGAGGCGTTTTTGAATGACGAACATCCTGCAACCTCTGCATAGTCGGGCATGTTTAATGGACTCACTCTGCATTGTCAAAAAAGAGAGGAGAGGATAATTTATTGTTCATTAAATCGATTCATTATTATTTCAGATTAGGTTTGATGAGATTAGTGAATGGGAAATTAATGAAGCAATTTTTAATCATCGAAAAATATTTTTCGCGAACGTCATTAAAATTTAAAATTGAAATTTGATTGCAGTGAAAATATTTCATTATATTTTATTGAGGGGGAGATTTAGAAAATTGCATATTGATGATGTGCGTGGTATTTATCATTAATTTTTCGTTTATAGCCGAAAATTATTTTATTGGGATGGGAAAAATTCCAAAAGATCCTAAAAACAAGGGGTTGAAACTCCAATTTTTAAACAATTTTTAACTTAACATTTCAAATTACTACCCCTCGATAATATTCAGCTCGCATCGTCCCTTTTTATGTCTTAAATCTAATTAAATTGCGATACACACACAGAGTCACCGTTTGTGAGAGGTAAAAGGACGATGGCATTGCCATAATGATAATTTACGAGGGAGATTTTCATATCATTTTTTTCCGAGTGGGGATTGAAGTGACTTTCGAGTGCCGCACACATTTTTTTGGCTTCACATGTGAAGATACAAGAATTTAATCCTTGAAATAAATTTTACCTCTCATAATCGGGAAGTGGAAGCTGTGGCGGTTGTGAAGGAATATTTCCATCTTTAATTCCGTTCGCTGTTACGCTTTGTACATCCGTTGCTTGTCGCCAAACTCCACCCGTCGGATCGATCCAAACACCATTCGCATTTAGAGGCAAAGTCGGAAACTTTCTCACTGTTCCAATCGCGTGATTTCCTGTAATCATGATACAAACACAATTCCATTATCGCATTTGAAAATAACAAAAGAGTGAAAAAGTTTGAGCGGATTTTTTTTATCATCATCGCTTTTTCGTCTAGTCACGAATATGGAACTTCTTTTTGTTCCGTTAATAAATTTAGAAAATTGATCAATTTTTATTTTTTGACATTCCTAATTTAATCAGAAAGAAAATTTGAGAATTTTTGGGTTTTTTAGTTTTGTTAAAAAATTCTACACAAGAAACAATTATTGAAATTTTCAAATTTTTGAAAAACTAAATTCTGAAAATTTAAATTAATTACTCAAAAATTTAATTAACTAAGTTCAAAGTCACATTAATTATCACGAAAACAAAAATTTTGCGTTCCTTTCGATTTCGATTTTCAATGGGGGTTCAAAAAAAACTTTATCCATTTCTGTCTAGTCACGAAAGAGTTTTTGCCATGCTTTAAGGATAACCGAATGTGATATAATTTACATTTTTATAGTCACACATAGGATTACAAAGCTAGTTAGGGTTATGGCACATTATGAAAGGGAGAATTTGAATACATTTGAAATTGTATGCGGTTATAAAAGTTGTATGTATGAAAAAACCAAGGGCTGAGAACATAGAGGTAGCTGGGCCCGCCAAGGCCCGTAAAGGCCCGTCAGGGCCCGCCAAGGCCCACAAAGGCCCACAAAGGCCCACAAAGGCCCACAAAGGCCCATGAAGGCCCGTCAAGGCCCTTGATGGCCCGTGATGGCCCGTCAAGGCCCGTCAAAAATCAAAGAAAATTAAAGTTTAGAGGATGAAAGGCACATCAAAAAAAATTTACTTGAATATTTTTTGTAAAAAACAAATATTTTTTCTGTTTTTAAGGCCCGTGAGGGCCCGCTAAGGCCCGTGAAGGCCCGTGAAGGCCCTTGAAGGCCCGCCAAGGCCCCTGAAGGCCCGCCAAAGCCCTCAATATATTGATGTTCTCAGCCCTGGGAAAAAAACTACAATTCCGAAAATAAAACAATAGCAAAAGTATAGAAAAAAAAGTCATAAACACATCAAGACAGCACAACAAGGACAATCGCAATTGTTGGAGCTTGACATAAAAAGCACTTGAGATAGGATATAAAGAACAATAGTTTACGATTGCCAGTATGCTACTGACTTTTATAGTGTGATTCTCAACACTTTTACGATCTTAAGCTGAAAACGTGACTTTTTGCACTTCAGGTTGGAGAATAAAATTAGGTTAAATCCTAATTTAATGGGATGAGCTTTAAATAGAGTTCATTATCCTCTTCAGAAATTTTAACTTAAAGATTTCACTTTAAAATATTTTCCTGGATGTTGAAGTTTCACTGTAAACAAATTAAAAATTTATTTCCTGGATGTTTAAAAATTCGTGCTAGCTAATAAAAAATTGTTTGATTTTAAAATTTGAGTTAATATGAATATTCTTCAGCTAGTCGTCTATAAAATTCACCATAAATAATTAATCTTCACATTCTTTTTCATCGACTCCAATCAATCTTTATCATTCAGCAATTTATTCAAATTTATGACCTTAATTAAAGTTCATAACTTAATTATCCATCAGCAGCATATTTATCCGCTCAATCATATTCAGTTTGAGAAAAATTCAAGTTATCAAAAGCTTACCGTGTACGCTAGTTAGTGAATTATGTTTAATGTATTGAATTTTCCTGAACAAAATGGTTGCGCCAAACAGGAAAACAATAATCGCTATAATTGAGCCGAGCAGTATAATGAACCAGGTCTGCGTGATAATATCGTCTGAATAGTCTCGACTTATTGGATACCTGAACAATGACAGCAAAAAAAAAGAAAATTATTGTCGAAACACGCTCACTCATTTTTCCATTCACATCTTACCGGACATATGCGTTTTCCAATTTATTTGTACTGGGATCGAGTCGTAAAATTGACGGCAAACTGTATGGCCCGTAGCCAATTCTCGTAGACGCCGCTACACTCACACTGTATGTCACGCCAGCTGTTAAATTTGTCAACATTAGTTTTGGCGAGTTGCCGTCGACTGTCATGTTGGTCAATACACGTGACTCGTTGTTCGCATCGTAGCCTCTGATGATGACATGATAGTTCTTCAAAACACCATTAAGAGATTCACTCGATGGTGGAAGCCATTTTAAGTAGACAGCAGTCGTGTTGAGCAGTTGAGCTTCCATGTTCGATGGTGCTCCACTCGGAACTGTTTTTTAGATGGAAGGGAAATTTAATAAGTGAGAAACCACTTAAAGTCACTTAATTTACCATCTTCAAGTGTTACAGTCTGTATCAAATTCGATGGCTTTCCTTCGATGCTCTTATAGAAGGGTATGAGGAAGAAATCGTAGACGGTGTTGCGCTCTAATTGAGTAATAGTGCAAGCTGATGCACCGCCTGCACCATTCAGTGCTGTTAACATTTTATAAGCACCATTTGAGCTCGCCTTTATGGAGTAAATGTAGAAGCCTTCAACATACTGCCCATTTACAATCTGTGTGGGAGAAAAAGAGAAAAATTTTATTGCAAATTCCGTTGAAATTTTTTTATGGTTTCCATTTTTATGACTTACTTCCCACACGAGACGAACACTTGTGGAATCTGTTGCATTTGCTTCTAACAAGTTGACCACTTTTCCAGTTGACAGAATTGCTTGCGCTTCACTTAGACTAATGTCGTCAATAACGTTATAGTCTTGGCCGACAGAAATTGTTTCGGACATTGGAGAGGGAAGACCGAGTCCGAAGGAGTTTTCAGCTCTTACAATGTAGATGTATGTCAAGTCCTTCAAGAGATTCTCATGTGTGAATGTGGGACTCTCAATTCGTTGTGCAATTGTAATCCATCCTTTTGTGTTGTCATTTGGAAAGACTTCGACGGTATATCCGATAAATTCAGATGCACCATATTTGACACTCGGCAGCCATGATATTGTAACTGAAGTGTCTGTAATTTTTGTCACTTCAGGCTTACCGGGTGCACTTGGAAATGCGGGCGATTCGGGTGCTCGATAGAATTTGATGTTTGGATTTGTTGGATAATCTAACTTTAAATAGCCACTCCATGTCGATTTACCGCTACGGCTCGATGCTACACACGTATATAAGCCTTGATCGACACTCTTGTCGAGATCGGCTATGATGAGTGTTCCACTTTCAGTCACGTTAATACGCTCGGAAATTGCGACTGGATTTCCATCCAGATACCATGAAATGACTGGCGTTGGCACACCGGAAGCTCTGCATACGAGATTGGCAACGGACTTAACTGGAAGTGTTTGATTTACGGGACCGAGAAGTATCACCGGCGGTGGTTTATCTTCTTGCGATGATATAGTCAATCGGGTACGAACACTCACTGATCCGACTGCATTAACCGCATTACATACGATGACAACTCCATTGTCACTTTTCGTTGTCGTTGGAAGCGTGAGAATTGATGAACTTTCGGGCGTTATTGTCGTCTCAAAGCGATCAAAGTGACTTGAAGGAAAAATTAAAGTTCGATTGCCCTCGATTGACCAGAATAGTAAAGGTGGCGGTTGACCTGCCGCTTTACATTCAAAAGACACTTCCATTGGTGCTTCGACGACCTTTGGTGATGGTCGAATAATGAGTTTCGGCTTAGAGAAGACATTTAATATTCCTGTAGCCGTTATCGTACCGACTGCATTTTCGACCTCACACGAATACTCTCCCTCGTCCTCAATTGTGATGTTTTTGAGTTTTAAACTTCTGTCCTCGAGAATTTCAACACGATCTAATGGCATATGCCCGCCAAGCGCAGATCTTAACCACAGCACATCCGGCGTTGGGTCGCCACCAACGCGACATGCAAATGTTGCACTCGAACCCTCAACAACGCTCTGATTGTTTGGTCCTCGAATTAAAAATGGCTTAACTGTGGAGATTACACAAGTGATTAGTTTTTGTAAATTGGCACTTTACTTAGGACCATTACCATTAATTTTGAGGAATGCTGTGAATGTTTCACGAATGCCGGCAGCATTTTTGGCCACACAGGAAAATCCTCCTTCATCCGACTGACGAACATCTTGTATCGCTAAATTGGCTCCATCAACCATTCGGATCCTAAATAAACACATAAATTGGTATGAGGTCGATGAGGTCGATGATGATGGGCGAGGAAATTGTTGGCAATTTTTCTCCCTTTTACTTTTAAAAGTTTTTCCTCTTGATTGACGACCGATAATTAATTAACTTACCTTTTTGATGAATCCATGTCAATTTTCTGACCATTCTTCTTCCACCACACAATTGGCTCGGGGTAGGCGCGCTGTTGGAGGTTGAAATGCCAATTTTAGTGATTTTTAGTGGGGTTGAATTTAAAATATTAAGAAAAATGTTTAAAAATTTCAAAATTTTATCTTTAATTAACTAGATGGAAAATTTTTCATCTCCTCTTACCGGCGGTCCGCACTCCAGCACCACAGTTTCACCTTGAGCAATTCTCGTATTTTGTGGTTCGAGTCGAAAATCATCACGAATAACTGAAACGAGTAATTGACATTTTAATAAGCTCTCTTGTTGTTCACCATGATGATGATTTAATTAGTGAATAAATTATTTTCCATTTGAAAGAGTCTTTTCTCGTCGAAAAGATTGAAATATGATAAGTGAGTGAGGAGGAAAATTGATGTGAATAAAAGATGAAGAAAAGGAGCAAGAGATGCCGTCATTAAGGTACTTAGCAACGAAAATCCTCTTTAAAGGTTATAACATTTCATATTTTTAATGAGATTTTTCTCTTTTCATTTTCCTCGTTTTTATGTCGACTTTATCGAGAGTCCATGCGAAGAAAGTTTTTTCTCCTCTTGAAAAACGTTTTCTGAAAAGCGGATTAGCAAAAATTATGCAGGGTTTATTACATCGTGCTAGATGCGAAGTTGCTCTCAGTTTTTATGTTCACATTGAGACTTCAATTATAACTTCGGTGTACGTGAGCATAAAAAAACTCATACCTAAAACAAACATTTACGAACTTAACTCGATTTCTGGTGGGAAATTAAAAAAAATTACAAGGAACGAAAACTTTTTTGATATTTTTTTAATTTTAACGACCTAATAATTTTTAAAAATTCAAAAATATAAAAATTGTTAAAATTAAATTTTGAAATAAATTTTTCAACCCTTGAATTTGATAAAAAAGGATACAAATGAAACTTTTGTCCTCAAACCGCATTCATAAAAGACTCAAAAAAGAGAGAGATCATAAAAGCGACTCAATGTATGCCGTTTTATTGCCTCGGAAATGAGCATGTATAATTTGCATAAATTTTATTTCCTACAATCCTCCAAAAAAAAGTGACTATAAAACCCAAATAAAATGCTCACACACATACAAATGTATTAAAACCATTATCATACCATAATGGTGGCATAGGAAGAACTTCCATTGTTGATTTCATGAGGAAAAGAGTGTAAAAATAATAAAAATTGGGATTTTTATATTTTTTTATTACTTTGTTAAGCTTAAAAACAAAAACGAAGGAAAATTTATTTCTTTGGTACTTAATTTGTGCTTCATTTTATGTTTTTACGGAGGGAAATTAAAAAATTGGTTAAATGTGGAGAATTAAACAAGGTTGAAATTGATGGCATGTGCCGTAAAATGTTTACGTTGAGGTTGTAAAATTATTTTATATAAAAATTTAAAGAAAATCTCGAATATATTTATTTTTCACAATTTTAATCTTTGACACGTGCTCAGAAAAGTCTTCTCGTCCCTGCCTTATAATTAAGCTTCAGGGAATGACCCCAATAAAATTTAATGAGGATCGAAATTAAAAATAAATTGCACCTCCCGAACGCTCACGTTAATGATTTTAATTAAGAATTTGCTACAAAAACGTAAGTCAATAAATTCTTTATTGAAACGTGTTTAATTTGAAAATCTCATAATTTTTCATCCACGCCTTCGCAATTTTTTTTTTCGGCAACAAGAGGTGAAAAATGAAAATTTCCAGACATCGAAAAACTTTTCTTAGTGTCTTCACAGCATTGTTTCGTGCATTATCATATCTTATAACGAAAACGTGCTCTTTTAATGGAAGAAAAATTTCCCTTGAAGTTCATTCACATGAAAAATTGTGAAATAATTGCTGAAAATTTTCGCATCTAAGAGGGAAAACTCATAAATTTTCAATGAAACCAATTTTATCGGAGAAAATTTATCGACGGCGGTGAATTGAAAATATTTTTTTATATTTTCGTCGTGAATTAAAACAAAAGGAGGAATTTCCGACTAAAAGCATTTTTTAGAAATGGCGTGTCGAGAATAAAAAGGAAACTCAAGTACGGAATGGAAATGGAAAAATTATTCAAATGAAAAGCTCTTGAACATTTGGAATTCAAGCTTTTGTCATCTAAAAAGGATTTTTTATGTCCTCAAATGCAGTTGGAGCATTTTGCAATGGACAATTTAACCCACTTGTGTATTCAACATGGAGCCATAACTACACAGGTAGTTGACTACTGTTGGTCGTTTAGAATGAAAATTAGATAAATCCACAATTTTTTTGATGCTTTTAAAGTTTTAATAAAAAAACTTTTTCAAAATTTTCCTCTTTAATTTTTTAATATCTTTTTTAAGAATTTCAAGAAAACTTGCAAAAAAATGTGAAATTACAGAAAATATTTAAATTTTAAAAAACTTTAAAAATAAAAATTTTGGATTCATCGAATTTTCTTTCTAAATCATCTAGATTTAAATGTTAATAGTTAACTCACATGCTACTTGCAGCGTTGCATTTCGGCTTCGTATCGTTCCCAATTCGTTCTTCGCCTCACACCAGTAAGTACCGCCATCATTTTTAACAGCCTTTTTTTACAGAATGAAAATAACGAGAAAAAGTTTTAAAAATTAAATGAATTTTAAATTTTTGAAATGTGAAAAAGTGAGTGAGAGAAAATTCAACTTTTAACATCCAGCCGTGCACGGAAAATTCAATATCCTGTGCTGCAAAGTGAGAGTTTATTTAATTTAAATGCAGCTTCTCCTGATTATGATCAGGCAATCCGATTACCGCTTTGAGATACTGAGAGCATAAAAAATGTAATGATACAGTTCGCATGTTGTTGTAATTTGGTATATGAGGGGTGGAACAAGAGCGAGCTCGAAAGATTTAAGGTGTACATTTTTAATTAGTTTTTCCTCAGTTGTTTTTTTGCTGAACATGCGGGAGGTTTGATTAAATAGAAGCAGAACATGAAAGGCGTTGAGTGTGTTTTACTTTTTTTTTCGAGTGGTGAAAATTAATTTTGTTTTATTTACAAAAAAAAACATTTTAAATCCCATGTTGAAAGGAGAGAGGAAGTGAGGAACAACGTGATGGAATTTTTAAACGATGAATCGATTTTTACTAGGGGTGTGTTTGAAGGTTATGTCGGGTGGTTTTTAAAAACTGACTTTTTGATGTTTATCGTTAAAAATTAAGCAAAATTTAAATTTAAATCAAAAAGCGTTAAATTTAAATTTGAAAATTCATTTAATTTAATTTTTAAAAATTCGTTAAAATAAATATTCAAAACTTGTTTTAAAACCGTTAAAGTTTGTCTTAAATTTTATTTACTTTTTATATAATTTCCACAACACAACTCAAGAATGTCTCCCGGTATTTTTTTCTTCTTCTCCATCCTCCACACAAAAGAAAAGCCTGGAGTTAAGGAAATTATCATTTTTGCATAATTTTCCTCTAGAAATTTTTCTCTGTAAAAAATTTACGGAAAGACACCGAAAAGAAGGGTGATGAAGAATAAATCAATTTTTTGCTGTACCATAAAAAGGGAAATTAAGTTCGTTACTGGAATTCATGCATAAATATTTAATTTTTCATCGTTTGGAATTTTGTCTGTATGAAAAATTATCTTTGCCATTAGAATTTGTTTAATAAAAAGGGGTCAATTTAGAATTATTTACATGTCGTATTCAAAATTTGCGGACAATAATCATTAAAGTGCTCGCACTTGTGTTCGTTGTAAAATATGTGAACATGATATGAATTATGAATTTATTTAATCATCATCTCTTCATCCCTCTCGTAACAAAATCCGATTAAATTAATTTGCAAAAGTTGAAATCACAGTCCAGAGCTCACTCTCAGTGGAGGTACACGGTAGGGGTTGAGAGCGAGTGAAACAAGATTAAAGGAGGAAAAGCTCAGCAGTATCAAATCAAATTTCTCTCCTCTTGTTTTGCCAGCAAATTTTTTATCCCTCTCAAAGGACTTGTTATGAAAATTTCATTTTTTTCTGCACCGGAATAAATTTTCTTACTCAAACAGGATGGATTTCAGTTTGAAGTTGTTGAGATGGAATATAAAAAAATTATATTCGAACTAGGGGGAAAAGAGAAATGAGGAAAGTTTAAGCTGCCTCTTTAGTATGGAAATCTCCGCGTCGACATTTACTTCGATTGTAGTGAGAGAAGGAAATTTAGAAGGATTTAGAGGAAAATTTCTATCAAAGGAGGTGACACTCTGGATATTTTCAATTTTTTTAAATATTGAATTTTCATATATAAAATATTTTTTAAAAATCCCTCAATCACTTTCCACCCCTTGATTTTTATCCAACTTTACCTTTAGAAAAAATAGACTCCCCATTGGCAAAATGTTGCGATGTTGGGAGGTTTTGAGCACCACTCCATCTTTATACCACAAAATACTTGGATTGGGAATTCCCTCGGCTTTACAATAAAGTGTTACTGGATCATTACGCGGTACGATTGTGTCGACTGGATGCTCAACGATTCGAGGTGTTTGGAAGGCTGTGAATGGGAGAAAAACAATTTTTAATTAAATTTCGAAACTAACTGAAATGTCCACGAAATCAAATAACAGACCAGAGGACACTTTCAAGCTTGTTCAGTGGTCTGGTAAAATAAAACAGCAACAACAACCATCACGGCATAATAAATGTTTTCGCTCAGCACAATTTCTAAATTAAATTTTCCCTCTTTGCAACATATTTGACGCTAATTAGTTTTTCACCGTAAAATGTGCGCGGTCTCGTTCATCCCGGAGAATTTTTTTCGCGTCACTTTTTATCCTCAACAGCATTCACACATCTGCCGTTCGTATGAAGTTTTCATGAGGTAAGAGCTGACACAACAAAAAACTAAGCGAGAGACGAGTTGCAGAAAAAAAAGTTTCCATCGTGTTTATTATGATAACAGAGGCAAATGTTTAAACTCCCACACGATCGAGGATTCAAGGGACGATTAAGGATGAATTTATGAGTTTCAGCAGTTTTACCTTTAATAATTTTGTTGAGGGTTTGTTAGTAAAAATATTTTTAGTGAAAATTAAATTTACAATTCAATCTTTAACGGCAGTTAAAAATTCAAAATATACGGTTTCTTAAAATAAATGAATCAAAATTTAAAAAAACTTAAAAATAATATTTTCTTAAATTTTTAAAGATTTTAATATTTTCATCCCTTGGCACTCACTCAACATTCTCCATGTATAAACATAAAAGATAGAAGAGCACCATGGCGGAAGTAAAAAAAGCATTTTAGAACAAAAGCACAGATGTGCCTGAGAGCTGTTGCCGTGAAAATTGTAAATCAACATGGATAATGATGGTGCACAAAAATTCTTTTGCAAGCATGAGAGGCGAGAATGAAATATTTCATACCCATAAAAGCAGCATTTCATGAATGAGAATTTTAAAAGGTTGGAGGTTGAAGAAGAAAAGAAGAATTTAGAAGCATTAAGAGCTCCCCAGTCGACGTTGATGTTTTTCAGTGTTCAGAGAGTTTATAAAAGGAATCTAAGGGATGTCATGGTGTGTGTCTCTTTCTCTTTTGTGATGCAAATATCGAGGGAAATTATATGCAAAGGAAGCAAACACAAAACGATAATTTTTCGACTTTAAATAGGGAGGGAGGGCGATGGAATGAAATGAGTGTGTAATATTTGAGGGAGGCATTGTTGAAATGCTCTAGTAATTTTGTTATTGTAATAAAATACCTCCATCCATTCTTGAGTATTTATGGCATAGCGATACATACTGTAATAATAACAAACAGACATTCAACGAAAATTAAAATCATAAAATAATTAAAGCAAATAAATTGTTGTTGCGAAAGACGATTGAGGGGTGAACACTTGTTTAAAATTTAAATCTAAGGTGAATTTTACATAGAGATGAAAGTAACCTAAAGTTGACAAATTTCATCAATTTTAAAAATTTGTTTTCTGCATTTAATTTATCTTTAAATTAAAAGTAAAATATCTCAATATTTTTAAGTGTCCCAACCCTCAACGAGCATGTTTAATGGTTCAATCGTAGCTTAGTTGCTATTTTTGTGAACAATTTCCAAATAAATTTAGGGGAGCGGTTTTTATGAGCCCTCACAGCACAGGTAGAGGCATCTGTTTAAAATTACGCCAGTGGAATTTTAAAAAGCCAAACATCAACTCTAAATGGTATTATTATGTTGGGGAAGTTCGGTGGTTGGTTAAATTTCTGTTAAAAAGTAAAAAGCGAAGAGTCATTAATATGAAAAATATGCAAAAAGCATTTAAATATTTAATGAGTTAGAAATCACGGTTGCTGGAGGAGAAATTTCCAAATGTCGGAAAATAAATTTCATTTTCGCTGTTTGATAGCGCGGTATTTAATTAGAGAAATATAAGTAATTTAGATCGTGATTTTTTAGCAGAGAAATAAATTAGTTATTTTAATTGATTTTCGTTGCGAGAGAAACAAAACGCGAAGGTATTTTTTGGTGGGAAGGTTAAAAGCTTAATATTCAAAATTGTTTTCTAAAAAGATATCATTTAGCAACAAAAGAGAGTTGGAGGTTGATGAAAACTTAAATAAATTTAAATGGAGTTCAATTTTTTGTTCTCAAATTTATAAAACATTTTTTTAACATTCAGATTGACACAAAACCCAGCCTTTCTGTCGCCATAATAAAAACAATCATCTTGAGTTCATTACCATTCATTATGTACGAAAACTTAGTTTGTTTCCACTTTTTCTCTCCCACGCTTATCACTTCCACAATTTGCATTGTAATGACTTGTTTTGCGAAAAAGTTTAATGCATTTTTAATGTGAACAGCAACTACATTGCTGTTTTTCGCTTTTCCTCTCTTGCAATTTTTATTTTAAAATTACATTACGATGCAATTGTGATGTAACTTGAGGAAAGAAGAAAAGATTTTTCTTACTTCGTCGAGATGTTGAGTGCGCGCTCATGGCGGAAAACAACTTCATAATAATTCTTAATGATTTGCTTGAGGAACAACAGAACGTCTGCATAGTATCTCCCGTGAACCATTAAGCTTTAACGTCTGCCATATTACGTGCCGTAATAAAAGTCGAATGAATGAATCCACTCTTGAGACCATCTTTCGGAGTATTGTTAGCGAGAAATAACATCAGCATGGAATTAAGGGGATCGGAAACTTGAGATTAGTTTTAAGGATGGATTAATTTTATGTTTGTTAGATTAAAGTAGTAACTTTTGAATGTTAAAAGCGATTTAAACTTTTTGACTGTAAATCATCAGATTAAAATTTAAATCTCAAGATTAAAATTTTAAATCACATCAAAATTATTAAAAAGTGTCCACTCCTCTCCGATAACAACACAAGAATTTTTAACTTATGATTTTTATCTCATGAACAACTTTTCCCATTAAGATGTAAGCTTCAGGTGCTTTTACGATGCTCCTTTTTATGGCTCTTGTGAATGCGAAAGCGAAGTCATGAGGAAGAGAAGGTAAAAATGGCATTAGACGCTACGCTAAAGGAATTTTTAATTACGTCTTTTCTTTCATAACGTCTCGACATTGCAATGAAATTTTCCATTTTGATTTATATCCAAACTTTTACTCAAAATTGCATGTTTGTGATGTGTTTAAGGTCGGAAATTGATTTCGACATAAATGGACGAATTTTAGATGCGTTCCCGTCAAACATCGAAAAACCTTGTGCACTTCAGTCATAAAAAAATTGATTTTCATTCTCGTCTGCAGTTTTTACCTTTTCTGTCGGCTTTTTGAATTGAAATGCACAAACTTTTTTATTTGATTGACAAAATGCGGAAGTAATTTAGTTTCATGCTTCCATCAAATGAATTCAAAAAAATATTTTATGATTGACGTCTGAGCTTTAAAGGTTGATATTCAATTTTAGAATTTTCTACTCAAAAAATGTTAAAGCGATAATTTTGGTTTTTATGGCAATATAATTTTGCTATCTTCACCACATAAATAAAGAGTTGAGGGAGAAATTATTCTCAAAAGAATAAAAGACGCAAACAGATTTGGTTACATATGCTTTTTAATACATACAAAGTAAAGAAGTCGAGCGAATGACGTTGGGGAAAAATTCAAGGAGTGAAAACTTTTTTCGTGTAAAATTTTTGCAATAATTTTTTAAAACTGTTAAAAAAATTTGACATTTGACATTTTTAGATATTTTCCAAAAGTTTTCAACCCTTTTTTCCACATCTTTCTTTATTTTGAATGTAAAAACTTTTTTATCACCATGGATGCGCACACACAACAATAAAAAAAGGAGCAGTAATAATTTTTGAACTTTTCTTCATCGTCTGAGCTGTGAAGAAGAGGAGGAAGAATGTCATTAGAGAAAGAGGTTGTAAGAAGTTCAATAGCGATGGTTATGGGCTGATAAGACTCAATTTGTTGGAACATAAATGCGATTCTTTCTCCTCTTTTGGCTTGCAATTCGTTGTCGATGAAAAAAAGGACCAAAAATCAATAAATTGATAATGTTGAAGAGAAGAATAGGCTTTACGATGTGTATGCGTTTCCGGGGGATTAAGTTGCCGAAAAATTCTCTTTTTATTCCCTCGCACGATTCTTTCATTAATTTAATACTTTCTTCCCCTCCACCTCACCGAGATTTAGCTATGCGAGTCTTACAGAAATTAAACATGTGAAGGCGAAGCAAGCACGTAGGCACGATGGAGCGGTGAACATAGAGAAAGATCCAATTAATTAAGGAAAATTAGGAACAACAACATACTCCAGGACATGCATGACGGAGAGAGAGAGAAACATGAGAGCAAAATCGATAAGCGAGCATGTCCGATGTGTAATTTATGGTCGAAAGACGAGGATGAGAGGAAAAATGAATTTCCTCGGGATGTCTTAGAGTGTTTTTGGAATTTATCACCAAGGGATGAAAAATTGTTGAAAAATTAAATATTAAGGCTTAAAGTTAAAGCATAAATTTAAGTTTATTTTCAAGAGATCCATTTAATTATCCACCATCCCTTTCAAATAATTTAAAAACTTTTATCTAACCTCAAACGTGAGATAAATTCACAAGCTCAAAACAAAGAAACATTTTCATTAAAACCTTTTTCCTTATCTCTTCTGTAAATATTTATTAGAGCACACAAAACCCGCCTAAGCACACAGACACAAACCGAAAAAGCGTTGGCAATTAATGATTCCATCAAGGCAAATGTGATACTTGAAATCAATAATTATCGCTTTTGTTTGTCGGCATGATATGCGAGAATGGGAGCACATTATTGAGAGGATAAAACATAGAAAAGGATGAGAATCATTGCTTGATTATTTGCTGCTAAAATCAATATCAGAATCTTGTTCAGTAAGCGAGTATTGAATGAATAATGAAAATCTAGCATGAGAACTATCTCAATGTGGAAATGGAGTTATAACCAAGGAAGGTGAACTTAATTTTATTATTTTCGATTAGTTTTTGGTACCTTTTTTAAATTTAAAAATTACGTTATGAAGTTAACTTAGTTTTCATGTGAAATTTCATAACGTATTTTTTTAATTTATAAGGTGAAAAATTTCAAAATCCAAAGTTCATGTACAAAAAAAATAATTAAGTTCCCATCCCTCGCCGGCATCGTTTCTAGATCTATCTGTGGTTTATTGAATAATTTATCGAATGAGAATATGAATGGAAATCTCATATCTTTCTCCCCCGTGGTGCTTCTACTGCTGTTCTAAGTCTAAAGCCTTTGGTAATGCCATGCATTCGTACACACATACAAGCGTTCTCAATAAATCCCTCACTCTCCTCACCAACTTTCAAAATGAGCGGAAGAGAGCTTACGAAGTGACGGCAAGAATGGCATTTCATTTTCGCATTCTATTATCTTGTGAATGGTGTGGATGGGATTTTTTTTTGCTGAAGCAGGAAAACAAAAGGAGTCTAGTGTGAATGGAGGAAAAATGCTTAATCAGCAGGAATTAGTGGCGAACATACATGCCATGCTGCTTTATATATTGAATATTATCAACGGTGATTAATTATTTTTTTTGCAGCTGAGAAATCCTCGAGAGAAATTATTCAATTATTTTTAAAATTATTTTAACCTTTTTAGCAGCAAATTTCTCAACTCTCGCCACAATAATTAAATAACAAGTCACCCTGACTTTATTTCTTCTCGACTATCACGCAATAATCATTAAATTGATTACATAATAATTTTTCTGTTGTATTCGCATAAAAGTTCGCCTCGTTAAGTAATCAGGCGAAATTTTTATGGCGCAGACCGCGAGCATGAGTCTCGTTAACAGCAATTTCATGATTAACTCACATAAAGCTTACAAAATTATAATCGACTTTGAAAATAAAAATAAATCAGAGCTCACAATTGCGCCATAAAGTGAGTGTGTTTGCAAACACACACACACACACATGCGGGATGTAATAAATCAATGAGAAAATGATTTTTCCTATCGCAAACTAGAAATGAAAATTGCAAATTGAAATTTTTTCCTCGCCTCTAATGAACGGAAAACATGAAAAGCGCGCATGATGAAAATAGAGAGAGAAGACGGTGGTGGATGTGAAGCATGTAGGGCATCGGAAATGAAAAACAATTTATCAGCGGAATTTCATTATAATGCAAAAAGTAGATTTTGCTTTTTGTGAGAAAGGAAATGAGAATCCAGGAATGTTAATTTTTTTAATGGAAAACTTTTATTTCCTAGATAAGGACATGAAAAATCGTTGAGATTGTAAAAATACGTTAGGGTTAAAATTTAAACTAAAAATTAAATTTTCAAGCAAAAAATAAATTTTTGTGTTTAAAATTTCAAAAGCTCTCAAAACACTTTTAAAAATCAGAAAAATTATTTTTATATCTGAATTTTTTTTTAATTTTTTTAATCTCTCATAAAAGTCAGACTTTAATCACATGTCTCGAGCTTTGAGTGAAGAATTTCTCAACGTTATTGCAGCCTGAAGGAAAAAAATTCAATTTCTGTCCCACATTCCACATGAGGAGGGCAAAAATGCAATTCATTGTTGACTGAAGAAGGAAAAAATGTTGTACAAGAATTTATTGTACATTTATGAGCACGGCACAAGTGCTTCATGGTAGAAAATAATTTTGCTGCCTTCGCCCTTCTTATCATCATCATAATTTTCACATGTAATGCTTACACTTTCCATTACGTTATCTTAACAGCCCATGTCCAGCATAAAAATGAAATTTATCATGCATGCAATGTCCGACATACACTTTGTGCTCATGGTACATTAAACAGTTCACGTTTGACGTAGAAAAATATTTTGAGGGATTTCTTTCATCACCTAAAAATCATTTTAATGAAATGCAAGAATGCAGACGGCGATAATTCAGGTTTTGCTCCCCTTTCTATTGTAACATGAAAAGTGTGTTCAGTTTTTCTTCTCCAAATGTCTTCACCTTAAATTCTTTTCGCAAAAAATTTGTTGTTAATGTCTCTCGAACATGCAATCGAAAACGAAAATGGGAATTTCTTACAGATTTCATGTACAACCTCAAGGCGAACTTTCTCCAAGGCAATTTTACGGATTTCTCTCTCGAATCATGTTGTTCGCATATTTTTGTATTTTCAATCGTCATCTCGAATGCCGTTAACCCAGATTTTTCTTCCTTCGCAATTTTCAATTTTGTGCATTTTTTGTGTTTCTCAAACCGTTCGACGACAACTGCTGGTTGTTATTGCCAATAGCAGAAAGTGAATTTATTTATGTCGGCATACACAAAAAAAATGTAAATTTATTCAATTTAGTGAAAAAAGTTTCATTTTTATATCCTGGCTTAGGCCAATTTTGTACTTTCTGTGCTTCATAGTGCTGACTGCTGGCACACAATTGAATTTATTGTTATGTGCGCAAAAAGAGCTTCATGAATTTTATTTTTAATTCCAAAATAATCTTCTTTTAATGAAAATATTTTTTTAATTCCTCTTTTTCTCTTTGTGAAATTGTAATTGTCGTCATTCAGCGCGAGTAAAAGTCACTCAATGGTAAAATACACAGAGAACTTCAGATAACGAGCACTCGAGGGGTGGAAAAGGTTTGTGTAAGAAATTAAATTAATCTTTGAAATTGTTTTAAGAAAATGTTAAAGAATTGAGATGAAATTAAAATTGAGATAAAAAATGTTAATTTTAGCTAAAGTTGAACTGAGTTTAAAATTTAAAATTTTAGCTAAAATTAAACTGAGCTAAAAAAAAATTAAATTAAATTATATAATAAGCTCAAAATTAACAACTTTTATGCTCAAAATTTGGAAAAAAATGAGAAAAAATTAAATTTTTAAACCAAAATTTTAACTAATAAGTAAAATCTAAATTTTTTTTAATTATTTCAGTTCAAAAATTTTGACTTTTAACTTTTTGACTTTCAATAATTTTTCAAAATTTCAGTTTAAACTCCCTCGAAAATCTTCCAACTCTTTTCCTTCCCTTCAATCAAAATCAAGCTGATGTAAATGTTGACATAAAGTGTGATCAAAATGGAAGGGATTTAGTGAGAGAGTAAATAAAATGAAAAGACACCGAAAACTGTCGCAATAAAATGGAATTAAAACTTTTCTCTCTTCGAAAAAGACAACAACAGCTCATGGAGCTGAAAAGGGGGAATTTCAATATGATGCGAGATGGAAATTTAAAGTTCGTCTTTTCCTCGATATATTTGAGCTATTAAATAAACATTCAACGCTTTTATGTGTGGTTTGAAGTTTTCTAAACGAAAAAGTTTTGAGATAATTTCCAGGCAATTCCTGAATTTTAATGAAAAGACAACACAGAAAATTTTAAAGCGGAATCGCTTAATGTCAATACACAGTTTCGTTCTGTAGTGTACTGTCAACATCCAGAGGATGATTTTCATTCATTATGGCATGATATGTTTGTAAATATGCAAACTGTGTCTGCTCTTAATGATGTTAAAATCCACCGCATGCCTTTGACTCGTTTTTTAACCTCAGTTGCAAATTTTTCTTCTTTTTTTTCCAATTCAAAAGATCAAATACCATTTATTTAATTAAGTTTACTTTTATGCTCGCGTTTTCTCTCTCGGGATGCTCCGCACTTACTTTAATTAAAAAAAGCAAAAGAGTTTGATAAAAAAAATAAACCAGGTAGAAAAAATTCATAAAGCTCTTTAAAAATTATTTTTTTATCTGGGGTTTTAACTTTTTGCATGTAAATGAAATAACAACATTAAAATAATTAAAAAAGAATATTATTCGAGGAGGCTTGAAGGCATTTCACCTTTCATTCTCAATGACACAGAGCAAAGAGCGACAAACATGTTCAACATATGCTGGCGCATGTTAATTGACTCGAGAGAAGATGAAAGAAAAACAATTTTTTCGGTACATGCCTAAAAAGCTCTTTTTAACTCGCAAAAATTCTGTTTGATGAAGCTCGAGATGAACGTACACGAGTGAGTAAGTGCATGAATGTTGTGATAACTTTTTTCTCTCCCTCTAACAAGCAACAACTTCTGTATCACTTTTCCTCGTTACTCACTCACTCCAACCTGCTTTCTCGGTGCTTGTTTGATTTAAAAAGTTTTATTTTTCTGCTCGCTTTGATAAGGGTATTCGGCTGATAAATTGTTGTTGTTGTAATTACAAAAATCGAGTTTTTCCTTAGATTTTGCTGCAAAGCAGTTAAAGACTATTTTTTATTAAATTCTTTGTGGTCTCTTCTTTCTATAAACACTTTTAGACCAGCCATAAACTTTCTATATGAAGCAGGAAATTTTTTTTAAAAATTAACAATGAACAAAATTTTTATCCACCTAAACACAAAAATAAAAAAACAAAACTAATTTTAGAACATACATGAAAAAACAAAAAAATACAAAAATAAATTTTAATTAATTAATTAATCTTAACAAAAAATAACTATTTAAACTAAAAAATTTAAGTTAATTAATAAAACAAAGATAAAAAAAAAAAATAAAATTTTTAAAAAACATAAAAAAACAGGCATCAAGCATGAAAAAGTATAAAGCTCCTCAGTAACATGTTTGAGGAAGGAGAAATGAGAAGTGATGGGGGTTAAGTCAAGGGTTGAGTCAAGTTTAAAAATAATTTTCAAATTTAAAAAATCTTAAAAATTCCATTTAATTTTTAAAAAGTTCAAAATTTTTTTAAAATTTTAAAATAAATTTTCATCCCTTGCAACAACTTTAAACGAAAAAAATTCCAAAATTTAATAAGTGCTCGGAAAAATTCTTCACTCACTTAAATTTTCATCACAAAATCTCACACTCAAGAATTTTTAAGCTTTGCCCTCAGTCATGCCGTTATGATTTCAAATGAGAAAGTTTTCATCATTTAAACAAACAAGCACAAAAAATTTTGTTCGCTCCTCAAAAAATTCATTAAAAATTCAAAGCCATTGTACACACATTCAGAACTTTCTCTTCTTCCCTTTTTTTATATTCATATGGAATTTAACGCTCACCAGCAACATTTCCCATGAGGCAAATGAATGAATGATAAAAAAAGTTTAGTTAGAGAAAATCATTAAATTATCCTCGTTACCAAAGACTTGATTTGCATGCCAGTTGATGTGAGAGAGAGAATTTTTTACATTGCTCAATGAATGCCGACAGAGTTGGGTGAATTAAGTGGGAACGACCGCCTAGATGCTTTATAAATGGGCCAAATAAGATGAAGATAAATGAGACTGATAGTCAAAGTTGGTAGATTCGATTTTTCTAAATGGTTAAATTTGATTGTTTAAGAAAGTTTTTTTTGGATTCAATGAAAAATAAATGAAGATGAAATTTATAATTTATTTAGTTTTAGTAAAATACAAGTAAAATATAAATTTTTAAAATTTAACAGATTTTCCAAATATTTACTCAAAATTTTTTATTAAATTTTTTATTTCTTAATTTTTTTTAAACCCTTCAAACATTCTGTATAAAAAACTTTAATTTATTCCTCTCTCGAAAAAATACCTAAAATAAATGCTTTATGGTTAAATTCATTGCCCGGAAGTATACAGATGAGGCTAATTTTATTTATTTTCTATTTTCTGAGTTTGCATGCGAAAACATCTCAATGCCAAACTAAAATTTATTGTTGTGGGTGGCTTTAATGACTTTCCAGAAAACTGTTTCGATTTTAAAAAGATTTATTTTCATTGAGTAAATGACTTAAATCGATAGTCGATGGGTTTGAGGTAATTTAAATATTTTTGCAGAGTTACCAACTGAGCACGAGAAGATTGACGTCTGGATTGATTTTTCCATCGAATTTTCCCTTGGGAACTAATTTATTGCTGAAATTGATTTCTCACAGCAAAATTTCGTCGCATAGCGATAAAGGCACTGGAGGCTAATGCTCAGCTCAGTGAGTTTGATATCGAAATCAATATATTTGAGGCAGTTTAGTCAGAAGGGGTCGGATACTCATGAAATTTTTTTTAAATTAAATTTTTACTGACTTTTAAATTTTAAACTGATTTAATTTTTAATTTTACCAAAGTTTTACACCCCTTCAAAACGAGTGAAGATGATACCAAGATGGGAATTAAATGATATTTAACGGGTCGATGGAGAAAATATTCAATTTCAAAATGCCTTCATCGCCTCTGCTGAGTGAAATTGAGCAAATTTTAGCTTCAAAACTGATGATTGAAAATGCGTTGAATTGGAAAATAATTTTTCCTTCCGACAATTTTATCTCGAAAACTTTTAACATGGCAATAAAATTTTATTCTGACTTCACGCTGTGAATTATTTTTGAACATTCTTGCACATGATGAATGGAACCGACAATTATTATTACAAGTTTTGTGTGTTATTAAACTAAATTAATGTATCGAGTGTCATGTGGGAGTTTTACATGAGTTAACTTGTTGCTTTATAAATAATTTAAGTGTTTTATGATGAGGAAGGAAAAAAAATTTTCTTTTTATAAAGGTGAAAATGGACTCGATGATTAAGCAGAAAATTTTCTGAATGCCAAACTCCCACAAATTAGTTTCAATGACTTTGTAGAAAAAAGTATTTAATAAAAGTCAATGACTGAAAGATTTTCCTCAAAGAAGCTCTCGAGAATTATTTGTAAAAAAAATAAAAGTACACGACACATCTCGCATGTTGCTGATATTTGATACTCATTATTACTTAAGGGAATTCTTTTCAGCTGAGAGTGAGCTCGATTACAGCATCAGTAAATATTTTTATGATTCATGTAACGTTTTATAATAATTGTGTATCGAAATATATTTTGAGATAAATTTGCTGATCGAGTGCGATTGCCTTGTGAGCTTTTTTCACATATCCGAAAGAGATGATGAATATTTTATGAATTTAAACGTGCGTGTGTGGCAGCTTTTCTTGCTTCCATCACGAATTTGATTTTACATCAGGAAATCCCGCAAGAGATTACGAAACTCACGTCAAATTTTTAGTATTTTTCATGTATAAAAAGTTTTAAGTATCATTTTTTGATGTATAAAAAGTTTTAAAGTTGACTGAATTAAACTTTATTTATTTTCTGAATTTTTCTAACTGGTCGAACATAAAAATATAAAAATGATTTTTTCGTCACCTACAAAATGAATTTCACGATCAATTAATCATAAATAAACTGATTTCATAGATGTGATATCGAAAATGCATCAAACTTAATTTTCTTTTAATGTTCGTTTTCCGTTTTTTCCCATTTTCATTTACTTTTCTTTCACCCCAGCTAAAAAAATGTCTGCAGGCGATAAATAAGTCGGTAATTTTCCGTTCTTCAACGAATGAAAGGATTTTTGTGCAAACAGTCGAGAAATAACTCAAACAACACAGAATTGAGCGATGTCATGCAGCCACAAAATTGAGTTTGGTGTAAAAATGAAAGAATCAAAATTGATTAAGTGAATTTTTCACCTCTCTCGAGTCAACTCATAATTGTGTGTTAATGTTACGAAGGAAATTTATTTGTTTTCAAGTTCTGACAGTCCACAACCAAGAAGTGGGTCGAAAATTTTTTCAAGTCATTCATAATTTCCCCAAAAATGAAACAAAACGGAAGAAAAAAATTATTCGAGGGGACAAAAAAAATTAAATGAGCAGTTTGTGTGACATCCAGCATGGACTGGAAGGAGGAAAAAATTATTTTCTGCTGCGTCAGACTTTTTCGATTAAAAATAAATTTTATGCAGGAATTTTAATGTAATAAATGTTTGACGAATGTTGCTCAAAGATTTGCTGATATGAAAACTATTTCGCAATATTTTAATTTTTGATTGATTTCTTTTTTTATTGATAAACTTGACATTCGCATTTAGTTGTTACAAAAAACCGTTAACCTACTTAACATCATCGAACCGTGAGTCACCGCTGTTGACAGCGAATAAGAAGAAGGCGAAAAAGAAGAAGCAAAAATTATCTTTTTATTATGTAATTTATATATTCACGCATGATCTTGAGACAATAAAAAAAGGCATGAATGAATACAGAGTTAAAATTTGTAAAGTGACACTCACACACATCAATTTGTAAGATAAAAAAACTTAAACCGGTGGTCGTCAGGATTTAATAAAAACAGTCACGCAGACTGAAAAAAGTATCAAAAATTACTTTCACAAGTTTTCAAAAAAAAATCAAGTGTTGAGTGCAAAGATTTTGAGGTGCAAAACTCTGTATGTAAAAATTTATATATTTTTTTTGTTATTATTATTTTTTATTTTAAATATTTTATAGCTTCTTTCAATCTTAGTTCCTAACCCCTTCACGTTGAAGGTTTGCATCTTTTTTTCGCACACCAATTTTATCTTTTTTTGATACCAAAAAGGAAAACTTGATTCAGTCTTCTCTAGCATCTCAACGTGTTAACAATCGGGTTGCAACCAGTGGTTGTACAAGTTATAAGTGAAAATGAATTATTTAACTGATTTGGTCGTTGAAATTTGGAACGATTATGGTGATCCGAGAACAGGTCAATGGATTTTGACTAAGAATCTTTATTTGGTTTTTGTGTTACTTGCAATTTTTCTTCTGATATCACATGTGAGTGAAACTTTGAGTAAACATTAAATAATTTGAGTTAAGAAAAAATTAAAAATTAAAATTTTAATTTTTAAAGTTTATTTTCAAAGTTTTAGTGTTAAAAAATTTGAGAACTTTTTTAAGAACTTTAGCTTAAAAGTTAAAAAATTCTAGAAAAATTCAAAAAGTAATACAAAACAAAAAAATTATTCGAAAAACATGAAGAAGAAGATTTAATCGATTTAATTTAAAAAATTCTAGAAAAATTCAAAAAGTAATACAAAACAAAAAAAGTTATTCGAAAAACATGAAGAAGAAGATTTAATCGAGCCAATGACTGGAAGATGGAAAAATATTTGTTCGGCTGTCAGATTTTATCGATCATAAAAATAATTTTATGCTAAAATCCGAATGTAAAGCTAAAGCGTTTATATAATTTATTATTTAAAGTTCTAGACTTAAATTCTAGTGTTTAAAAATATTTTTAAAAAATAAAACATTTTGACGTTGAAATGAATTTTAAAATCAAAAATTTTGCAACCGATAAAAGATTTAAATAAAAATTTGACCTTGCGAGCAGCTCCAAAAAAATTTAATACCCTTTTAAAATATGCCAGAATGCTTTAATCTTACGCAAAAAATGCACTTTTACTTTTACTTTTTCTCCTCAAAATTTTGCAGTGTCTGCTTCCATATTTTTTACGAGGAAAGAAATATGCACAATTCACGCCCATATTGGCCTTGTACTACTTTCTTGTGGGTCTCATCGGATTCGCTTATATACTGGTTTATGTCTACCTTGCAACTATCGTAGATTTTGATTTCAGGTCAGTGACATTTCTTGCGAAGAAAAATTTTAATTTTTTTTAGCAATTCAATGAGTTTTAACTTTTAAATTAATTTTTTATTTTTAATATAATTTTTAAAGATGTTTTCCAATCCATAAAGACTTTGAAGGAATTCACTATTTCATCGCGATGTTAGTTTATTTCTGGGTTTGGTATAAAGTTTTCGAATATTTCGAAATATTTCTTCTCATCATTGTCAATGGCGAGGCTCCAATCTTTATTGTGCTTCATCATACAATTTTTCCAGTGTGAGTTTGAATATTTTAACTTTTGTAAAAATTTAATAAAATTTCATTTTTAGGCTTTGCGTAATTTTTACACATTTTTATGCCGGTAAGGTTTTTTTTCACAATAGAAAATTTCAATTCACAATTTTTTAAATGCTTTAGGTGGAACGCCAACCATGTTCGGAATGATCATCAACATCGGACATTCAATTTTGTATTTTATTATTGGAATTCGAACATTATCGGAAAGATTTAGAGTTAAATCTGAGTCGTGGTATATGAAATTTCGCATCTTGGAATCAATCGCAGAATTAGTCATCACGATTATTTATTTCGCTCAAGTTGTGAGTATTTTTTTAGATAATTTGCATAATTTAAATCTAAATTTTTCAGGAATCGAGAGAAACTTGCGAATATGAAGTTTACAAATTTTCAATAATTTTCTTAAGCAGCATTTTCCTCCTTGTCTCAATTTATGTTCGATGGAGCTACATCTGTCACGCTTTTGGAGACACAATTCTGATAAAATTAATCAACAAAATCTTCTGCGTTTCTGAAGAACGAGAAGAGAAAGAAAAAGAAGAAATTCTTAAGACTCACCAGTTGCAAACATTTTCGAAAAGTTGATTCATAAAAAATTTATTGCGAGTTTTTTGTGAATTGAACTTTTATATGCATTTAACTTTTAGTGATTGTCAAATATTTTTGACAAAAATCAGTATTTTAAAGTTCATTTAATTACTTGGGATAGAAAATATTCTTAAAGAAGTTAATTTTAGTTTAATAAATGACAAAATAAGATAAATCCACCTCAAGGTGTAAAAAATGTGGGCCAAGGGGTGTAAAACTCATTTTTTGGATAATGAAATATTAAAAAATATTCATTTAAAATTATTTTCAAAACCTTCCATAAAAACCATTTAAAGATTTAATTTTTTGTATTTCGTTTTGAGAATTTTTAAATAAATTTAAGTCATTTGTGTTAATACTTTTTTACTTAATTAGAAATTATTTGTAATTAATTGTTGTTGCCGTAAACTCCCCTTTCAAATGCACTGTTTGAGTAATTACCTTCGGTTTGGTTTGTGAATATGATAATTATTATTGTGCAACACGCAATTATCAGTTTATCCATATTTGATGCGATATTCACTGAATTTCCAATCAGTAAACGATTTTTCTCACTCCGTTTCATTTAATTTGAATGGTTATTAATTATTTTTAATTATTTTCTTCAAATGTTGAACACTTTAATTATTATCCTCACACATATTTTACCATCTAGCGATTAATTTTCTTCGCCCTCGCTTTCGAAAATAATTTTTCACATTTTTCGATGTTCTTCATCACATGTGGCATGTGAGGAAGGTTAAAATTTACACACTAGAGCACGTTTTCCATTTTTTTCCTCCCTTCAACTTTCATTTTTCACTTTTTTCAAGCACGCACATAAAAAGATTTTTTTTCTTTTTCTAGTGAAAATATTTTTTTTTAAAAGATTGCTGAGTTTTTACAAAAAATCTTCACTTTGTATCCATTGACATTTCTCATCTGCTTATTCCGCCAAGTTAAATCTCAAATTGAAAATCTTTTCATTTAATTAAACACATCCTAATTAGCTTCGGCTCAATTAATCCTTTCAGGTAATTTTATAAACTTTTCTTTCTTCAACGCACGCGAATGAGGAAAATTTATCCTCTTCTTTTTCCCTTTTGCGACCGTCGACCACGAGAAACTCCACTGAATTGAGGGAGAAACGGAAATTTTTGCACATAAAACTGCTTCCCCAAAACTGTTTGAGAGAGAATCACTCTCCAAAAAATGAAGGTACGAAGGAATTTTCTGAAACTTCCGCTCTCTTAAAAACCTTTCGTTAGATTGTGCGCAGTTTCAATGTTGTTGTGAGTTCGGTTTTCTTTTCGAGGCCCTTGAAAAATGCTCTTCGTCGTTTAGTGCCGGCAATAAAGGTAAATAGGAAGTGAAGTAGTGATTTTAACCCTCGATAATTTTGCGAGTATTTTTCTTATTTTTTGGAGGGACTAAAGTTAACGTGAAAAAGGGTGGGAGACTCTGTTTTTTGTATTTTTAAATGATTTTTTTAATTTAAAATTTTAAGTTTTATTTTTGAAACCAGAAGGAAATTTTTTATGAAAAATTGATATTCAATCGGAGTGAAAAATTCTGATTTATTTTTTCTCATAAAATTAAAAGCAATCAAAAAGAATTTAAAAGAGTTTTCAAATAATTTTAATTTTTAGATTTAAATTACAAACCTGAGTATCTCACCCTCATTTAAAACTAGATGTTCGATCGAGGGTGTTTTGATGACTTTCTAGTTATTTTTGAATTTTTTCAGAAATCTCTAAAATATCCACCAAACACTGAACGACTGGTTCATCTTCTCTCTTTTGACATTGTCGTGAACTGGAATGAATTAATGGGATTAAATTTCACAATGCGATTTCTTTGTTGTTGATTTTCCAAGCATCGTCGGAGGGTTTGATGAAGTGAGTGGATGAAAGAAAATTTTCAAGTGCACTTCAACATTCTTTTAGTGCTTTGTTTTCATTCCTTGAGTGTTTCTTTTATTTTCACGCTCTATTTTTAATCGACTCACGTGGAACACGAGAACTTCAGACCTGGTATTGATGGAGTGGCGGGTTTGTGATGAAATTGTGGAACGAGAAAAGTTTGCAAAAATTTCATGTTATAAAACTTCCAAATCACCCCAATTTTATCGGCAACTAAAATCTCTAAAAAGGGAGAAAAAAAATATTGCTCGAACATCATGTAAGATTTCTCCTTTTTACGATGCAATCCAATAAATGATAAAAATGAGGGAGAGGATGCACGAAAATAATTTTTCATCATTTTTATTTATATTTCATCCTTCAACTTATGAGACCCATCATCACCATACATTCTCACAGCAGCGCTTGTTTGACTTATGGATTTATCGCCCTTTTTCTCCCTCCCGACATGCAGCATCTTCAAAACTTTGTTTATTCTTGTTACACTCACTTTAAATTGCACTGGTGTCAATTCGACGGTTGTTGTTGTTGAGTTTGTTTTGTGAACCTCCCACTTTAGCATGAATATTTATGATGATGAAAAATTCGCTGGCGACAGAGTGGAAAATGAAGAAGAATAATCAAATTGTCGACTTTTTCACTCTTTTTCTTTCGAGCACCCCCCGCAAACGCAAACACACTCGATTGTTCATTATTTGAATTTTCTGTTGGCATTTCATTTTCGAAGAGCATGCTTGAAAATCAAATGTGAAAATGCTCAAATCAAAATCCTCTGTATGGATGTGAAATGTGGGGAGACACAGAAAAAAATGTGGAAATAAAATTGAGAGGAAAACATCAGCAATTGATGGTAAACTTTTCACATGTTATTGAACAGTAGAAAAATCAACAGACAGCGACAAAAATGTCTGGTTGCGCTTAACAAAAGCGATAAAGATTAGAGATTGAGAAAATCAAGGATGAGAAGCTAAAAATTTATTTAAATTTTTACAAAATTAATAAAAATTAAATAACTTTTTATTATATTAAATAAAAATTTAATTTAAATGCTTTGCATGATTTATTTCTCAATATTTGGCTACAACTGTAACCTCACGTCTTTTTCATGCTTCACATCCATTATGACAGATTTTCTCTTTCAATTTGTCTACCTTTTTCTCATTCACTTTCATCGACACGTCAAAAATCGTTTTGTCAATTGTCAATTGTTGAATTTCTGAGCAAAATTTCACTTTTTTCTCCTAAAACTTTTAAATTGAAAATAAAATCATTTTTAATTTCAATTTATCGAAAAAAATACTTGCTTAGATTCTGAAAAGTGAAGATGAAAAATATCAAGGGAAATAGAATTTTAAAACTTTTCTATTTCTCAAAATTTTTATCTACTTTCTTCCAAAATTCAATAGCTTGACAAAAAATGCGTAAAAATTAAAAAAATTATTCAAAGCATTCTAAAATAATATAAGAGGGTGCGGATATCCATAAGTCAAACAAAAGAATGCAGCAAGAGATGATGAGTGTCATAAGTTAAAGGATGAAAAATGATTTTCCTTCTTCATTTTGAATCGCTTGCATCGAAAATTATAATAAAAATCTCTTTCAGTGCTGCACACATTTCTTTCCCCCTTTCATCATCGTCAAAAGTATAAAAAGTATTTTTTTTCGTAAAAGAGATTCCATGTTGTTGATATGCTTCAAAGTTTTTTATTTTTTAAACACGTGAGTCGATTAAAAAATAGAGCGTGAAAATAAAGGAAACAACTCAAAAGCGAAAACACAAAGTGGAGATGAAAACGCTTAAGTGCACTTGATGATTTTTCTTTCAGTCATTCTCTTCATCATCTTTTATAAACCCTCAACCAACAAAATATGCTGTAAAATTTAATCCCATTAATTCATTCAAGTTCACGATAAAAATATTGAAAATGTCGCTTTTATGATGAAATTTCGCAATAACGATAAAAATCCTCTTGAATCGTACGAAAGTGGTTAGAATTCCGGAACAATTGAGGTCATTACACAATTTTTGCATTAAGAAGGAAATTCGGGAAGTCAGCAGGAATAAAAGATGTGAAATAATTTTAGATACGGTTTGTAAGATTTAAATCCAAGGAGTGAAAAATTTTATGATTTTTTTTAAAATTTATGATTTGTGAGTTTTTAAAAGTTTTCATTAATATCTGCAAAAAAATTTCCAAAAGAAAAATTTGTAATTTTTTAAATAATTTTTAATCTTTGCAAATTTCTCAGTTTTAAAATTTAATCAAATTTTTTATAGTTCCGCTTTTAAAAACCCCTTTTTCGCATATTTTCCCCTTTTATGTCCTTCACAATTTACTGTAATGGAATTCTTTTCATTGTAATATATTTATTTCTCCGTATCGCAATGTGATTTCATTTAAGCAATGAGATGGATGAAAAATATCCTATGGGTTGGTGCTGTGAAGCAATTTGATTGAACAAAAAGTGCATTGTACATTCTCCAGCATCCCTTAATATCCATAAAAATAGAAAATTACTCTCTGCACCACCCTCGCTATTTACTCGCAATTTATGACTCTATTGTTCTATTCAAGGCGAGTTTGGATCATGAAAAAAACAAAAAAGTTTTTTCTACTGACGCAAGGGAATTTTCATTTTCGTTTCTAGAGAGTTGCAAATTGAGGAACGCTCCTTGAAAATAATTTTTTGTTCGACCACTCGCTGTGAATAATGGAAATTTCCTCATCGCAATGTGCTTTCTTAGCATAATTTTTGGAGTGCCGCTCAGCAGTTGATTCGTTAAGTTTTAACGAAAAAAATTGAGAGAAGAAAAAATTGAAAAAGAGAGCGAAATTATGAGAGAATTCTTTAAAATTCAAGTTTAAATTTTTTATTCAAATAAAAAATATTGTTTTAATTCTTAGAATATACAAAAAGTAGTAACACAAACTTATTGAGCATTCCCTCTGAAGTTAGCACGCAAGGATTAAAATTAAGACTTCAAAAACACCCTCGCACATGTGAGATGTTCGTTAGTTAGCTAAACTTCTCCCTCACACAAAAACTTCATTTTCCGACAGAATTCATCAATTATTGATTGTGCATTAATTCATTAGCTCTCGCTCTGGAGGATGTGGAAAGCATCGAAGTTAAATATATGAAAAAGTTTCCGATGAATATTTAATGAGAAAATGTGTGCATGGTGAAGATTGAAAGTGCTTATGTCGATTATTTTAAGGGTACATAAACTAAAATTTTGATGTGAAAGTAATCTTATTAAGTCCATTGTTAGTGTTTTTGGGACAGTTTGCTTAACATTAAAAAAATTACAGTCTTGTTTTAACTTGCAGATATTGCTTTAAAATTTTCTCATTTATGAATCTCACAAAGGCTGTTTCGCCGAACGCATCCGGTCGCGATATGAAATTCCATCGTAGAGCGTTCGAGACGAAGAAGAAAGTGATGAGGGAGAACAAAGCAATGGATTTAAGGTGAACATAATCGCAATCATCGCGCGTTTCCTATAATTATTTTTAATTTAGTCAAATTTACGAAAATGATTTAATTTTTTTTTGCTTTCACTTACCGTCATCATGTAATAAATGGCAGCTAAAATTAGTTCCAAACATGTTTCGATAAGGTAAAATTTCTTGAACCAAGGATCTGAATTTTTCTTAAATTTTTGCGATAAAGTTCTTGGAATGACGACAAAATATTTTAGTGTGTGACCAATATTGAGAAAAAGACCAAAAACTATCGGCGTGCCACCTAAAAAGTTAATAATTTTTTATATTCGATTAATTTAATTAAATTTAATACTTACCAGCATAAAAGTGAGTAAGAAATGCAATCAAACTAAAAATAAAAAATATATAAAAATTTTAATTAAAAATATTATTTTTTATTTAACTTACAATGCAGTCATTGAGTGATGAGCTTCAATATAAAATGGCACACTTCCATTGACAATAATGAGCAAGAAAATTTCAAACATTTCAATCGTTTTTAAACAAACGAAAAGGTAAACAGCAACAGCCATTTGATAATGAAGTCCTTCGAAGGCTTGAATTGTTGGTTCGCATCTAAAATATTAAAAATGAATTTGAAATTTTCAAGATTAACTTTTTTCTTACCTCCAGTTCATTTTGATTTCAATGGCAGCATAAATATGTGCAGCAATAAATAATAACTCAATAATGCAAATTAGGGAATAATAAAAAGCTAGAAATGGTCTTACTTTCGGATGCTTTTTGCCTTTAAATATTTTTGGAAGAATCAACTAAAAAAAATTTTAATATGTTTAAAATTCAACAATTTTTTCATCACTTACTCTCGAAATAAAAAGGCAAACTGCAATGAATATCGTCACTGAATAAAGATTTTTTGTTAAAAGCCATTGTGACATTCTTTTATCTCCATATTCATCCCAAAAATCAACTAAACGTTGCACAAGGCTCATTTTAATTTTTTTAAACCCGATGTGATCGCTTCAAGAGATGAAAATAAACTAAAAGTGCATTTAAGCACGATCGAGGGAACTTAATAACATTTTGGCAAGTCTTTAAGTTATTTTACTTTCACTTCATGGGCATCATTGCGTGCACTTTTTGCAGAATTAAATTGAACTGTTTTCGTCGCATATCGAAGGTCAGTTTTGCATCTTTAAACCGGTTTGAGGACAAAAAATATTTAATGTTCTTCATTGTTGAGTGTTAAAGCACTTTTTCAAGGGCATGAAAGATAATCGGCATAAAAGTTTCTTTGAACTCGGACGTTATATAAATTTTACTTTATTTTTATTTACGGAAATATTTGTTGAAAAATAAAAATATTTTTAAATTTTTTATTTAAACAATTCATTATCAAATGAAAGTTGTCAAGCATATCAACACTTTTGACCTTCATCTGAAAATTCTTGTTTTTCTGGACGCAATTCAAGGGCAACTTTAAGCACGTAACTCAACAAGTTTAGCAATTATTAATTTCTCTCAGATTGTTTACATTCGCATTCGTCCTTTTACGTGCAGACATTGATCGTTGCATTGCAATTATACAACAGCAGTTGTCTGTTTAAAAATAGTGCAAAATTGGTCATTTAAGTGAAAATTTAAACATTCAGAAAACAAAACTGAATTTCAAACATCATTCAGCTCTAAAAATTGAGAAGAATAGTTTTAATTAAAATAAAATTTGCATAAATTTTTGGAAAGTTTTTCATTTTCTGCATAGGAAAACTTTTTTCCGTTCGTTAATTAAAAATCTTGAATTAATTCAAATTTCGTCGCAATTTATTTTATGTGAGACGGCATGTGGCAGTGACTTGAAATTAAAATCTCTCATCATCACTCATCAAGATAAAGCTCTCAAGTTTTGCCTTCAAGTTCCTGCATGAAAATTAAAATCATTTTTTTTGATCGATAAAGTCTGACGCAGCAGAAAAATAATTTTTTCCTCCTTCCAGTCCATGCTGGATGTCACACAAACTGCTCATTTAATTTTTTTTGTCCCCTCGAATAATTTTTTTCTTCCGTTTTGTTTCATTTTTGGGGAAATTATGAATGACTTGAAAAAGTTTTCGACCCACTTCTTGGTTGTGGACTGTCAGAACTTGAAAACAAATAAATTTCCTTCGTAACATTAACACACAATTATGAGTTGACTCGAGAGAGGTGAAAAATTCACTTAATCAATTTTGATTCTTTCACTTTTACACCAAACTCAATTTTGTGGCTGCATGACATCGCTCAATTCTGTGTTGTTTGAGTTATTTCTCGACTGTTTGCACAAAAATCCTTTCATTTGTTGAAAAACAGAAAATTACCGACTTCTTTATCGCCTGCAGACATTTTTTTAGCTGGGGTGAAAGAAAAGTAAATGAAAATGGGAAAAAACGGAAAACGAACATTAAAAGAAAATTAAGTTTGATGCATTTTCGATATCACATCTATGAAATCAGTTTATTTATGATTAATTGATCGTGAAATTGATTTTGTAGGTGACAAAAAATCATTTTTATATTTTTATGTTCGACCAGTTAGAAAAATTCAGAAAATAAATAAATTTTAATCTAGTCAACTTTCAATTCTTTTTTTTATCATCACTCACTTTTTATTCTTTAAAACTTTTTATACATCAAATATACTAAAAATTTGACGTGAGTTTCGTAATCTCTTGCGGGATTTCCTGATGTAAAATCAAATTCGTGATGGAAGCAAGAAAAGCTGCCACACACGCACGTTTAAATTCATAAAATATTCATCATCGCTTTCGGATATGTGAAAAGGAGCTCACAAGGCAATCGCACTCGATATCAGCAAATTTATCTCAAAATATATTTCGATACACAATAAAACGTTACATGAATCATAAAAATATTTACTGATGCTGTAATTGAGCTCACTCTCAGCTGAAAAGAATTCCCTTAAGTAATAATGAGTATCGAATATCAGCAACATGCTAGATGTGTCGTTTACTTTTATTTTTTTACAAATAATTCTCGAGAGCTTCTTTGAAAATCGATTTTTCTTCTTCAGATTTGAGGAAAATCTTTCAGTCATTGACTTTTATTAAATACTTTTTTCTACAAAGTCATTGAAACTTATTTGTGGGAGTTTTGCATTTAGAAAATTTTCTGCTTAATCATCGAGTCCATTTTCACCTTTATAAAAAGAAAATATTTTTTTCCTTCCTCATCATAAAACACTTAAATTATTTATAAAGCAACAAGTTAACTCATGTAAAACTCCCACATGACACTCGATACATTAATTTAGTTTAATAACACACAAAACTTGTAATAATAATTGTCGGTTCCATTCATCATGTGCAAGAATGATCAAAAATTAATTATTAATGTTTTTAGATACTAGAGTAAAAAAATAAAACTACTTAAAAGCGCAAACCCGTGACGATGAAAATCCAAAACAAAAGATTTTTTGTCATACGATGTCGTATGATTTTTTAAAAAACATCATCATTTCCGATTCAATGCCACGAGACTTAATCAGTTTTTAACGAATTTAATCTAATCTAACTCTAAACAATTAGTTACGATTTTGATGAAATTAAAAAAGTTAATTAGTGGTTGTCTTAAACGCAGTCAAAACGAAAATTTGTGAAAGTAATTAGTTAGATAATCATTTGAAGAAAAAATTTTAATTTTTATTATTTTTCAAAAAATTAAAAAAAAAATCTAAAATTTCTCCCTTAGTTAGTTTTAAATAAAAAAGTTTTGAATTATAATTCGAAAATTATGTAAAGAATAATTCAAGATATAATTTGGACAGCGACAGTCAGATGATTCGTAAAAACCCAGGACAGTCTAGAAAAATTCCTAAGAAATTGACAAAAAAACCCTCACATTAATTGATAAAATAAAATAAAATTGATAACAAAATAATTTTATGAAACTCCGCCTTAATTTTTGAAAAATTTATCATCTGATAACAAAAGTGTATATAAAAGTGGGTAAAAATGTGACAGAGATCAGTGGAATTTGGAAAATGAAGTTTATAATTGTTTTAGCAGCGACTTTTGCTTTTGGTAAGAAAAATAAAATATTTAAAGAGTTTTAAATACGAGCAAATTTTTTTCAGTTCTTGCCAACCCAATCGAGCCAATTGAGCCGTCGTTCGATGCCTATCGTGACACGAGACTCTTGTTGAGCACTCGTCAAAATCGAGGCAATCCATATCGACTTCTCTTCCGTAATCAAGGAAATCTCGATGGCAGTCCTTTCAACCCTAACAAACCAACTCGATTTTTAATTCACGGATGGTGGGAAGATGACACTTCTGACATCAGTGTTGGAACTTCTGAAGAATTGCTTAATTATTATGACTTCAATATGTAAGTAATTAAAATTATGAAAATAATTTTTTAATCTAACCCAACATTTTCTAGAATTTTCGTTGATTGGTCTGAAGGCTCTCAAACAATTAATTATATCGGCGCCGCTAATCGTGTGAGCACTGTTGGATTTTTTGCAGCCTCGTACTTGAATTGGCTTCGTGAGATTGGAAGAGTTGACTTCAATCGTGTCAAAGTTATTGGATTCTCACTTGGTGCTCACATCGCTGGTTTTGTTGGCAAAAATACAGGAAGCCAAATTCATACCATCATTGGATTAGATCCAGCAGGTCCATTGTTCCAAGAAAGAAATCCTGATGGAAGAATCGATGCTGGTGATGCTCAATACGTCGAATGTCTTCATTCAAACGGGCCCGGACTTTTGAATCCAGGAGCTGGTTTCGGTGCTCACATTTGCCAAGCTGACTTCTTCCCAAATGGCGGTCAAGACCAACCAGGCTGCTTTTTCGATAGTTGCTCACATAATAGAGCCGTAACATTATATATCGAGTCAATCATCAACAATGGATTCCACTCAGTGAGATGTAATTCAGTTCGTGATGCAAATCGTGAAAATTGCAGTGGTGAAGGAGGTTTTTATCCATCAGGCGAACTCACACCATCAAATCACGATCTTAAACTTAGTGGAATTTTCCACTACAGCACAAATCGCAATGCTCCTTTTGCTCGAGGTCCATTTAGAGGATAAAACAAATTTAATTAAATAAATTCTTTCATTAAATTGTATTTAAACTTTGTATTATTTTATCCTGTACTAAATACCACTTTAATTCATTCCATAATTAATGAATGTCTTCCCTTAAAATCTGAAACCCCTAAAAATAAAACACAATGCACGTTTAAAGGTGCACTCTCAAAGAAAATTAACTATAAAGAACTTGTTCTCTGACAGATGAAAAATCATTGCACAATTAATTAACTATGGCAACGAACCACAACCAGCAGAAAATTATAAGTACTGAATCCTCTTACAACAAGATTGATGCATTCATATTTTTAATGAGATTTTTCTCTCTCATGTTCATTCTTTTCCATTAAATACATTTTCTGTTAAAACGAGCAGATTAAAATGGAATGTACAGGTTATTACAACCCTCCTACACTGTTGAGAAGATAGCACAGACACACATGTGAAAATTTAACAAAGGAGAAAAATTCTATTCAACTTTTCTTCTTTTCATATATGGGATTTAATCTTTTCTCTCTCTCTCTCTTTCATTTTTCCTTTTTGCGATGAAAAGCATGAGGAAGAAAGCAACGGAAATCTCATTGATTTAATTTCATTGTGAGTAACATGTTTGGGATGAAAACCGGAAAATTTCTATTTTTATGATGAATATGCGAAGGCAGGTGAACTCTTTCGTATTGAATTGGAGTTTGATTAAAATTTAGGTCATGTTAAATTATTTTTTAGAACTAACGATACAGAAGATGCTTGCGAATGCATGCGGAAAACATGCAAAAATTATATGCGATTACATTCCGCATGTGAATAAATATGGTCGTATTTTCGCATATTTTGCATATACGTTACGTAATTTTCAAACAACCCCTCCACAAATTATTCTTCATATTATTAACCTTTATTCAAAGCTTGAAGATTTCGTCTATGGAGATAATTTTAAATGCCATAACTCATGTTGCCTTTAATCTAATGAATTCTAACAAGAAAATTATTCATGCGCATCTTCATGAAAATTCCTCCACATATGTGCGGCATAAATCTCTCTGCTGTCAAGACATGAGTTTTCATGGTGAAATTAATTTTACTTTTAGAGCGAATGCGAAAGTCTTTATTTTTAAGTACTAAAATGTGAACAAAAAACCGGAATTTTTTAATTAGGGAACTCCCAATCAATTTCTTCTAGTAAGCTCCACATAAACCAGACGCTTTTATCTTATCGAAAGTTTTATGACTGAAAACCCCGCGATGTCTAATTCTTTTTCGGCGATAAAACTTTGTTTTGATGAATACTTACGAGCAAATTTCGCGCCATGCAAGGCGGAAGCTTTAATGATAAGATTAAAAAAATTTATCGATGAAAAATATTTAAGTGGGAGCGGACCTCAAGTGAATGACTTGGTGAATTACGACATTTTCTAATGTAAAAAAATGCTACAAAGTTGAAACGAAATTTTAACAATTGACCTAATCAGATTTTATTAAGTGAAATCAATTTTTTGACAGCTTTAAAAATTCACTTTGATTTATTTATGATCGTGTTATCACAAGTGCTGCACGTGTTTTTTATCTAATCAAAAATCAGATTGATGCTTTTGATAATTAAAAATTTATTGGTCTTTGAAGTCATTTACCGGTCAGATAAAGATTATGATTTATACATTTATTGTCTGAAAGGACCTTGAGCAAAAGGAGCATTTCGGTTTGTAGTGTAATGGAAAATTCCGCGAAGTTGAAGATCGTGATTTGATGGTGTGAGTTCGCCTGATGGATAAAAACCTCCACCACCGTTGCAATTTTCACGATTTGCTTGACGAACTGTGTCGCATCTCACTGAATGGAATCCATTGTTGATGATTGACTCAATGTAGTATTGAACAGCTCTAAGATGTGAACAAGTATTTGTCAAACATCCTCTTTGATCTTCGCCGCCATTTGGGAAGAAATCGGCTTGACAGATGTGTGCACCAATTCCAGCTCCAATAAGTAAAAGTCCGGGTCCGTTAGTGTGAAGACATTCGACGTATTGAGCATCACCAGCATCGATTCTTCCATCAGGATTTCTTTCTTGGAACAATGGACCTGCTGGATCTAATCCAATGACAGAGTGCAATTGACTTCCTGTGGTTTTACCAATAAAACCAGCGATGTGAGCACCAAGAGAAAATCCAATAACTTTGACACGATTGAAGTCAACTCTTCCAATCTCACGAAGCCAATTTAAGTATGAACCAGCAAAATTTCCAACACTGCTCACACGATTAGCGGCGCCGATATAATTAATTGTTTGTGAGCCCACTGACCAATCAACAAAAATTCTAGAAATTGTTTTTCAAAGTTAAAAAATAATTTTTTCATAATTTTAATTTCTTACATATTGAAGTCATAATAATTAAGTAATTCTTCAGAAGTTCCAACACTGATGTCAGAAGTGTCATCTTCCCACCATCCATGAACTAAAAATCGAGTGGGTCTATTAGGGTTGTAAGGACTTCCATCGAGATTTCCTTGATTACGGAAGAGAAGCTGATATGGATTGCCTCGATTTTGACGAGTGCTCAACAAGAGTCTCGTGTCACGATAGGCATCGAATGTTGGCTCAATTGGCTCGATCGGAGTGGCGAGTGCTAAAAAAACTTGCTGGTATTTAAAACTCTTTAAATATTTTATTTTTGCTTACCAACAGCAAAAGTCGCTGAAAGGAGAACCAGAAACTTCATTCTTTTGTTTAAAAGATTAATTTCCAAACTAAAATAATTTGAACCTTTGCTTGGCTTTTTATACCTTGCGTGTGGCTTAAGAACACAATTGAAGTTTTATCTTATCAAAATTTTATTGATTAATTCCAGAGGGATTAAAATCTTTTCTCGCCTCTCGGCATGATAAAAAACACAACAAAAATTTATCCTCTAAACGGACCTCTAGCAAAAGGAGCATTGCGATTTGTAGTATAATGGAAAATGCCGCGAAGTCGAAGATCGTGATTTGATGGTGTGAGTTCGCCTGATGGATAAAAACCTCCACCACCGTTGCAATTTTCACGATTTGCTTGACGAACTGTGTCGCATCTCACTGAATGGAATCCATTGTTGATGATTGACTCGATATAGTATTGAACAGCTCTAAGATGTGAACAAGTATTTGTTAAACATCCTCTTTGATCTTCGCCGCCATTTGGGAAGAAATCAGCTTGACAGATGTGTGCACCAATTCCAGCTCCAATGAGTAAAAGTCCGGGTCCGTTTGTGTGAAGACATTCGACGTATTGAGCATCACCAGCATCGATTCTTCCATCAGGATTTCTTTCTTGGAACAATGGACCTGCTGGATCTAATCCAATGATGGTATGAATTTGGCTTCCTGTATTTTTGCCAATAAAACCAGCAATGTGAGCACCAAGTGAAAATCCAATAACTTTGACACGATTGAAGTCAACTCTTCCAATCTCACGAAGCCAATTTAAGTATGAACCAGCAAAATTTCCAACAGTACTCACACGATTAGCGGCACCGATATAATTGATCGTTTGTGAGCCCACTGACCAATCAACAAAAATTCTAGAAAATGTTGGGTTAGATTAAGAAATTATTTTCATAATTTTAATTACTTACATATTGAAGTCATAATAATTAAGCAATTCTTCAGAAGTTCCAACACTGATGTCAGAAGTGTCATCTTCCCACCATCCGTGAACTAAAACTCGAGTTGGTCGATTGGGGTTGAAAGGACTTCCATCAAGATTTCCTTGATTACGGAAAAGAAGCTGATATGGATTGCCTCGGTTTTGACGAGTGCTCAACAAGAGTCTCGTGTCACGATATGCATCGAATGTTGGCTCAATCGGCTCGATCGGAGTGGCGAGTGCTAAAAAATTTGCTGGTATTTAAAACTCTTTAAATATTTTATTTTTTCTTACCAACAGCAATCGTCGCTGAAAGGAAAACCAGAAACTTCATTCTTTTGTTTAAAAGATTAATTTCCAAACTAAAATAATTTGAACCTTCGCTTGGCTTTTTATACCTTGCGTGTGACTTAAGAACACAATTGAAGTTTTATCTTATCAAAATTTTATTGATTAATTCCAGAGGGATTAAAATCTTTTCACGCCTCTCGGCATGATAAAAAACACAACAAAAATTTATCCTCTAAACGGACCTCTAGCAAAAGGAGAATTGCGATTTGTAGTGTAATGGAAAATGCCGCGAAGTCGAAGATCGTGATTTGATGGTGTGAGTTCGCCTGATGGCCAAAAATCTCCTCCGCCACTGCAATTTTCACGATTTGCTTGACCGACTGAAGTGCATCTTACTGAGTGAAATCCATTGTTGATGATTGACTCGATGTAGTATTGAACAGCTCTAAGATGTGAGCAAGTGTTTGTCAAACAACCTCTTTGATCTTCACCACCATTAGGAAAGAAGTCAGCATGACAAATGTGAGCACCGATTCCAGCTCCAATAAGTAAAAGTCCGGGTCCGTTTGTGTGAAGACATTCGACGTATTGAGCATCACCAGCATCGATCCTTCCATCGGGATTTCTTTCTTGAAACAATGGACCTGCTGGATCTAATCCAATAATTGTGTGTATTTGACGGAAAGTTGATTTTCCAACAAAACCAGCGATGTGAGCACCAAGTGAAAATCCAATAACTTTGACACGATTGAAGTCAACTCTTCCAATCTCACTCAACCAGTTCAAGTATGACCCAGCAAAATTTCCAATAGCACTAACTCGACCAGCAGCTGCAATATAATTTATAGTTTGTGAACCCTCCGACCAATCAACGAGAATGCTGTGAATTTAAAATTTTATCAATTAACTATGAATAAATAATTTTAAATTACACATTGAAGTCGTAATAGTCAAGCAATTCCTCAGAAGTTCCAACACTGATATCAGAAGTGTCATCTTCCCACCATCCGTGAATTAAAAATCGGGTTGGTCTATTAGGATTGTAAGGACTCGCATCGAGATTCGCTTGATTTCGGAAGAGAAGCGGATAAGGATTGTTTCGGTTTTGACGAGTGCTCAACAAGAGTCTCGTGTCACGATAGGCATCAAATGTTGGTTCAATTGGATTGGCGAGTGCTTTCATAGAATTAAGTCAATAAAAATATTTTTAAATTTTTTTTGACTTTTCTTACCAACCGCAACAGTCGCAGCTAAAAGAATCAAAAGTTTCATTTTTCCACTCTTACTAAAATTTAGTGAAACTCTGCAACGCATTTTATACTCCCAAAGGTCTAAAAATATCACAATCAAAACTTTATCTTATCCAATTTTTTTGGTAATCTTCAATGAATTAAAATCTTTATTTTCTTTATTCAATAAAATCACATAAAATTTTTATCCTCTAAATGGACCCTGTGCAAAAGGTGCATTTCGATTTGTGGTGTAATGGAAAATTCCACGAAGATTAAGATCATGATTTGATGGTGTGAGCTCTCCTGATGGCCAGAAACCGGCTCCGCTATTGCAATTTTCACGATTTGCTTGACCGACTGAAGTGCATCTTACTGAGTGAAAGCCATTATTGATGATTGACTCGATGTAGTATTGAACAGCTCTAAGATGTGAGCAAGTGTTTGTCAAACATCCTCTTTGATCTTCGCCGCCATTTGGGAAGAAATCAGCTTGACAGATGTGTGCACCGATTCCTAATCCAATGAGTAAAAGTCCGGGTCCGTTAGTGTGAAGGCATTCAACATATCGAGCATCACCAGCATCGATTCTTCCATCAGGATTTCTTTCTTGGAACAATGGACCTGCTGGATCTAATCCAATGACAGAGTGCAATTGACCACCGGTTGTTTTTCCAGTAAAACCAGCAATGTGAGCACCAAGTGAAAATCCAATAACTTTGACACGATTAAAGTCAATTCTTCCAATCTCACGAAGCCAATTTATATAAGAACCGACAAAATTTCCTACAGTACTTGTTCTTCCAGCAGCTGCAATATAATTAATCGTTTGTGCACCTTCAGACCAATCAACAAAAATTCTGTGATGTTTAAAAAAATAAATTATTCATTTTTCTTTAATTGATTTTTTACTTACACATTGAAGTCATAATAATTAAGCAATTCCTCAGAAGTTCCAGTGCTGATGTCAGAAGTATCATCTTCCCACCATCCGTGGATTAAAAATCGAGTTGGTCGATTAGGATTGTAGGGACTCGCATCGAGATTTGCTTGATTACGGAAAAGAAGTCGATATGGATTGCCTCGATTTTGACGAGTGCTCAACAAGAGTCTCGTGTCACGATATGCATCGAACGACGGCTCAATTGGGTTGGCGAGTGCTAACACAAAATTTAATTAGTCAAAATATTTTAAAGTTTTTATCTTTTCTTACCAACCGCAACAGTCGCAGCTAAAAGAATCAAAAGTTTCATATTTCCACTCTTACTAAATTTTACAACACCTGTGCAACGCATTTTATACTCACTTTGTGGTCTAAAAATATCACAATCGAAGTTTTATCTTATCCAATTTTTTTGGTAATCATACAAGAATTAAAATCTTTATTTTTCATTTCCATCATAGCCAAAATTTCACATAAAGTTCTTATGTTCTAAATGGACCTCTTGCAAAAGGAGAATTGCGGTTTGTTGTATAGTGGAACATACCGCGAAGTTGAATATCAAGATTTGATGGTGAGAGCTCTCCTGATGGCCAGAAACCAGCTCCGCTATTGCAATTTTCACGATTTGCTTGACCGACTGAAGTGCATCTAACTGAGTGGAATCCATTGTTGATGATTGACTCCATGTAATATTGAACAGCTCTAAGATGTGAACAAGTATTTGTGAGACAACCTGGTTGGTCTTCGCCGCCATTAGGGAAGAAATCGGCTTGACAGATGTGTGCACCAATTCCAGCTCCAATGAGTAAAAGTCCGGGTCCGTTTGTGTGAAGACATTCGACATATCGAGCATCACCAGCATCGATTCTTCCTGATGGATTTCTTTCTTGGAACAATGGACCTGCTGGATCTAATCCAATGACAGAATGCAATTGACTTCCGGTTGTTTTTCCAGTAAATCCAGCGATGTGAGCACCAAGTGAAAATCCAATAACTTTGACACGATTGAAGTCAATTCTTCCAATCTCACGAAGCCAATTTATATAAGATCCGACAAAATTACCGACAGTACTTGTTCTTCCAGCAGCTGCAACATAATTAATCGTTTGTGCACCTTCCGACCAATCAACAAAAATCCTGTGATGTTTAAAATTTTAACAATTAACTTTAAACTAATAATTTTTACTTACACATTAAAATCGTAGTGGTTCAAAAGCTGCTCAGAAGTTCCAGTGCTGATGTCAGAAGTGTCATCTTCCCACCATCCGTGAATTAAAAATCGGGTTGGGCGATTAGGATTGTAAGGACTCGCATCGAGATTTGCTTGATTACGGAAAAGAAGTCGATATGGATTGTTTCGGTTTTGACGAGTGCTCAACAAGAGTCTCGTGTCACGATAGGCATCGAACGACGGCTCAATTGGGTTAGCGAGTGCTAAAATTAACTTTATGCAATTTAAAACTTTTAAAATATTTTATATTTTTTACCACTTGCAACTATCACAGCAAAAAGAACAAGAAGCTTCATTTTTCAACTCTTTCTAAGCTTTTTGAAAATTTTTATTCCTCTTTTATACCCTGACAAATCGAAATTTTGGAATGACGCAAATGAATTGTTTTTTTTCCCCTTTTTTTTTTTTTTTTTTTTTTTTTTTTTTTTTTTTAATCTAATCCTTCCATTTTTAAAAATTTTTTTTCCCTATCTAGCTAATTCTTATACAAGGGGGGAAGAAATCTGCTAAAATCATATCGAATTTTAAAAGTGAAAATATTTATTTGATTGATTGAATAATTTCTAAAAGGTTGACACTGAATTTAATCAGGAAAAACGCACTCGTTTTTATCTTCTTTCCATAAATGTTCAACGTTAAAATATTTATTAAAATAGAAAATCTAGAAATCATCAAAAAAATAATTAAGAAGAACTCATTAATGAAAAATTTATTGCAATGTTAAAAAAATTAAATTTTGAGGTAAATTTAACTAAAAATTCAAAATTTTGTGTACATACATTTATCTTAATTTTTAAAGCAGAATTTCATTTGATTTTTTTTCAACTCTGGAAAATAATTTTTATCTAATCAAGATTTTTAATGATAATCCAGAAAATTAACTTTATTACTTTTACTTTTTAACAAGATAACATGAAGGCTAAAAATAACTTTTATTTTTATTTTTGTTACAATCATGAAACTCAAAAATCCGAGCAATTTGAATTCATAAAACTCTTTTAAGGGGAAATTAATTATTGCAATTATTTTTCCACTTTTTCCTCCACAAACTTTGCTTGCCATCAGCAAACGCTTCTATGGAAACAGGTGCACATAATGCCACATTTAATTATCGCAATTTAAACGCTCTTCCTTTCATTTATTTACTAATTATGACAATTTTCCTTTATTTTTCTCAAATTTTTGGTATTCAAAATTATTTTGAGATTTTTGTAAAAAACCAAATGACATTCAACAATAGTATTGTGTTTGTATCATGATTACAGGAAATCACGCGATTGGAACAGTGAGAAAGTTTCCGACTTTGCCTCTAAATGCGAATGGTGTTTGGATCGATCCGACGGGTGGAGTTTGGCGACAAGCAACGGATGTACAAAGCGTAACAGCGAACGGAATTAAAGATGGAAATATTCCTTCACAACCGCCACAGCTTCCACTTCCCGATTATGAGAGGTAAAATTTATTTCATGGATTAAATTCTTGTATCTTCACATGTGAAGCCAAAAAAATGTGTGCGGCACTCGAAAGTCACTTCAATCCCCACTCGGAAAAAAATGATATGAAAATCTCCCTCGTAAATTATCATTATGGCAATGCCATCGTCCTTTTACCTCCCACAAACGGTGACTCTGTGTGTGTATCGCAATTTAATTAGATTTAAGACATAAAAAGGGACGATGCGAGCTGAATAATGTTGATTGGATTTTTCTCTCAATGTAAAATGTAAAAAATTTATGAAAATGAATTTTGATGATTTGTGAACAATTAAATCTCAATCGAATTTTCAGTTCATCATTTTCCCATTCTCAATTTCTCGATGCATGTCTCTTGAGCTCAACTTCATTTATTCATGGAATATTAATTTTCAATCATCAAATTCAGCAGAATGTTGTCGATTCAATTTTGCAATCTTTTTTTTGCCATCCTGAAAAATGAAACTTATTTCTATTCTCAAGATAATAACTTGAAGCAAAAAATTGCAATTCGAATATTTTTTAAATTCCGGATGATAAAAGTTTTCTTCTCAGAAAATTGAGAATTGCAAAAACAGACAAAAGCAGAGCATGAATCTGCATCATAATCCAAAATACATATCTTCTCATAAAATATAATTCAAATTTCGATATTTTGTACATAAAAGCTTCAAAGAATAAATTTTGTAATTAACCACGAGGCGCAAAATATGCGGAGAGTAAAATGAAGATAAATGCATTGCATAATAATAACAAACAATAATATCCAGTTAAACTATTTATACCCGAAAATAGAGAAACAAAATGCTTTCAATGCGGCATAAATTTTTCATATCAAAATTATCTTTTTTCATGTCCTCACGTTCATCCGTAAAAAGTTTAGTTTATAAAAATTTATTATGTGATAAAGACTGAAAATTTTGTTTTAAGAAGAAAAATTTTAATTTGCCATAAAATTCTGAAAGTTCATAAAATTTTAATTTTGAGCATAAAAATTTGTTAAATTGCTTTCTATGCGGCTATCACTGCCACGAACCTCCTCATGGAAAAATAAATTAAAATTATTGCTTGTAAAATTTAGATGAAAAGTTTTAAATTGTAAATAAATAAAAATGGCAATTCCAAAAATTTGTAGTTGAATGGCTGAAAAATAAAAATGCTGAAATAAAAATTGTAGAATAAAAATTTTCAAGAAAAGAAAATCTTTTTCCTCTTTTTCTTTCAGGATTTTTACAAAATGAGTGTCAATATCGAAGCATGTACATCACAAATGGGGTTCCATCGCAAACTAGAAAATCAAACAAAAATTTAAATGATATGCAAACATAAATCAACTTAAATATTTGCTCTCCCTTGCAAGATTGAAGAAATTTTTCCTCTTTTTCTTCATAAAATGTTGCACCGCAATCAACTTTAATGAGGATTCATCATGGCATGGCTGTATAGAGGGGTCGGTCTTCTTTCTCTTTGATTATCTCAATCCTAATGTCCTCGATTCTCTTCCGACTCACTCACTTACTCTTTATCGCACCTCGTTAACACAGAATTTTAAACATTCAGAGGACATTTAATTGCATTAACACTGAAAAATTTCACATTCAACCTTTTTTCTTCTTCTTAAAGAGATTTTTAAGAAGAAAAATTGTTTAATTTTATTTCATTTTACCTCGAGGATGTTTTTCAGTTTTCTTTTCTTTTTGCGGTTTCCAATGGCAATTTTTTCTCTTTTTTCTTTATCCCTCAAAAAAATGTCTGTAAATCCAATTTTTCGCCTCACTTGATTCCGTTTAAACATGCGAATATGTTTTGCTTAAAGAATTTAAAAAGATATCATGAAAAACTTGATTATCAACTGTTTGATGTTGGAATGAAAAGACATGCAACCAAATCAACCAGAAATATCTTCAGGCTAAAGATTAAATTTTATTAAAGATGTTCAAAGCTCTTTTTTCATGTCCTTTCCTTGGGCAAGTTGATTTATTTCATGCTGATGTGAATGATAATGAAATTTCGCAGGCAATTGTCCATAAAATAACTGCAAAGTTGTAATTGATTCCATAAATTTTGCGTCTCTCTTGTGGATGTACAATAAAATGTTTAGCAATGTCAGAGATGAGCACGATGGAAAGCAAAATTTTAAAAATGGAATGAGAAACAAGTGCAATCAGACATTTAATCCAAAAGAGGCGGAAGCAAAAAATTTCAGTTTTGTTTATTCACAAAATTTAAGGTGTAACTTAACATGACGATGACATTAGAAAATTTAATTGATTTAAAAATAAATCCAGGAAAATTTATTTACAATTTTTGGATTTTAAAAAATTTAAAAATAAATTTTAATAAATCTTGAAGTAAATCAATTTTGATGTCCTCGAAATTATTCTCATCACATTTCATGCGACATCGACGATTATGAGATTAAAGTCACTCAAATTATTTTCTCATAAATTCGTCGAAAAAAATTGCTGCAAGATGTCGGAAAAAATTACATCAAAATTCTTTTGTTTTTCATCAACCTAAGCCATATCGCACCATCATCATCATTGTAAGCATTTGAAGTTGACATTCGAGAAGTGTGAGTGGAGATTCATGGCATCTTGTTGCCATAGTAATATGCTCCAAAATTTTCGCATTTTTCTTTCAGGTCACGATTCTTACAGGATATCGCGATTGTTCTTCATCCCGCATGCATGCAGCATCTTACGATGAAAATTGATGCCACGTTCTTAAAATACATTTTGATGAAATCTTCTCAAGTTGTTGCAAATTTTTATTGCGAGATTTTTCTAACAATAAAAAAGAATTTTTGTGGTTGAGAAATTCTCAAGTCAAAATTTGAATGTCACTCAAGCGCCAATCAAATGTCAAATTAAATTGAATTTTCTTGTTGTAATGAAAATTCTTTAGGGATTTTTGGGTGAAATTTTTTCACAAAAATGCACTCAAATTTCATTAATTGAAAACACTTTCAAACTTTCACATTAAAGATATCAAAAAACTGAAACAAGAAGAAGAAGTGAATCCTCATGACAATTTGTGACTTTCGCTGCATGACTTCAGCAATAAAGTCGAAGCTGTTTGGTGTGAGATGAATAACAACAAAAACTACCTCGAAGTGGGTGGAAATAATTCACTTATTGCTTGATATTCTCATTCCACTTATTCATTCACGTGTGTGTATCGCTTACTCGACAATTTCCAGTTGATTTTTTATAATGTCACATTGTCTTCCATCACCCGACAGTTGAATGTGAAATGCGAGTTGAATTCATCCCTCGTCTCATCAATTTAGCTTTAAATTGAAAAGCACAGAACTTGATACAGTCATCAGAGTTGAGATTTCATTCACTGGCATTTTTCATTCGAGTCACATCACAAAAATCTCAAATTGTTTGCTTTTGTTTCATTCTTTACTAAATTGAACTTCATTTGTCTTTTTTTGCTTTCATTTCACCTTTTTCAATTTTTAAATTTTTGAGAATAAAATTTTCAACATCCAGGAAAAAAATTTAATCTCAAAAAGTTAAAAAGTTTTCCAATAAGTCACAAAAGTGAAAAACTTTAACATTCGAAGCAAATTTTTCTTTAAAATATCTCACAATCATGTTCAGGGATTTACAGATTGGAAAATTTTATCTTTTAACGACTTTCGCAGCTGCTTCCTCATAAAATTTATTTCTTTTCTCCCAAAGAATTCCTTAATCGATTCCAATTGCAGCATGACTGATGAAACTTTTTTGTTGACGTAATAAAAAATATTTAACAGCCCAACATGGACAACTTGAAGTCTTGACGCATTTTTAAGTGCAAAAGTTTTCTAATTTTGAGAATTTCCTTTAAATTAAATTTTTGAACTGAAAGATTGAAGGAAAAAAATTTTCGTCATGACAAAATTTTCATTAAAAGATTTTTCTTTCCCTCAACAACCTCAAAAATCAACTCTAAGCTCATCAAATGTAATCTCGAAAACTTTTTCATATTTTCATGTTTTATCATCGGAAATGGAAAAGTTTGTTGCTGTTTGTTATTGACTTTAATGTGTGTCGAATGTGCCTCGAGAGTTTGCAAAAACTTTTCAAACATTTTTCATGTAACTTTATGCGTTCAAAGAATTGAATCGTAAAATAGCAAAATTATCGCATTTTAGGGAAATAATTTCGCTCATTTTTCACTGTCTGTGGATTTAAATTGTGACAATTTTTTTCATGAAATCTTTGAATGAGTTGAAACTAAATTTTTTACCTTTTTTCCTCAATTCAAGCTTTAATGACACACGAGAATAGAAAATGGGGTGGCAAGAAGGGTTCTGGTTGTCATGAGCTCAAGTTGAAAACTTTTATCCACTTATTGAATGACATTTCGAACAGAAAAGACCATTTTCAGGTTGATTTATTGCTTTTTCTTTTACTACCCTCAAAGAACTTTTTTAAATTGCCTGAAAAAAATTAAATCGAGAAATTTTTTGCAACTCTTCGAGATTGTTTTTCACCGAATTAATTATGGAAATTGGATTCGCATGCAAACAACAGCAAGAAGAGATAAAAAGTTGAGAATTCAATTAAAGAAAAATTTCTCGCTTAATTAGTTTCACTTTTGCAGCCTTCGGGAGATTTTTCTAGTGGAAAATTTTATGCAACTTTTTAAGTCGTTGAACTGGAATTGGAGAAATAGAAAAATTTCACTCTCGAATTGTTAACGATATGAAAATAAAAAAAAATAAAAACAAAAGCAGCTGCTTGCATTTCCACAATAAATTCACTCGCATGAAAAATCTCACACTGAAATAAAAATTTGAGACAAAAAATCTTGTTTGGGGATGAAAAGCGATAAAAGAAGCAAAAATGTGCGACAAAAAGTTTCTCAAAGTGTAAATCTCACTTAATGCTTTGCATATGCGTTCTTTTGTCTTTTGTCTTTTCATTTGCATAAATTTTATGTGAAATTTTTCATAAATTTTCTTTCATTGAGGCGTGAAGTAAAATTTTGGGGTGCGAAAGTGGATTTTTTATGATTTTATGAATTTTTAAAGTCACTCTTGAATATTTATTAAAATTTCTGAGGAAATCAGGTGCAAAAAAAGTTTTTGTGGCAAACATGAAAATGCAATTACTCGAATAAATTTTTTGATTGATCGACTTGTGACTGTGTGCGTACCAATTTTCACATGTGAGCATCTTCTTGTCGTTATGTTCCATTATTTATTCGCATCTCGACTATAATTCTATGATTATTATTTTATGAGAGCAATTTTCTTTTTCTTCTTGCCTCAATTTTTCTTCTTTTCCCCTTTTTACTGCAATTTTCCTGCAAAGAGAGAAATTTTCTTCTTGTGTCATGTGGAAAAATATTAAAATATGAAAAATGCTGGAAATAAATGTAAATTTTTTTCCCTTTTGAATATCTTATCATCGTCATCAACTCGTGTGTGCTAAAATAACAAAAATATGAAGGAAATTTTCTTCGTACTTGTGATGTAACTCGCAATATGCTCGAGAAAAATTCATGTGCGCATAAAGTTAATTTTTTTGCATAATGAAATGCTAAAAGTGCGCTCGAGTGGGAAATTTTTAAAATTAATAAAGAGCAAAAATATTTCATGAATTTATTTTTGTGTGAAAAATTTAATTTATTTTATTAGTTTGCACTTTTGAAGAATTCTTTGATGAACGACAGACAAAAACTTTAATTCTACTTTTGTTTACATTTATTTTTAGACCAGTGCGGACATTTAAAAATTAATGATTTTATAAAGCAATTTTTGGCATTTTATTTCTAAATGTTTGCACTTGCATCACTGCTTTTATCAAACAGCATGCAATGGCATGACTTTGTATGGCTTTGTGGGCTTCATTGTTCAAATTTACTCTCTCAGTTTTGTATTTTGTGCTATCTAAAATTCACTGAAAATATTTTAGAATTCCGCTTCGACGGCAAAATCCAAATTTTATTTAATAAACACAAAAAATTAATAAAAATATTTTCATGATCCACTTACACTTAATTTTGATGTGCGAGAAAGTCTTTGGAAGAATTTTAAAATGGTCTCATGAGAAATGTCAGCATGAAGTTATGCGATACTGCTTATTACTAGTTATTGCTCTTGTTGTTGTTGTTTTAATTTTTCGGAGGGGTTAGAAAAATTTAATTTTCATGAGAAGTCAAAGCACGCCTAAAATTTTCCATCATAAACTTTTTCCTCTTCTTATTTGCAAGCGGCACTAAGTGGAAAATATTTTTGGAAAATTTTCATTCATCGCCATTTATGTGCGAGAATCTCTCAAGAGAGAATGAAAAAGTTTTCGAGAGAAATTAATTTCCTATTTAATTAAAAATTTCGAGAGAATTTTTCAACCCTTTCACATTTAATAAACTCTCGAGTGTGAGTCGCTCAAATTCATCAAAAATTATTTTCATGTCATGAATATTTTACCACGACAACAACAACATTTGTGGGATTTTTCATTAATTTACTCATGAAAAAATGTTTGACAAGTTTAAGCTGATTTTCATTTTCATTTCACTCTCTCGACAACTTTACAACATACAAACGGCACTTCAGACTCGATTATTGTGAGTCGTGTGCAGAAAAAAGTTTTACAAGAGCTTTTTTTGTTATTAAACAAAAACTTTTTTAAAATTGGATGGAGTTTTCCCCCTGTTTTCAACAAGAGTGATTGTGTCTCCCTAAATTTTATCATTTAAATCAGTTTTAGTGTGTTTTCAATCTTCAATTTCTTTTAAATATGTTTATAAGTGTTTATTCTTCAACAAATTCATCGAGTCACATCGTTAAATCACGTAAGGAAGTGAGAATGAGGAAAAATAATTTCGAGGGAAAAATTTCTGAGAAAAATTTCACTCTCCATTCGTTGCTTTCTCTCGCTCATTCTCACTTCGGAGAGTAACTCTCTCCAAATATTTTCTTCATAATATGAAGAAGTTTGTTTATTTTATTTTTATTATTTTATTTTAAATAATTTTTTTTTTTTTTAAAAATATTGTTTTCAAATTTACGCTTTATGTTAAATGTTTGTCTGTTCTGTGCCGTGAGTGGCCAGCCTATAACGGTTAGTTAAGGCTGAGGACGGTAGTAGTGACGGAAACTTTATTCAATCCATGACCACTTTTATTTATTATTGTATTTCGGGGACAGCGGGACTTTAGGCAATCACGGCTTTTCTCTAAGTGATTTGAAATATATTTTGATTTGTTTTATTAGTTGGAAACTGTATTATCTGTTCAGTAAAAAGACGTTCTAACCGTAGTTTCTATAGAAACACAAACAAAAATCATTGAAAAAAAAACTTACAAATTATAAAAAAACAAAAACACTAACACACTAACATTGCCGTAAAGGTATTTTAAAATTCCCTATTAACCAACGCTGATGGTAGAGGGTGGTTGGCCCGACATCAGTTCTCACTAACGATTATCTAATTGTATTTATTCCGAGAAGGGGTTTGTTCGTAACCTGTGGCTTGTATCGACTGTAGATACTTGCCTAAGTAGCCCGCTAGACCCTGCTTTTCCGAGGAATCGGGGGTCAATCATGTGTGGTTGCGTTGGACGTCTCTCCTACTTCGGTAGTGGCCACCTAATCGTCATCTAATCTAATCTATCTAATCTAAAAACTTTTTTAAAATTGCATGCTTGAAAAAGTTGTCACTGATTCAACAATGAGCTCAATACATGTACTGATGGAAAGTGAAGTGGCTTGATCCATTGACATTCACCTTTTCATTCTTAACTCAACTTTTGTTGTTGTTGTGTAAATATTATCATTCATCAAATTGTTGTTGATTAACTTTACAATAAAGAAAAGATTCGAGGATGGAAAAAATGCTTGCAATGTCTGTACAACACACATGTGAAGTGCACTCATTGATAATGACAACGATGAGATAAAAAATCTCGTAGACAAGTCGAGTGAAAAGTAAACAGGAAAAAGTCAGCAATTTATTTTCTCATTTCAAAACATAATGAAGAATTTTGTTGTTCACATTTTTTGGAATTAAGAAAAATTATTTTTCAATTATTTAGCATAAAAATGCTAAAAACAGCAACCGAAGTGAAATTGATGAAAATTTAATGAATCGCGAGCGAAAAACTTCAAATGCAGTGATGACGAGAAACAAGTCGTGCAGAAGTGAATTTCCTTGTGAATATTTTTTCTGCTCTGTCGTAATTCAAGGGATGAAAACTTTTCTTAAAATAAAATTTATCAAAAAATGTATCTTAAAAATTTTAAGCGGAGCTCTCACGAAAATCTTTTATTCAGTGTAAAAATGTAATTTAAAAATATTTCTGACTATTTTGCCCTTTTTTGAATCTTTCAATCGGATCCCTTAAAATTAATTACCATACAAATTCACTTACGTACATGCTCGCAGGACGATGAAAATCCTTCTCTTCAATTTTCTTCTTTCATGTTCATTGAAGAATGAAAATTTTCTGCTTTATCTCTTTTCATATGCTTAAAATTGTAAAATTACACAAAGACGATGGAAGTGAAAATTTATGGCATTGCCATTCACGACAAAAGTTCACAACACAGAAATTATCTTCAGCTATGAAAGTGAGTGTCATTAAAAAATTTCATCCCTACACAAAGAAGAAGGTTCAAGTGCGTCCCTTTAACAAGCATCACTCAAATGGAATAAAGAAGGATTTTCTTGAGGATGAGAAGAAAATTCTTAATCTTATTAAGGGAATTTTGAATTTTTCATGTTATCAGCATTGAAAACTTTTTAACTTGTTTTTCCACACGCATGTTTTTGTCTTCTGTCGAACATCTGCTGATTTGCTCCCCAAGAATTTCTCAATTGGAATTTTTCTTCTTCTTCTTTTAAATTTTATTCGACTTTGAATTTATTATTTTCTGGTTGTGTAAGCATGACTGACTATTTTTATGTTTTTTTTTTTTTCCCCCCCCCCCCCTTTTTTTTTTGTTCCCCTGTTTTATTTTTTGTGTATTCGAAAAACTTTTCCACCCACAAAATCAGCAAAAAAAGACCAACAATGAAGAAGAAATGACTTAAGTGGCTCAAATGTCAAAACTTTCTTTCTAATCAGCCCACGAACTTTTTTCTACTTTTGGCATCTGTTCAAGTGCTCTCTAAATCATCCGAATGTCCATGTCTCACAAAATAAAATGCGTAAGTGAATTTTTTTATGGTTGGAGGTTTTTCATTTGCAAAATCAAAGTTGGAAGTCGAATGAAATATTTATGAATTCAACTTCAATGTAACTGATTTAAGTTGAAAAGTGCCTCAGTGTGTTCAAGAAGGGTCAAGGCAGAAAAAAAGAATTTCATTTTTTGATTTTTTGTGTGAAAAATATTTTCTGAATTATTTAAAATTTTTGGGGTTGTAAATTTTTTAATAAAATTCTTTATTGAATTATTCACAAGCTGAAAGATAAAATCTGATCAAATAAAATCTCGAGCCATAAATTGAATTGCTTTTTATTTAATTTTGGTGCTTCGAATATCTCAAAGTATCGATCTATGCCGATGTGTGGAGGGAAAATGTGTTGAGGGTTGAAAATTGTCATAAAAAATGCAATAAAGAAACTCTTCGAAGCGAATTAATTGCATTGCACCTAGTAAAGACACAAATTGTGGATGTTCTTCATTTTTTATAGTCACACTCGAAGAAAAGAAATGAAATAATTTTTTTCTTCCTTCCTTTTGTATTTCCGTTGTCTTTCCGGTGGAGTGGCAGCACTTGAACCTCACCGAAATCATTTAGAGTTCATTTTGGAAATGGATTTTTCGATTACAACAAAAAAGTTTTCTCTTTTTGTTATTTTGCGATAATTTATTGTTTTTTCGTCAGAAATCGATGCGATGCGGGACATCGAACCCGAAATAGAAGTAAAAGTGGAGTGAAAGTTAATTTTGGGGGCAAAAGTGAGCAATAAATGAACTAATGATGTCTTTAGATGGAATTAATGGCGCGATGATATTATTAGAAGACATGCTGGCACCTCGCAAATGAATTTCCATAAAACTACGGGAAAAAGTTCTTCACGCAGCATTTTTGTAAAGAGGTCGAGAATAGAAATTTCTAAGCGGAACACAGCTGGAGTAAAAATGGCAATAAATCAATATCCAAAACTCAATTTGAACACCTTCGAATTTTAGTCTAAAAAACTTTTTCAACGAATCTGAAAAGAAATCGAAAAACTTTTCAATCCAATTTTTCTTTTAAAAACTTGAAAAATGACATTTTACCAACAAAAAATGGAAAAATTGTGTGCAATAAAAGTTTTCCTTTTGTTCCAGAGTCATTTCGACACTTGACGCTTTGATTTTTTGGTCACAAATGCAAGTGGAAAATTGAAACTTTCTCTTAGAGTGAAAATTTTTCCATCTTTAATTTTTTAACATCTGTTTCACTTTTTTATCTTCTGGAAATTTTTGTCATGACCTTTTTTGATTAATTAAATGTCGTTTGTTAGTAAAAATGTCACATGAAATTTTTAATTTTAATTATTTTAAAACTAGCAAAAATATTTCGCTAACACAGGCGAATATGCAACATGCCACAGAACTGTTTTATCTTCTCTTTTTAGAACCATCAAACCTTGATTGCTTAGCATTAAATATTTTACACCTTTTCCGCTTGTTTTTGTCGACCATTGTTGACTGTTGTTTTTATCCTTCACAACGAAATTTCCGTCCTCTGAAAATAAATAAATTTAGATTAAATTTTAGTAAAAAAAAATTAAAATTTACTTTCAAGACAAGCGCTCACGGAATTGCTTCCAGTTGTAACAGATGACCAAACAATCCACTTATCTTTAATACGGCGAATGACTAAGTTTCCATCTTCTTGTAAAGTGAGATAAAAACAATCTCGATTGGAATAAATTTTGTCATTGGTTGTGATGCACTCGTTTAAATTTAGAATAGTTTTTCGAGTGCCTGATGATGCTGAAATTTAACTCTTTAGTATCTTTTTTGAATTTTTAGTACAAAATCTTTAGAACTAACTGTAAATTTTTTCTTTTTAAAAATTATTTAAATTTAAAATGACCGTTGCACATTTGTACGAATAGTAAAAAATAGAGACGAACATTTTTACACATTTTTTACCTTCAGTTGTTCTTGGCGAAGTTGTTGCAAGATGAATCTGAGGTTTTGTGGTAATTTTGGAGTTTTCTGTTGTCGTCGGCAAATCGCTATTTGATAATTTATTTTTATACTTCGGGAACCAAAAAACACCGAGTGATATTGCGGTTGTCAAAACTGTGCCAGTGATAAAGAAAATTAGAAATTTTCGGCTTTTAGAAAGAGAAACAAATTTTTTTAATGGAATTTTTCCACAAGATGTTGAAATTTCTTCTTCTTGATTTTGGTCGAAATCTCTGTCTAATCTTGTTCGTTCTGAGTTATCGCCATTTCTTATCGATTCAATCAGATCAATGTATCTTTCTTCCTGAATGTCTGTGAGCAGTCCATACTGACGAAGTCTTTGATTCCGCTCAAAATCTTCAATTTCTCTTGCAACAATGTCGGAGTCGTAAATCGTCGATTCAGAATAAACTGAGGTTATGTCATTTTCCACACCGTTCATACTTCATTCATTGTTGAAAAAACAAATGCGACTGAAATCATTTTTCCAAGGAAAAGGTGATGTTTTCACAAAAAATGCAGTAAACATTATTATCGTAAGATAAGAATTTCAAAATTTATGGTTTCAAATTTATGATGAGACACTTAGTGTAAATTTTTAATTAAAACTTTTTAAACTTTATTGTTTTAATTTATTTTTTCAGATTTATTTTAAATGTTAAGTTGATCTTTGAAAAATCAGCGTCTATTCCTGTCATAAACAAACATTCTTTAATCCCAATTACATAATAAATGATTTATCGCTGATTAAGTACAGCAAAATTGTTCATTCGATTGCTGAATTTTAATTCATTGGTTTCATCAGTTTCGTTTCATCCACGCATTTGTGCAGAAGTGGGTCAAATTTTAAAAATGGTAAAAAATATTAATTTTCCAGTTTTAAATTTAAAATTTTTTTTAACAGTCAAGTGAAGAACAATTAATCCCACCTGAAAATATTCAACCACAATCGAAATGGAGTTTTTATAAAATTACTTTGCATATCAAGCAAAATTCTTGTAAAATTTCGGCTTGTTTCATTTTTGTAATTATTGTTTTACTGGTGACGATTACTGGACTCGTTGTGGTTCTTAAAAAATATCCTGATGGAGAACCTACAATAATGCTAGAAACTTCAACATTAACTGAAATATTTTCCGAGGATTATGAAACCACTTCAGGACCATCTGAAGAGGATTTTTCGTCATCGAAAACTGAGGATTTGGAAACTACAGCAAATGAAGTCACGACTGATGGTAAAATAAAATTAAAATCAGGCGGCAGGAGACTAAAAGAAAGATTTTTAAATTTTTTACATCGCAAAAAAAATTAATCCAAGTCTTCCCTGGTTGAAATAAAAAATATATAAGAAAATTAAGTTCATAATTTTTTAATTTTAATTTTTTCAGCAACTCCAAACTTTTTAAATTCAACCATCGACAAAGGACATTGCATCTATCTCAATGATGTTGTTGTCTCTAAAAATGGATGCTTTTATTTGACCATTCAGGACGATGGAAATATGGTGATTTATAGAGCGAGTGATAATAAATTAATATGGACGACAAATACGGATGGAACTGATTCAACTCAAGCGTGCATGCAAGGTAAAATTTAAAATAATTTTTTAAAAATAATTAATTAAATTTTACAGTTGATGGTAATTTTGTTCTTTACACTCCACGTGATGAGATGGTTTGGCAGCCGAACGCCTTATGGATTGTTTTTCATGCATGGAATCCCCTTAATAGACCAGACTATGCGATTCTTGAAAACGACGGTCAATTGGTTTTAAAAAAATATAGCGGTAGAGTCAAATGGCTTTCAGGCGCAGTTTCAATTTGTTAAAGAAAATAAAAATTGATAACATTTTACGGCATTGATTACCACAAGAGATTTCACTTAAAATCGGCTAATCAATTGTTAAGAATAAGCACAACATTATTTGATTAGATAAGCTTTAATCGAAATTTATATGGCACTTTTATCAAAGATGAATATCTTTGATTTATTAATTTATGTTGGTTATATAATAATTAGGTCATTCCCTCAAACCATTCAGTCACGTTTGATTTTTTAACGAGTGCAGTCAAATTTTAAAAATGACGATTTTAAAAAATTTAAATTCCAACGTGGAACCAGAAAATGTTCTTCCTGTTCCACCTCCAAGTTATGAATCAATTCCACCAGTTCAAGTGCAAAATAAATTTCTAACAATGTTAAAGAAAAATTTAATTCTCATCGGAGTTGGATTTTCTTTGCTGATCGTTGGAATTGTTGCACTTGTGGTAGTTTTGACAATTAATGGAAATTCTGAGGAAGTGACAACAACCACAATTGATATCAAAACAACAACGTCTTCAATTGATGATACAACAACTTCAGAAATGACAACAACTGATAACCTAAATTCTCAATCATCCACTTACATAGAAGATACAACAACAGCGTTTTCCACAGTTTTTACTACAACTTCATCTTCAACATCAACAACATCAACTGAAGGTTCGTCCACAACCTCGAACGATTTAAGTTCTTCTTCTTATTTTTCTACAACTGAAATTTTTGATTTAACTTCGACTACAAATAATTTAACGAGCACAACAGAAGTAGAAATAACTGTTCCAGCAACCTCTTCCACAACTGTTCCGAATTCCTCTTCAACAACTGTTTTAACAACAACTTCTTCCACAACTGAAGGTTTAAAATATAAAAATTATAAAAATTAATTTTCTGCAATTTCAAACTCTGAAAAGAGTGAACACGAATTCAAATGTGTTTAATGAGTTTGTGTTTTGGCAAATTCCTAATTGTAATTTTAAAAAATCTACAAAAAGAATTTTCAAAATCTGAGTCTTTGATTTTGATCATTAAACTTTTATTCTGTGATTTTATATCCAATCACAATTAAATTTCCTTTTTAATTTTTTAAGGTTTTAAATTTTATTGACATTATCTAATTTCCATCTTTCGGATATTGCAATTTTCCGAATCTTGAACTACATTTTTAAATTTTAACAATTTTTCTTTAAATTCTTTCAGTTCCATCGCGAAACATTATTGAGGAGCGAATTAACCAAGGACAGTGCATTACTAAAAATGATGTTGTGATTTCGGACAGAAATTGCTTTCATATGCAAATTGAAAATAATGGAAATTTAGTCATTTATCGAACATCCGATAAGCGAGTGGTTTGGACGACTGATACGAATGGAACTGACTCAACGAGAGCATGCATGCAAAGTAATTTCATAACTCTAAAAAAAGCGATTAAAATATTTAAATCGAGCATTTTTGTTGACAGATGATGGAAACTTTGTTCTTTACAACAACCGAAATGACTCACGTTGGGATCCAGGAAATGTTTTTTACTGGTTAAATGTTGTGAACATTTGGAATAGACCAGATCATGCTCTTTTACACACCGATGGCCAACTGCTTCTGAAAAAGGGTGCAAATGTGAAATGGGAATCAGGAAATCCGACGATGTGTTGAATTTAATAATTTTAAAAAGTTAAAAAAATTATTTTTTAATAAAATATAAAATTGAAAAAAATTCTTCTTTAAATTTTTAATCAATATTTTTTCCACCCTCTCATTGGATCTTAATGATGAAGACATTTCACTGCCATCATTGATTGTCATTTTAATTTAGTTCTCCCGCATCTCGCGCCATCAGTATCAAGTAAAAAATAGATTAAGATTTTCATTCCGCAATTTTCTCCCTCGACATCTCCTCAACCCCCTAAATTCATCGATCGACTCGTTGGAGAAAATCTGCTGTCTTGGAGTGAACGCCAAACTTCATGAAATTAAAATGAATTTAATTTAAACGATAGAAATCGATGCGGAGACTTTTACCGGCATCGTGAGAGAGGAAAGTGCGGAGGAAAATTGATTTTGCGAATTAACATAACAAAAGAAGAGAATTTTTCGAAGAGCATCAGAAGAGATAACAATGATGTATTTAGCTATCGATTGTTGTTGGCATCTTGAAGTCATCGAGAATACCGTTGAATGGATGAATGGAGAGAAAGATCATTAAAATTGAATTTGAAAGTGGATTTTTGCGCAATTGCCGGCTTTTTGTATTCCGATGATGCTTAATTGGACACTTGAACTTTCTCTTCAATCCGCTTCTTCTTTTCATCTCTTAAGGACGCATAAATAATTGACGAGATAGAAGAAATTTAATGAAATTTTTAAGCAAGGGATGAAAAGTTGCAAATATCTAAAGATTGAAATAAATCAAGGATTAAAAGTTTAAAACTTATTTAATTTTAATGATTTATTAGTCAAAAACAAAAGAAAGAAATTGAGAATTTTTAACATTTTAATCCACGGATTCAAGAAATATTCATACTTATTTAAATCCCTTAAATATTCGAATTAAGATTTAAATTAATCAGTGTAACAAAAATTAAATCCAAATTATCCATTCCTTGCATTTAAAATATTCTAAGTCAATATTAGAATTTTCAGGCTCTTAAATTCTTCAAGATTTTAATCGAATCGAAGAAAATTTTAAAAGCGAAAATTCCACAGCACAAAAATATTTCCTGATGGCACAAACTTGCGATGCTCTCACAGAAAACTTTTTCTATAAAAAAGAATTCGAACGAGTCCCGAGGGTAAAATTGCGCGAGCAGTACGCGAGAGTTTTTTCAGATCGGTCTGAAATTTGAATATTATTTCTATTCTTAGACAACTACTTTCGACATGTCTTTAGTTTGTTTCGACACCCCTTAGTTTTTGAGTTATGGACATTTTAAATTTTTCAAAAAATTTTCGCGTACTTTACGAGAACTATGAGAAACTTTTAAAAAATCATTTTATTTTTTCCAATAGCATTTATTTCGACTATTTGGAACGTCTAGACAGTTTTTAAAAAAGTAAAAACTCAAAATATTTTTCATATTTTTTTGAGAAGTACGTGAGGAATTTATCTGATTGTTGAACTTAGTTTTGTTGGTCGTTAAAAAATCCAATACATAATTCAGCTGAATAAATTTTTAGAAAACGGAAAACCTCAATTTTTTTATTTTATATTTTTCTCGGGTGATTCAAAATATGATCCTGAAAGTCAGCATGGAACGACACTAAAAATTAAAATTAAAATTAAAATTTTTTGAAACTTTTTTAAATAATTTTTACAAACCTAGTGTCACCTCCAATGTCCAGTCTGCAGTGTGGTGTCATCGCCCATGGGAATTCACACGTTTGAGTTTGAAAACTAAACAAATGACCGCAAGGACATTCTCCGATCTGAAAGATCCAAGTTCCACCACTGACTGGCGAGCAAAAATAAAAAAATCTAAAAATATATTTAGATAAAATTATATACTTTTGAGCGTAAATTTTTCATTTCTTACCTCAAATGTCTCGATGGAAACAAAAAGCCTCGATTAGTGATGACATTGCAGTCAGGCGATGGACAAGTGTTAGGGACATTAGGTAGTCCAGACGTTGGTGGAGTTGTTGTCCAAGTTTCGCTAGTAAAAGGAGGATCAGTTGACGGCGCAATCGTGGCTTTAAATTTGATTTTAAAAATTTAAGAAATTTTTGAATTTTAATAAAAACCTACTGCATTCGCTGACACTATAAAGAATATTTTTATGAATTTAATTCTTCAGATTATGAATATTAAAATTAAAAATTTACCTTGGATCACCGATGGCAAAATCACAATGAGGTGAGAAATCCCAAGCTACTGAACACCTTTGATCATTGAATGAAAAAAGAGTGTTGCATGGACATTCAATAGTTTCAAGTTTCCAAGCTCCATCCACGAAATAACATTGAAAATAATACCTTAAAATTAGTTTAAATTAGAAAATAAATTTTACTTTTCGTTAAAATTTTTATGCTCAAACCTTAGGGTTGGTGATGGAAAAAGAATTCCTCGATTAGCTTCAACCAGACAATCAGGTGCTGGACATGAGCTAGGCCAATCCCAAGGGAAAATTTTTATGTTTAAATTTCCGTTTGTAAAAGCAATAAACCAGATATTAAAAATCACTTGATTAAAGATTTAAAAATAAATGAAAATAAGAATTTTTCACAAAATAAATTTTAGCTCACATATGATAAGTTTCATGATGACCGATTGGTGGCTTTTAAAAAAGTGAAAAGAAAAAATAATTTGCTAACATTATAAGAATCAAATTAAAACACAATACCACTTGAATCTTATCGAATTAAACACGTGTAACTAATTAAAACCCTGTTATTGTTTTTAAATCAAAATTTTTATCAAATGAATTTTTTTCATTGTAAACTTTTAACAAGGGGCAATCCTAAAATTTAGATTAGATTAGATTAGATTAGATGACGATTAGGTGGCCACTACCGAAGTAGGAGAGACGTCCAACGCAACCACACATGATTGACCCCCGATTCCTCGGAAAAGCAGGGTCTAGCGGGCTACTTAGGCAAGATCACAGTCGAACAAGCCACAGGACGAACAAACCCTCCGGAAAAAAAATTAAAACGAGAAGCACCACCCACACCGTGAAGGCATAAAAAACCAATAGTGATTTTTTTTTTCATATTTTTTTTTCAGAAATGATTTTACAAAATTCCAACAACAAAACAAAAAAAAATTTAAACCAAAACGGTCACCACACCTCCCAACTAGCAGGACACAGCACGCCAAACAAAGACCCCCTGGAAGAAGCAAATAAACTACAAAACCAACAAAAAAAAAAAAATCAACATTTATTTAATAAATACAACCTCTATATTTTTTCCCTATTTCCCAAATTCACAATTACTTCAATCACCAACCAACTCCCCAAAAGTATACCATATTATCCTCTCCACCAACTAATCCACTTTAACACCAACTTAATCAGCCAAACACCCAACAAGGGGCAATCCTAAAATTTAATAAAAAACTTTTCCGCAAATATTCTGAGCTTTGAGTTCTGAAGGATTTTTGTTCGTAGGAAAAACTTAATTAGAAATTTATTTATTTTTCATATTTTCAACCTTTTTTGAAATTTTTAAAATGTCCATAATTTAAAAATTAAGGAGTGTCAAAAAACTATAGAGACAAGTCGCAAAAGCTTCGAAATAATATCCAAATTTCAGAACGATTCGAAAAAATCTCTCGCGTACTTCTCGCGCATGCGAAAAAAATTTGTAAAGCAACATTTTTACAGATTTCATCCAGCGAAACATTAAAAATTCCTTTTTAATTAAAAAAATAGCGACGACGGCAGCCGGCAGTCACCCCCAAATGAGAAATTTTCGAGGATGTTTTAATCATCTCTTTTTCCCATGCAAATATGATGGATTTCTTTCTTGAGATTTCATTTTAATATCACTCAAGTGCTGCCATATGGCGCTTTCGCCTATTAAAAAATTATTTTCATCTATCATGTCACGATGGTAGGAAAATAAATGGTTTGAAAAATCGTTTTATGATAATTTTTGATGTCAATTTAAAAGCCGTATGAAATTATCACAAAATCCCTCGGTGGACATTACAAAATTTTCGCAACATTAAATTTCCTTAATTATCTGAAAAGTTAAATCTGAGAAAAAAATCGATAAATAACTTTTCTAATCTCAATCTTTTCTACCTTTGAACTTCGAAAGGTGAATCGCCATGGGAATAATAAATTTTATTTCTATCTCAATATTTCTTTCCATCTGCGTAGCGAGGGACATCTCGTTTAGAATATAGAAATAAATTTTACCTCGAACTGTCACGTTTTAGTATCAGTAAAAAATTTATTTTACACAACTTTTTTTTTGTGTATCGATTACGAATTTTGTTTTTTTGGGGGATTTTCTCCTCATTGAAAAAAACGATTTCGTTGCAAATCCACGAGCGGCAGATTTTGTTTACATAAAGACTAAAAGTACACTCAAAAGCGAGAGAGAATTCGTTTGCAAATGCGTAAAATTTACATTTCAATCAGAATGTATTTTATATTTTTTTGATGGTGTTCAAGGGGTGGAAACTTTTTTAATTTTTTAAAATATTTTTAAACTTTAAACTTAAAATATATTTAAAGAATTAAAATTTTTATAAAATCATGAGTTTCCACACCTTGATTTTTTCCACAACATCCTGTTAGACTTTCTTTTTTAAATAACAAAATTTACTGTGGATTGATCCATCAATTTTCTACAAATCGCATAACGCGGTTTGTTATGTAAATCTCAAATTTTCTATCGATACTTTTTAGCTTAAATAACCCCCCCCCCCCCCTTTTTTTTTTTTTTTTTTTTTTTTTCTTTTATTTTTTTTTTTTTTTTTTAGTTTTTTTTTTTATAATGTTTTTTTTTTTTTTTTTTCTTTTTTTTTGTTTTTTTCTTTTTTTTTTTTTTTATTTTTTTTTTATTTTTAACTTTTTTATTTTTTCATTTTTTTTTTTTTTTCAATTTTTTATTTTTTTCCTTTCTTTCCCCCCCCTCTTTTCCCTCTTTTTTTTTTTTTCCTCCTTCTTTTTTTTTTTTTTTCTCCCCCCCCCTCTTCTCCTTCTTTTTTTTTTTTTTTTTTTTTGGTAATAAATTCTTTCTTTTTATTTATATTTTTTTTTCTCTCTTCTCCCCCCCCCCCCCCCCCCCCCCGCCCCTCTTTTTTTTTATTATTCACCATTCTTTTCTTTTTTTTTTTTTTTTTTTAAACAAATAAAAAAAAACATTTTTTTATATTTTATTTTTTAGGGTACTTCCTCCCCGCCCTGGAGGTTATTTGTGTTCCTCCTTGTTTTCCCTTGTTAATATTCCCTTTTTTTTTTTTTCTTCTTTTCTTTTCTTTTTTTAATAAAAATTTAAAAAAAAAAAAAAAAAAAAAAAAAAAAAAAATTTTTTTTAAAAATATTTTTTTTTTTTGTCCTTCCCACCCCCTGTGGTCTTACCCCCCATATTTCCTAAAATACCCAAATTTAAATTTTTAAACCCCCCTTTTTGCAAAAATTAAAAATTTCTATCTTTCTCAGGAGCCGAGATCTCGAAGGAACAGACGGACAGACAGACAGACAGACAGACGGACGGAAATAGGCGCATATAAGTGTTACACCACTTCGTGGGTTACACTAAAAAATCAAATACGGAAGCGATGAAAAATATAATTAGTGAAATTGCTGCAGTTCTCGCTTTTATAGAGTCAAGAAATCATCATAATAATTTACATTACAAAGCATCAAGGAGGAATATTTCATCCCTAAGGACTTGAATATTTTTCGAGCTCCCCTTCATGACTGTTGAAGTTTTTCATTCTCGCCTTGAAGAATTTTTTCCTTCTGCACCGTCATTATCCATGTTGATTTACAATTTTCACGGCAACAGCTCTCAGGCACATCTGTGCTGTGTTCTAAAAAATGCTTTTTACATCCACAATCGCTGTGAGAGTTGAAACATTTGCTGTTGTCATCATAATAAACAACAATTTGTTGTCATTCTCTATGGGGTTTTTGTTAATTTACCTTAAACGAGTCTGTTTGATGATTTTAATTCTGGTAAAACCGCAAAACTAATTAGCGTGGTACGAAATTTTAAATTGAGACAATTTTGTGAAATTTTCTGATGCATAAAACCATAAATCCATAACTCCGGATGTAATTTAAGATCTTTCACATTGGATTTTGTTCACAGTTCAATAATTCACAGAAAGCGACAAAAATCGCACATAAAAAACAATTTTGTCGTATAAAATTTTTAACCTTTTGCACTCGGAACATGAAATTCAATTCTCGACAAAATGAATGTCCGCACAGACATTCTCGCTCGCTTTTGCTCCCCGGCGTGATCCTTATCATTTTGCTGGCTTCGCTTTTGGTGAGGAGGAAAAAATTTCATTCTGGTAATTTTACAACGTTTTGCAGCATAGAGCGACATAGAAAATTTATTTGGAGTGAAAGCAAGACGAGTTTGAAGTTAGATAGAATTCCTGGAATTTGTTTATTTTTAATTTTTATTTTAGATTTTATGAATTTGTTTAATTTTTCAAAATTCATGGAATTGTTTTTTAAAAAATTATCTTACAGGAATTTATGAAAATAAATTTAATGAAAATATTTTTTCCTGAAAATTATGGAAATTAATTTTGTTGATTTATGTATTCCTGGAATTTTTAAAAGCTATTCAAATTCAAACCTTCAAATCATCCTAACTTCCCTCAAATTTTTCTTTATGCATTTGCATGATGATTTTATGATGCAAGCGCGATTCATTGTCTGGCAATTCAGCAGAGAGATAAAAAACAATAGTGATGAAAATTCACAAGCACAACAATCAGTGGTAACATAGACAATTTTTTAAAAATCTACATTTGAATACAGAAAAAAAATATTTTTCATTTTTTTGTGTCATTATTTTCTGCAGCCGTCGTCGACCATAGAACTCTCATGATAGTGATGAACAAGCAACATCCGTACAGTTTACGGTTCTCGATTTAAATCCTTCACTTGGGTGTCGAGTATATCATAACAAACATACACGAGCACATCTAGTTCATCACAATGCATGTTCTTGTTATTCTAGTGCATAGCATGGAAAACTCAAACTACCGAACTATATAGTCGACATGCATGCATAGTTGGGATAATTTTCTGAATAGTTTTTTTTCTCTCAACTTTATGTTAGATTTATGTTGTTGAGAGATGAATGAGAGAATTGTTGGCACGAGAAAAGCTGCTTTAAAGCACATTAAATTTTTTATGTGATCCGAAAGCTTTAAAAAATATAAATGGCTTATGTGACGTTCTCTCATTTCCGCGCTAAACTTTAAACGTTTAAACCTTAAATAAAACTGAGTTATGGCGGTGAAAGTTCTTAAAGTTTTATAAAATTTAGTGGAAGAAAGTTTGCGGGAATTTTATGACTTGCTGTCGGGAAAGTTAAGCTTGAGGTTGAATTTGTTGAAAGTTATTAGCAGAAAAGTTTGAGAATATTCTTATGATTTAAAATTGAAGTTTTATTAGCAAAATTTAGTCAAGCATGGCCGAAGAAATTATAAAAATTATTTAAAAAGTTTAATTTAAATTCAATGCTTTAAATTTGTTTAGGTTTAAATTGTTCACTTTATTCCTAAATGTATATTAAAACTCAAGATTTAATTTTCAAAACCACCTTTTTAAATTCATAATTAAATTTTTAAATCCATGATTAAATTTTAAAATCCATGATTAAAATTTTAAATCCATGATTAAAATTTTTAAATCCATGATTAAATTTCCAAACCTAGAATTAAGTTTTAAATATATACGAACACTAAATAAAAAACCCAAATAAATTTTGTTTATTAAATAATAATAAAATTCCAACATATAAAAGCTCGCATAAAACATTGCTGAATTTTTTATCAACCAAAAAACATTCTAATGGTTTTAATCGAAACATCAAGTCACAAAATAAAAATTTCGATAATAATAATGCAGTCGTTCTGAGTCACTTCACGTGGTCACACATCGTGTGAGAGAGAAAATGTGTGATTTATATTTTACACCAGGTAATAAACAAAAAAAGGCTGATAACGTAAGGATTGGACACTAGTGACTATAAAAATATTTCTAATTTTAAATTAAAGAATTCAAAAAAATTAAATTTTTCTTTTTTAAATTAAAAATATTTCAAATCACTAAAGCGTCCCACCCTCGATGATAAGATAAACTTTAATCAAAAATGCTAAAAAATAAAATAAATCGATTTTTAGCTTCATCACCATGCAGAGTCGTGCGAATGGTTGCAGAAGCTATTAAAGTTCCCTTGAATCTTAAACCCCTAAATCTCCAGCAAAAAGAGCATCTCTTGCCAGAATTTATAAAATTTAATCCTCAACATACGGTGCCGACATTGGTCGATAATAATTTCTCGCTGTGGGAGTCCCGACCGATTTGCATATATTTGGTGGAAAAATATGCAAAGGACGACACTCTCTACCCGAAAGACCCGAAGAAGCGTGCAGTCGTTAATCAACGATTATATTTCGACATGGGAACACTTACAAAGCGATTTTACGACTTTTTCTATCCGCAACTTATGATGAATGAGGAACCAGATTCTGAAAAGTTTAAACAGTTAGAGGAAGCTGTTAAATTTCTAGAAACTTTCTTGGATGGCAGCAATTTCTTAGCTGGCGATAAAATGACAATTGCTGATATCGCGATTGCGGTGACAGTGAGCGTTATCCAACTTACCGGCTTTGAGATTTTGAAATATCCAAATATCACAAAATGGTTTGATGCTATGAAGAAGACCTGTCCTGGATGGGCGATCAATGAAGAGGGTTTGAATGTTGTTAAGAATTACATCAAAAAATAAAATAAAATATTTTTGCGGGATTTGTTTAAATTTAATTTGATTAAATAAAATTGGTAAAATTTGCTCAAATTGCACAAAATTAAATTTATTAAAAAATTTATTGAATCTAAAATATTTAAAGATTTTTTTTTAAATTTTCAGAAATCGAAAATAAAATTTATTCATAAGAAACTTTCACTAAATCGTGTTTTGACATTGCGGCTGCCCTCAAATTTGCGCTCCATCCCGGACAATTCTTTTTCATCAGCGTGTACCATCTGTTGATGTTCGGATGCCTTGAAAAATTATATCCGGTAAAATCGCAGGTGTTGATGGTTGCGACTATCGAAATGTCCGCAACTGTCATTCTATCGCCCGTTACATAAATTGATTTTTCCAAGAATATTTCAAGCATTTTTATTGCATCTTCGAGCAACTTCAGCTTTTCCGGATCTGCTTTTATTTTATGAAGAGTCTGAGGGTAGTAAAATTCTGCAAATCGCTTGAATAAATTTCCCATATCGAAGTAAAGTCTTTGATTTACGATCGCTCGCATTTTAGCATCCCTCGGGTAGAGCGAGTCATCTTTTCCGTATTTCTCAACCAAATAAATGCAAATTGCCCGTGATTCGAACAGCACAAAATTTCCATCGACCAACACGGGCACGGTGTGATGTGGATTGAGTTTTAAAAATTTCGGATGTAAATGCTCATTACGATATGGATCGACTTCGATTAAATTGAGCTTCACATTCACAGCCGCTGCAACCATCTGAACGATTCTGCATGGAAGCGAAACTGTTTTTTTTGTGGGTAAATAAATTTTTAACTTATCAGAAAAGGGGTTGGACACTAGGGTTTCAACTTTTTGAATAAATTATTTTTTAAATATTTTCCAAAGGTTTTCTCCCTTTCAAAGCTTATCACTGAATGTGCAATACCTGGAATAAAATATAAATCGCCCATTTGAGCTCTTTGAATGTGGAAAAAAAAGTGTTAACGAACTGAAATATTTTGTGCGACTGAAAATAAAAATTTCGCTATATTTCTATAAGCACTTTTTGATAATCACTCGAAAGCGATAAAAAATGAGAAGATATTGTGCAATTTTTTAAATTATGACGTAAATTTTGATGTGGGGAAAAAATTTAAGTCATGAGTAATTTTTCAGCTGAATAAAATTTTTTTTACTGTCATACATAACTAATTTAAATGGAACTCAGTATTTCACACTAATTACTCGAGTAATCTGAAACACAATATAATCTCTTAATTGCTGAAATTCATCCTAAATCAATATTCATTTACTTACTCAAATGATAAATGAACAATTTCCAACAACTAGTTGTCTCTTATGTCTTAATAAATAATGCAATAGTGCATGAACTGGTATGTACAGAGTAATGACTAACCATAATAATCCTCACTCTATGTACATTAAACTACATCCATCGTCTCCAGTCGGAAGTCAAGCCAAGTATAAAATACAGAACAGCCAGCAGCTCCATGAATAAATTTGCTGAGATGGAGAGTGAGAGCGAAGCTTATCGATTCAATGACGACATAACTCACAAGCTCGACTGCATTTTACACATAAAATATCAAATCAAGCAAAGGGCTGGAAACTTAAAAATTATTTAATTTTTTAGTGGTTGAAAATTTTATTCTTTTGGTGGTTTAACACAAAATTAATTGATTTTTTTGCTGTTAATTTATTTAATGTCTCTATAGACATTTTTACACACCCAAACCAAACCTAATTAAACTGTTAGTAAAATTTTAATTTAATTATTTTAAAACTTACCAGCATTTTTGCAGCTGTCGCTACAACACGGAATTCTAAAGATTTTTTTAAAAATTATTTTTACGAGTAAAATTTATTAAACTTACAAGCACAAACAGCACATTGAAAAAGCTAACAATGAGATTGTAAGCATGTGGGTTATTCCTGATGATTTTCTTACAACTTTGGTTGCAATTTCACTAAGACATGAAGGACAAACCATTCGTGTACTATCAGGTCCAACTGGTACTGGAATTTAAAATTTTTTGAACATGATTAATAAATTTTCATTCGAAGGAAAGTTAAGAGAAATATCCACAAATTTTAATACTTTAAAATATTTTAACTTTAAGATTTAAAAATTTTATTTTTTTTTTGGAATTTGACTTACGTTGAAATGTATTACCCGTTGGGGCCGTTGGTCTTTGCATTTTTATCAAATTGAAAGTCGAAAAAAGTTTCACAGTTTTTTAAACCTTGCTTATTTCAGTGATGCTGAACGTAAACTGATTAGAATTTCTCATTTTAAATTCAAATTATTCAATTGTTTTCTGCGTCCTCAAAAAAATATCGCGTTTCAGTTGAAATTAGAAAGTTAGGATGAACAAGCCGCATTATTCAGTATATTTAACAAATAAAAAAAATATTTAATCAGTTCAAATCTTAAGTTTATAAATTTTCTTGTAAATTTTCCGACCTTGCAGAATTTTCCTGGAATAAAGTTTTATTGAAATTTTACACACAGAAATTTTGGACATAATATAAAAGAAAATAAATATGAATTTATTCTTTCTTTGATATTTCGGAATTTTTTGAAATCTAATGTTTTCTATGTGCTACTTTTATATTAATGTGAATGAATTTTTTACATTTAAAATACTCAATTTTAAATGACCTTTTAATATTTTGAATGTTTCAAATTTAATTTTTATTATTTTGTAATATTTAAAGTTCTTTTAGTTTCCACTCCTTGTTTTTTTTGCTATGCATTTTCCGCATTGGAGATTGAAAATCCGAAGAAAATTGAATAAATTGCTGGTAAAAATGAACGAGACTCATGTAATTCATCACTGTCACCTTTTATGTCCTGCTTAAATGATATTAACGTCACTTATTGTAACAACTTAGCGTTAAATTAAATAAAACAGATTTTTTTCGTGATGAAATATCATCAGAATTTTTTATTTTATTCACTCATGAAAAAAAGCAGTCTTATATTGATAGGATTATAAATTTTTAGAATGTTTAATTTTGGAGTATAAGAAAGTGTTGAAATGTTTTGTTAAAATCAGATAAACTTTAGTTTTACTGACTCACAAAAATTATTCATCAAAATGCTTTGAAGCGCGCTTAAAAGCTAAAATTTATGACACGGCTTTTGCGCCTTTTTGAGAATTATCAAATTATACAATTTTTGATTTCTCCTTCGCACGCTTTTCGAACTCATTTTTTTCTACGTAACGCAATTTCTAATGAGTTCATGGTCGGGATTATTCTTTTAAAAACTTTAAAAGGGTGTTGCACCAAGAAAAAGAAACATTTAATACTTTTTTAAAAAAGCTTCTTACAATTTTGCTCTCGAAAGTTTTCCTTCTAATTATTTTACTTCAAACCTTTTAAAAGTTACTGAAATCTTTTTTTTATTTGATGAAATTTTATCTCAAAAAAATTTATTTTTACTTTGTTTGACAAAAACTTTTTTTTTGCTTTTTAGGACATCCTCCGACATTGTCCGTGTCCTTCTTTCTCATTTTCTCTCTTTGAATGCAAAACTATCAAATAGTTATGACCAGAAACCTATTTGATAACACACAGAAATATCTTTAAGAGTTAAAATTAGTTTTAAAACCAAGGGGTGGGTAACTTCATTGTGAAGCCTCACAACTGGGGAGAGTAAATTAAAAGCTTATGAAAGTATTAACAGAAAAAAGCAAAAAATTATATTTAAAAAATTAGCAGTCTTTAAGTTTCAATAAAGTATTTTTTAAAATGTTGAATAATTTTACTAAGTTTGTACTCAAGTAGTTTAGGATGAAAAAGGGGTGTGAACTTGGTTTGTTTTAAAATTTAAGCCTCTTTTTAGTTGTAAGTTCAATCGATTATTGCAAAGTTAAATTTAGAGGGTGAAAAACTCCAATTACGAGTTTCGCACCCCTTGTAAAATTTATTTCATTAATTAGTTCACACCCCTCGCAAAAAATGTCAATAAAATTTCTTAAATCTATAAAATTTATCTAGGAAAAATTTCATCTAAGTTAAAGTTTAATGCAATTGCTTGTCAAGTGTGTAAGAAATTCACACAAGTGGATGTTAAAAAGTTTTAATCTACTGGTTCATGTTTGTAAAAATTCCTGAGGTATTTTTTTCTTACATTATTAGGAGAAAAATCAGTCTTTTATGTTTCTCGTTAAAGGCTCTCTAAAAATTATTAAGCCTTCTTCAAAGTTTTTCTTAATATACTTGGACAAAAGTCTTTTGTGGGTTCACTGTCTCGCGTGAGTCTGGTGATGTCTCAGTGATGACAACTAACCTTCCATCATTAAGCAATGCGACATCGGATGGACGATCTTTCTCATCCATATTAGTCGTGAGAATATTATGTGATGATGGACGAATTTCAACGGTCCACAAGAATTCGAGCATTGCTGAGAAAATTAAAACTCTTTGATTCTTCGAGTCGGCAACAATGACTCTTCCGTCATCGTCGACACAAATTCCCGATGGACGACAAAACTCATGTAGTGCTGATCCTTCGTGTCCTTTCGTTGCGAGAATCTGTTGAAGAAATTTTTAAATTTAACGGTTTTATAATTTTTTAACGACTTTAATTTTTTTAAATTTTCTACCTTAGTCATAGAAGCGTCGAGGAGAATCAATCTGTGATTTTCAAAATCACTTATGATGATGTTTCCCTCGGGAGTAAAAGCACATCCTCGAGGGGTTGTCAGACCCTTCAAATATCGACTGTGATTCATTCCATC